>JALIDW010000016.1:0-351700 GCA_023079495.1 Xylaria sp. L1 SY-2022 | reverse complement strand
CCTAACCCTAACCCTAACCCTAACCCTAACCCTAACCCTAACCCTAACCCTAACCCTAACCCTAACCCTAACCCTAACCCTAACCCTAACCCTAACCCTAACCCTAACCCTAACCCTAACCCTAACCCTAACCCTAACCCTAACCCTAACCCTAACCCTAACCCTAACCCTAACCCTAACCCTAACCCTAACCCTAACCCTAACCCTAACCCTAACCCTAACCCTAACCCTAACCCTAACCCTAACCCTAACCCTAACCCTAACCCTAACCCTAACTCTAGTTGAAATGATGTCTTGCATTACGAGTTACCCCCTCCCTTCAGCTGAATAGAAGTAAACTGCTACAGCTTGTCAGAGGAACAATGTTCTTTCATTGTGGATGAGGCAATAAAAGCAATCAGGTGTAGTCCTCCATTTGCTTCATCAGCTGCCCCAATACTCTGGCTGAAAGCCTGACAAGATTATCATTGGCTAAGGCATGGCTACAGCGGGCCTTGCTGTGAATTCTGACGGAGCAGTCATTAGACCGCTTGAATGTAAGGAGGCAGACTTCATGGAACACTGCACCACATTCCAAGACAAGAACTCTACTATCAACATGAGAGCACCTGTTTTATGGAGGCTCTAGGTGTCTTGGACATGATGGAGAAAGAAGATTGGAGTGCTAGGGCACCCACAATTGGCCAGAAGTTCAGAGCTGCTCTGGATACCAGTCAGTATCAGCAGAAGATTGGTGGACTTGGTGCATTTATCTGTCTCCCTAAAAGTGTCAAGCAAACCAAGGACATCCATGAGGCTCCAAGTGGGAAGCTCCTCACTAGATAGATCATCTCTCTTGAAGACATCATGACCTGGGACACAACCGTGGCCCTTACTTATGGACAAGGAGGATGATAAGTTGAGGACGGAACGTCTGAAACTCTTGGAACTGCTTCCATGATCTGCTTGTCTGGGTTGTGATGATTATGCCTACTATGGGGTCATCGTGACTTATGAGCATTGCAAGCTATTGATGGAAGGAGAGAGTCTCACGGCTCACACGGGCCGCTCGTTTGTTGTTTGTGGCTTAGCCTCATGTTTGTGGCTTATCCACTTGTTTGTGGCTTGTTTGCCATGTTAATTTATATTAAGTACGCTATTGCGTACACCTGCAGTTAAGTCCAGACACGCACACACTGCATACACACAACGATTTCAACAATTACCCATGTGTGAATGGTGCTTAGAGAATGAGATGTACAAGGGGAAATCTTGTATCAAGGAGAATACCAAAACAGTCTGGGCCTAGAAAGATGCTAGACACAGGCAACTGAAAGTGATGGAGAACAGGAGACAGAAAGCAGTGAGTGAATCAGGGGAAATCAACACCAACTTGAAGAGGAGGCTAGATTAAGAGAGGAAAGGAAGCACAAGGCAGATGATGAGATGGCCAAAAGAGCTGAGAAGAGAAGACAAGCTCAACAGGAACAGGATGCCTCATCAAAAGTCAGGCAGGCCAAGAGGGATAGGAAGGGGCCCAAGAATGTGTAGGGAAGAACTACCTTCATTGAACTCCATGTTATTTTCATTTTGTTATAAGCTTATAAAAAATAAAAAAGCTCAACTCTCCTTTCCACAAATGAAGCAGTATGTCTTCTTCATGTTTATAACTTTGAAGGGTGCATGGAGAAGGAGACTGAAAGAAAGAAGGCACACTTTCCCATTTAAATCTGTTGACTATGGAGGAGTAAAATAGGGAAGGGTAGCTTCCCTATTTTATTGTCTTGGGTATGGAGGGGTAAAATGGGGAAGCCCTGCTTCCATATTTTATTATCTTGGGCATGGAGGTGTAAAATAAGAAAGTGATGGGAATAGGGAAGGCTAGCTTCTCTATTCTGTTGCTTTGGGTATGGAGAAGTAAAATGGGGAAGAGTAGCTTCCTTATTTTATTTTATTATGTATGGAAGGCTAAAATGGAAAAGTGTTCCTTTCATATTTTGTTGTCCTAGGTATGGGGGGGTAAAATGGGGAAACACCCCTCCCCTATTTCATTCTCTTGGGTATGGAGGGGTAAAATGAGATAGCGTGGCTTTCCTGTTTAATTATCTCAGCCATAGAGCAGTGAATTAAAAAACTGTCAAAAATAGGGAAGGACAGCTTTTCAATTTTATTGTCTTTTGTATGGAAGAGTAAAATGAGGAAGAGTGGCTTCCTTATTTTGCTGTCAAAAAATGGAAAAGTAAAATGGAGAACCTGGCTTTCATATTTCACTATTTCACCCAAGTAAGAGTAACTGACAGTTCATACCAGTCTGTTGCAGCGATTCACAATCATTTGCGGTTGTATGTTGTCCGTGACAGTCAATTGCCGTCATCTGCAATTTCTGACGGTCTGTAAGCTGCATTTGTGATCCCTCACGGTCCCGAACGGTCTCTGATGGTCCATTTCGGTCATATGCGGTCTCTGACGGTCAATTGTGGTCATCTGAGATTACTGGCGGTCCGTAGGTATCATTTGCGATCCGTGACGGTCTCTGACTGTCCTTGACGATCCCTGACAGTCATCTGCGGCCCCTGATGGTCTGAAGCGGTTACTGACAGTCTCTGACACTCCAAACAGGTCGCCAGTTGCTTTTACAGTCTCTGGCAGACATGCAACGGGCCGGCGCACCCTCCCGCACTCCCTGGCGGCCTTTGGTAGACTGGCACACCCACTGACACCTCTAACACACTTTGTGGCATGTGAAATGGGCCCATGACATGTGAAGTGAGCTGGGTGGGGCTGGTCCCACTCACGGCCCCACTCCTGGCGCTAACCCGGATGCGGCTTAGCGCCGGGAGGGGGTAAAACCCAGAATTTGCAGGGAGAATAGAAATCTGGCCTAGATTTCATCACTTGCTTACTCATACACTTGCTTACTCATACCCATGTCATGAGACAGAAAAACCCTTGTTTGAAAACAAGGGCATTGTCAAACTTAAACCTGAATATACCGTTCTATAGCGCAGAAGCGGCACTATCCGATGCTGTCAACCAGGACCATGAGCGGTGCATGCCTGTGCCGTGAAGGCGTTGAAAAGATGACGTAAAATTCGACATATTTATCTACTTTTAAACACTTTTTCTCTTCGTACTAAATATTGCCAGTAGTAGCTTCAATTCTTTACCTAGTCAACTCATTGCTTGATTAACTGGGTACATCCTTTGACTCTTGAATACTTTATGCCTTTGAAATCCACATCCTCAAAGAGTGCCCATTCTCGTAACTTTTCCATTGCCTTGGACATACACCTGTTTTGCTCAATTAAAAATCGATCTGTATTGTACCAGACTTGCTTGAGGGTGATGTAAGTTTGGAACACCACGAAGAACTGCCTAAAATTCTCGTTGACGGCCAAACAGAATTTCGGGAATACGTCTTTATTCATAGGCTTCCGCATCGTTGCCCTTTGTATGTAGACCCAGTGATTTGGGGGGTGTCATTTTTCCACGAAGAAAATGGCGCTCAGATGTGTTTTAATCTGCCTCTTTTAGTTGAACGACTGCCGATTGCGAGCGGGTCAGTCTTTTGGTAATTGCTCTTTTATTAGCTTGAGCTCTTTCTTTCCTCTATTATTTGGCTTGACGAGTCACGTCCCTTTTCCTCCATATAGGATTAGAATCGCAGTCCCAAATAACTGTCGCTTTTCCTCCACCATCCCTTGGAGGATTAGTGATCAGAGCAATGGTGAAACAATGCCATGCTGCATTCATCCACTCGTTCCCGATTGCGTGGCCGGTACATACTGAGAAAAAGGGAATCCACGTTCTTTTGTGCTGATGGTCGGTGTGATAGGAATCCGCAAATGTATTTCGAGCTTACGTATCTGCCATTTGTGCGTTTCTCCATGAGTTCTTATCTGCTCCGTCAATGAATGAGATTGGGTACTTATATTTGAATGATAAGTTGTTGATATTGCAGTTCTCATATAGTAGTAAATATCTTCGCAGATCTTGGCCTGAAGTCTGAGGATTTTTGGGAACGTCGTGAATTGTTGTACAAATGTATTGCTCATCTACATTATCGTGTGGATAGCTCATGTCAGGCTCAGAATCATCATCGTCAATCCCATCAAGTAATGGGATTCGATGGTTCGGACATGGGCAAATGGATCCATGCGTTGTGCTGTGGGTTTCTCGTGTATTATGCGACATAGTGCTCTGGTGACGAGGCTTGATGGCAGGCATTTGAGATAGGCTGGCGGCCGCCCTTGACAGGCCAGTGGGGGGATTTGGGATAGGTCAAAGACGGGCGTTTGGGATAATCTGGCAGTGGGCCTCGACAAGCTGAAAGCAGGCATTTGTGAGAAGCCGGACGGAGGCCTCAAGTGGTCGGCGGCGGGCCTCGTCAACCTGGTGACGGGTAGTTGCGACAAGCTGGCGACGTGCATTTGCAACGAGCCGGCGACGTGGCTGTCGACGTGCCTCTGCGACGAGCTGACGAGAATTTGCTGTCTGCAGTGATTGGCCACCTAGGTACGGAGGTAAATTAATCTGCAGGGCACGTACGAATACACTCCAGTAGGTCTGGTTTACCTAGGTATCTACCTAATGTACGGATTACCTGAGAAGATGCCTAGATACCTGGGTACGGGAAGGTAACAGAGTACTAATTTAGCCCATGGGTAAGTATGTAGTAGCTTCGCGCTACCCTTAAAAGCCATGGGAGAGGTATACCTTATCGACCCTGCCCGTTCTGTATCCATGGAGTCACAAACGATCTGACTAAGCCATAAGGAGGTTGGGGAAGGATTATATTCCCTGCCTGCAGAATCCTGCAGAATCCTGTCAAAACATCGTTTTTGGTGTTTTTGCTGTTTCTAATGCCCAAACGATATACCTATCCAAGATCCCCGAAGCCTCCTACCTTCCCGTGCGTCTGGATGCCCCCGTGTTAAGTCAAATCAGACCTCCCGGGATCTGCAGAGTGCCCGGCGCTCATGCCATTCAATACACATATGGATCGTATTAATACAAGTCCAAAATCCAACCCATTCACCCGTCCAATGGGGACTCGACTTCGTATCCCCAGACGTGGGGCACGTAGTTGTTGACAAACGTATAATTCGGATCTGGAGTGTGGTGATTAGATATTGTTTGAAGTGCTACGTGCAATGTGCCCAAACCTACACTTTAGAGGTAAAAAAAGCGAATATCAACTTGGCCAACTCATCGCCGTCCACCTTCTCCTCTTCTTCTAAACAACACCGTGATGCCGCATGTGATGGCTCTCAAGATATAGACAGACCGTGTTGCATCCTGGACTTTTGTCGCTTTTCAGCAACATGACAAGTCAGACTTTACCTGGTAGGGTATCTCACTCACCAGGAACAGGTTGCAGTTGTTACCTGTGCCGACACTTAAGATAAATGCAGACTGTATCGCATTCTGGACTCTTGTCGCTTTTCAGCAACAAGGCAAGCCAATCTAAACCCGGCATGGTATCTTACCTACAAGGAACAGAATCACTTTTTAGAAGATGCCATCAGTGGGCTATTGGAATGTTGAAGACAGGACGGAAGGAGGGCGGAGGCGAGGGCGAGGAGGGCAGCGAGGACAGCGGCGAGGAGATGAGCGGCGAGGAGGGGGGCAGCGGCGGCTTCGAAGGGGCGGCGGCGGCTTTGAAGCGGGCGGCGGCGGCGGCTGCGAGGACCTGCTTTCCAACCTGTCCATATTCAGCAGCAACGTATCGGTTTGCCGCCGCTGGTTGAGGACAGTTTGCTACAGTTGCCCCTCGACTGACTGAGGAACGGGGACTTCTTCTTCCTTAGGTAATGATGCCAACGCGAGGGTACGCGTGGCAGGGTGAATGCGGCAGGTGACATGGCCAGAGATGACCTGGTCTGCCGCAGGAGCTGACGCGGCGGCTCTCCGCCGACGAAAAGGTTGAGTTACGGAGCCTGACCCAATTCTGCGCATAGTGATTAACGAAACGAGAGCAATAATGTGAAGTTAAGAGAGCACAAACTGGCAAACGGAGATGGCTGAGTGTTTATAAACACACGTCGTGGGCAATGATGCCCTCGAACTGTAACAGCAATGGCATCGTGCCCGATCACGGAAGCACCTTCTGGGACCGCTGCTTCGCAAAAGAAGAGAGCTCTGACAGCAAAAAGCGTTCATAATGACACCTGTCAAGCAGTTGGGTGCGTCAGGAGTGGTCAAACGGTTGTTTGTTATGATAACTCGTATTGCCTAAGGGAGGAGGAGGAGGGAAGATGCCAAACGACTCCATTTTGTGGTTCGAACAACTGCAAAGCCTCCAGGCATAACCCCCGGCAAGCTAGGAGCCAATCTGACCAATCGGATTACACGGGTTTGGCAAATGGTTCCTAAAAGTGGATATAAGTGAGCCGACTCCCGCGTTGAATGCAGTTGTACAGGTTCTCACAAAAAACAGCGTTTTGGAACGATTCTCCTACTTCCCACGTGGCAGTTCTGCCTGTTACTTGCCAACAAGGCAACCCCAGATCACTTGATTCTAACATAGTATTACACACTTCGGGTGGTAAGCTATTCGTGGACACCAAGATCGCGATTTCGCTGCTAATAGTGTCGTATTACAGTGCATGTACGGAGAGAGTGCTGCCGGAATTGCAATCTGGTCATCTACCTATGTGCCTCTCTACCATACAACTACATGGCGTGGTCAGGTTCCCTCGTACAGACCTGCCAAGTTTGATAGCCCATTTCAGCAACTGGAAGCTATTCATAATCCTCATCCATAATCTCATGAGACGCATCCTCTGACTCGGAAGTTGAGGGAGGTATCGACCTGGTTTGTGTTGGGATGTGATCATATACGGTATCTGTAGCAGCGGCTGGCTGTGCAGCTGGAGGTTGTACAACCTGAATACGAGTGCTATCATGGCCGGTCAAGTTCTGGGATTCACTCCCGCATTGACTCTCGCCTGTTTGACCGTCAGGATGGATTGTTTGCGTTGCCAAGGCACCTGTGGCGGCGTCATCGTCTTCCAGTCTGTGGATCAGCTGGCTTTTGACCCCCCCAATACGCAGACCGCGTTCCCGGCACCGATCCCTCAGCACTGGGACTGTGAGAGCGTCATACCTGATCCTCGGAGGAGGCAGTCCTTATGCCTCTGTGGTGGATACGAATCCAGTATTGACATCTCCAAAGTCGTTGGTGCGGGGTCGGGTGGGAGCTACCAGTCATCTACATCCAACCTTAGTTGACTAGAGTTTATACCCTTGATGCTAATCACGGCATCCTCCCGACCGTCAGGATGGATGGAAATGCCTGATCTTTTGAAAATGGCGGCGATCATGGCCCCATTCTCGTCGCTAAAGGCACGTCGCCAGGCATTGCCAACGACATGGGTGGTCATAATCCTCCTGTCACGAAGGGACCAGCAGACAGGTGTTGTTCATGATTCTTCCAAGTTATGAGGATACAGATCGATCTCTCCCTTCATCTACTTTTTGAAGGGGCCGTTGAACCCAACGTCCAGAGGCTGGAGATACCCAGTTGGACCTGTGAGGATGAGCGCCGTGGTCATGTTGTATTCCTTAATGATAGCTTGGATTTTTGGTGGTTTGTGAAAAATAGCTACGTCTATAACTAGAAGGCATTTGCGACCTTCAGTGTATGGGGCCAGCCTGGTCTTAATCCACTCGTCGAACAGCATCTTGTTGTTGTACGCAGTCTCATTGAACTTGACCTCAATGCAAGGTTGGTAGAATTCCTGTTCCATAGCGAATACATTGCGTTTACCGTGAAATATAATTACACGCCGCAGATCGTAGTCGTCGCAGGTCCCATCAGCAACCAAGGTCAATACCAAGGTTGCCTGGCATTTTAACCAACCACTCATGTCAGACCTGCCCCGGACCAACGACGTACCCTTGTGATCAAAAGTGCATCCATCCAGAAATTCGAAGGGCATATAGGTCTCATCTAGGTTGACGATGAGGTGGAGAGGGAAGCGTTGCATGCTTATATCGCCGCTGTCACTCATCAGGGTAATGTTCCTCCAAGTCTCCGTTCTGTTGTTCCGCCTGACGAATTGCAGGAATTCATTGACGCTATCGACCACTTCCTCCAGTGCTTTGGTTGATGCGTTCGTGATACGACGATGTGATATTTGGAATCTATTCAGGAAGCCCCTGAACCAACCGTTTGAGAAGGCAAATACGTCTGTGGATTCAGGGTAGAGGTCTCTATATAATGCTATGGAACACCACATAAACCAGCTTCGCCGACCAAGACGGCGGCCCTGACTGACGGAGCAGAATTCTGAATATAGACTCGCCTCCAGCTCTGGCCACTTCGGTCTATATCTAGGGAGTCATTTGCGTGGTCCCTGCCATATCTGGAATCAGTATGACCACCAGGTCTGCAACGTCCCCCAACTTCTAATTCCGAAGTAGGCTGCAGCATCCCTAAGAAACGGGCGGCGGAACCCCTCCTCCACCAGGCTGGCGCCATCAAATTTGACGCCAACGTGGTCAAAGAGGTCTGGCTGAAGAGGAATCCGGTGATTTTCCAGGTAAAGCAAGACCTCTAACTTGCGCCTCCAGGAATATCTCCTCTTGACGTGTGTGACGGCAGTACGGGGGGTTCGTACTCAAATCTAGCCAATGGTCTGAGTTCCGGGCATGGTGGTTTCCGGGGCAGTGGCCTGGCTAAGACCGGGGTCACGTACGTTGACATTAGAGATGTCATCTATAGAGAGATCGAGACAATATCAGCCAGGCTGGATATATACGATACAAGGCTCGAGATTAAACCGTTGATTGTACCGGTAGGGGTAGCTAAATGGAGGTTGTTCCGATCTCTACCAACGAAGTATGACACTGCCAAAATGCCCATACAACTTAAGGTCGAATTGCGCTGAATTTCGTTTTGGAAAGCCAAAAGAGAATGCGACAGTAATATTGAGAATCGATTTCTGTGCTCAGAAACATTAGATTTGAGGTTGATGTCGTTGTGAAAGTGCTGTTGGCAGCTTCCAACTGAGAGGTTATTACAAAGTAGGTATCGTGAACGGAGAATTTGTGAGCTCACCTGTCTTTTGCCGGTCTTCGCCGAATACCCCTTTTGGCCTAGTGTCCGTATTTTGTGAGGCTTAAGGTGTAGTCCACGGCTACAGATCGGTGTGAGATTATGGGGTAGTACGTGTAGTACGAATTTACCTTCGGCCTTGTGTTGGAATTGTTGTCTGTATTCAGTGTGTGTCTACGAAGTAAACTGCAGGTGTTACGCAATGGCGTACCTAATATAAATTAGCGTGGCAAACAAGCTACAAACAAGTGGGCAAGCCACAAACAATAAACGAGCGGCCCGTGTGTGCCATGGGGCTCCATTCTTTCAACACACCCCATTATGAAAGTTCAAAAAAGAACTCTTCCTAAACAAAAACTCGCCTGTTTGAACGACCCTCATTCAATCACACGTTTAATCACACGTTCAATGGCACATTCAATCCCCGCAATGCCCTACGCTGCGTTCATCACGTCCTCTTCCTCGTCAGGAAACAGCGATATTCCCAACGTTCTGCCGAACACTCATGTGACTGCTAGGCCCATCACTAATATTATCGTCGGAATCCCGTCTCATCATGCTATTTCTCCTTCTCGTACACGTTTTGGAAGGGTCAGGGGTCCCAACAGCTCTGATCATGACAATGGAGCACATTAGCCTTCTTTGATAACTCCCCAGCACCCTTTGGAAGCTTGTGATGTCCCCTGCTTGAGATGCACTCTTATTGCACCCAGGGGACGTTCCAAGGGCATCTGTATTGAGACAGGTGAGCGGAGGCAACGTTGTGGAAGATGCTCACAAGGGCATTCCTGCCAGACCGTATAGATTACCTGTTTTTCAGAGGTTTTCATGTACTGATTTCTTTTCTTTCTAGCCCACTTGCATTGCGAACTCCGGCTTGTCATTTGAGAGATGCCCTTCTGGACAATGCTCCTCAGCCACGTATAAAGATATTGCGTGGGACCATCTGTTATCTCACGGTGCAGCTCAACGTGTCTGAGGAGTTTTATTCTTGTGATGATGAGGCTGACAATGGAGATGAGGAGGAGGATGAGGAAGAAGCTGACGAGGAGGATGAGGAGGAGGATGATGTCACACGGCTAAGGCCGGGACATGGCTCACGATGCTAACCAGTCGACAGGCACGATGCCGGACGCTCCCTCGTCACGATGGTTGGGCCATATCGCGGGAGACACGGACACGTCATCGTGTCTCGCCAGACATGCATCCACGAGAGGCCTGACGCTCTGTTGCCCCATATATGATCCTTGCTGAGTGTGAAGGATAGGCGGGAGATAACCGCATGTGCTCGCAGGGGGTCAGGCCCGGAGGAGCCGTGGAGGTCATGGCTCTCGACACGAGGTGATGCATGTCGGTTCAACCGCCGTGGCTCTTTGTGATGATATCCTGTTACGGGGCTCTCACCCTCTCAGCTCGTTCCAGAGGCTTACAGGTATCATCACTATTCGGGGGCGTCCTGCCGAACTACCCGTCCCCGAAGGACACTGCCGACATCGCACTATATGTTCGGGCTCTCGGGCTTTGCACAAGCCAATGAGGAGCCCTATGGTTATCGTTAGGTCCCCGAAAGACCCTTCTAGACTCAGGACAAATCCCGAGTCTCACACGACTAAGACGTCATCAATAATCTCTTGAGGACTTTCATTTCCACAGGGTCCGTGGGTTGCTCACCATACTAATAATTTTTCGGAAATGCCCTAAGCGGGGCTGAGCACTCTCCCACATGCCCCACTCCTAAGTGGGGTCGGTGGGTATATGGGAAAGCAGAGTTCAAAGCCCAAGAACACACACTCCCACCGTGGTGACTCACGAACCAAACAACGAAAGCAAAAGCCCAGAGACATTAGCTATTCCGGTGATCGGAATTAGCCAAATAACAAGCCCGACCACACTATAGCGATATTACGATAGGCCCTTCGAAGGCCGTAGGAGAGAGTTATAAAGAGGGTCGCAAGCCCGGAGAGTTAGAGAAGGAAGGAGGAGTAGAAGCATAGCGACCCTTGCGACCATAATCAATTATAAGCTGAATTGGACTACGTTCCGCGCCTCTAGCTATTGATCCATATCCCGTGCAGTCCGTTACTAGACTATCGTCACGCCTTGTCTTACAGGTTAGGTCTTTAGCGATATATGACCCGCGTCACATATAATTGATTACCCTCGCAAGAAGCTCGTCGCTTTTTACAAGCATCTCTATGTCTGCGGACGAAGCCTCGCAGCACTTGTCTCTTCAAACTTCATCAGTTATTATCCCAATACCCACAACTACTACGGCAAGACCACCGTTGCCTATTAGTTTCATTGCCCCTACTACACCCACGGAGCCCACCATCACCATGTCGGAACATACGCCCCAGCCCAGCAACGACAATGCCGTTGTGGTCTACGACCCTATGGCCTTTGACGTGGTCATGGCTGATGCACCGCCGTTAACGGGAGCTCACACATTGAACAACCCACCTGCGTGGGCAGCCGAAATCAATCGTCAGCTCTTGGCTTCTCACCAAGCTGTGATCGCCTATGCCCAACACCTGTCGGAAGACAATCGAAGTACAATTGTCCAGCTACGAGAACAGCACGACCAGCTATGCACGGCTTACACTGCTACTATGTCTATTTACCGGATGAAAATGGCCAACTCGGAAAGCCTCATTGATCAGTTCCGCCAGCAATGTAGCGAAGCCAGCAACGCCTTTGCCAAGGAGGTTTACGGAGCCATTGCCCGCTTCACAGAGGATAGTCAGGCCCGTGGAGAAGCCATTACCCAGTTGATCTCAGCCACAGCTCGACAGCAAGAAGACATTGTGAGCCTCCAACAAGACATGGGACGCCAACAGCAATTTCAAGCCGATGTTTCAACATGGGCTACTCAGAAGGAATCTCAAATTGCTGATCTCTTGGCACGAGACTTCATCAGCCCGCAGGAAATGACGGACCAGATGCATCGTCAGCTACAAGACATTCGGGGATACACCGACGATGTTATCAACGAAGTCCGCGCACAAATTCAAGCCAACCGGCCCGCTGACAATCAATCGATCATGGAATCGATCAGACGACGAGCGGCTTCACGCACCGCGCCACGCCCAACTGTCGAAAGTATTGCCAGCTCTCATAGCTCCGCACGATAGCGAGAAGGTTCACCGTTCCAGCTGCCCATTCGTCACGGAGGGACAAAGTCTCCAGCCCACGACCCAATGTTATCCGACAATTGCCATGAGTTTCATAACTTCCAACCAAAGCAGTCCACCTCTTCGGGACTACACTCGATTCTCAGGGGGCATGATCTGCTGTCGGAGCGCGCTAAGTCCACGGCTGACAAGGCTCATGTCCAGTTTCGGGCAGCCATGTCTGGAGCCGTGCCCGGGTATCCCATGACCTCTGGGTTTGGTGGTGGAGTGCCACCACGAGGTCCCCCTCGCTACCGCGCACAGCCGGAGTTCCCGGACAATGACGACGAGGGAGATCACGTTTACCATATGCCGGAAAACACTCGCCAGTCGAATCAGTCAGCCATTGATCTCATGGCACAATCAATCTCTAAGTTAGCCAAATCGAAGGCTGCTGCCGCCAGTGTTCGCAGGCCTTCCAGCTTTGACGGGACAGATCTATCGAAATTCAAGCCCTGGTGGTGTGAAGTTACTTCATACATCAAGGCCTTTCCCGATTCCTTCGACACTGACGCCCAAATCATTCATTGGATCGGTTCCTTGATGACCGGCAAGGCCCAGATGTGGCATGGAGTTCGAGCCGAGCAGATTATGTCCATGCAGCTTAGCGACACCTATGCCAGTTATTCCGCTGCCCTCGAAGAACGATTTACCGACAAAGCAGAAGAATATCGGAATGCGAAGAAAATGCAAAGCATGGAATACAAGAACGACATTTGCCAGTACCTTCAAGACATGATGGAGCTGAACATCACGGTTCAGTGGTCCGGCACGACCTTCCGCAACCACATCATCAAGACGCTGCCCAGAAAGATTGGCGAGATGCTATACAGCCAAAACGGCGGCGTTCCAGCCAGCGATCATGAGTTCCTCGAAGCTATTAAGAAAGCAGGCCTATTATACGAGATGATGCAGATGAACCCAAGCCTCGCTCGAGACCCAGCTACATCGTCAAAGGAACGGTCCAGCCGTCCCCTCGCCGCTCCCCGGCATAAGACATTTGAGTCAAAACCTCGCCGCGCCATGGCTGAAGACGTGTGGTCGACGACTAAAGAAGCGCTACAAGGCATACGATCTGACATTATTGAACGAAGAAAGAAAGCCGGAGCCGAATGTTGGCGATGCGGAAAGCCAGGGCACTTCACCCGAGCATGTTATGCTGCACGAGATGAAGAAGGTAATGAACTGCCTAAACCTAAGGCTAAAATCGCTGCGATTGGGAAGAGAGTGCGAGGCGACGACTCCGACGACGAAGGAGAAACGGAGCCCAGTTCAAAGAAAGTCCGCATCGACGCAATTGACATTATGGAATCGGACGACGCCATGCAAGATGCCGGTCCATTGGAATACCTTCAGGATGAAGACAGCGATTCGGATTTTTAAATGGCCTCCACGACACACCCCCGTGCGACATCTAGGCCTGATAAGGGTGTCATCGCTGCCTTGAAACGGAAATACCCAGCGCCTTCAAACGACACAACACCTGCCCCGCCGACAGAACCCAAGGTTGGATCTCGCCCTATTGTCACAATGACGCTCTTGTGGAACGCCACTGAGCAGCCGGTAAAGGTGCTTCTGGATACCGGAAGCAGCGTGCCTGTCATGAGTATGTCCAAGGCCAAGGAATGGGGACTGCCGCTGGTACGCCGAACGCAACCGAGAGAGACAGTTGGTTTTGACGGCAAGCCTGTTCCTACGGCTGGAAAATACTTCACGGATAGTCTCGTCCTCCGTCACCAAGATGATCATTTCACTCGTATCAGTTTTGAGGTCAGTGGATTGGACACAGAATGCGACATCATCCTGCCCCAATGGTGGCTAGAGGAACATCCCCCCGTCATACTTCTTCGACAAATCCGAGAAGATTCGTTTTGCCTCCGAACACTGCCAACGACACTGTACCAGCAGCATCGTAATGACTCAATCGCCTGGGGTCATTCACGTAGCATCCATTCCGGAGATGGTTCAGAAGGCTCTCGACGACCGACAATCACTAGAGGAAGCAACTGAGAAGAGTCTGGAGGCCGTACCGCCAGAGTTTCGGGAGTTTGTCCCCATAATGTCCGAGGAGGCAGCCAGCCGGTTACCCGACCACCAGCCATGGGACCATGCGATTGACTTTAAGGAAGGTTTCACGCCCCCCTTTGGTCCTCTCTACGCCATGAGTGAACGAGAGCTCGCAGTGCTAAAACCATGGTTGGAAATGATGCTCAAGACAGGGAAAATTCGGAAATCAGAGTCCTCGTGTGCCGCGCCACTAATGTTCGTCGAGAAGAAGGACCCCAAGGATCCATTACGCCCGGTGGTCGACTATCGGGGATGCAACAAGGGGACCATACCTGTTCGATATCCCATCCCGTTGGTATCAGAATTACAGGACAGGCTTCGGTCAGCTAAGTGGTTCACTAAGATTGACTTGAAGTCCGGGTTCTATCTGGTACGAATCAAGGAGGGACACGAGTGGAAAACTGCCTTCCGCTGCAAGTATGGCCTGTTCGAGTACAACGTCATGCCTATGGGACTGCTCAACGCGCCGGCTACCTTTCAGTCCATGATGAACCATATCTTCAGGGATATGCTCGATGCTGGAGTACTGATCTACCTCGACGACTTACTTATCTATGCAGACACAGTGGAGGACCATGATCGGCTGGTCAAAGAGGTCCTCCGGCGTTTGACAGATAATCATCTGGCAGTTGCGCCACGCAAGTGCCGATGGAGAGTTCAAGAGGTAGAGTTCCTTGGCTACAATGTGGGCATCAACGGCATCGGCATGTCCCAAGACAAGGTCGATTGCATATTGGAATGGCAATCACCCAAGACCTTGAGGGAATCACAAAGCTTCATTGGATTCGCCAACTTCTACCGACGGTTCATCAAAGGATTCTCTCACTTGGCGAAACCTATTACGGACGCTAACAGTGCTGACGCTCGTTCTGGAAGTGGAACCCTGAAGCCGAAGCTGCCTTTCTCGCGCTTAAGAGTTGCTTCACTACTGCTCCCGTCCCTCGCCCACTTCGACCCTGACAAAGTTAGCCACATCGAGACGGATGCCTCGGATTTCGCCCCTTGGTGCCGTCCTTTCTCAGAAAGGCGATGACGGGAAGTTTCGCCCGGTGGCCTATCACTCTCGGAAGTTACACCTGGCGGAGATGAACTACGAGATTCACGACAAGGAGCTTCTGGCTGTGGTTGACTCGTTCGCCAAATGGCGACATTATCTGGAGGGAAGTAAGCATCAGATCGAAGTTTACTCCGATCACCAGAATTTGGCCTACTTCGTGACAGCTAAGGTCCTGAACCGAAGACAGGCACGGTGGTCGCAAAGCAACTGTCCTCCTTTTGGTTCGTCATTAATTACCGCCCCGGCAAACAAAACGAAAAGGCCGATATTTTGTCCCGACTGCCCCAACATCGGCCTGAGAAAGGGGGAGCTGAAGACCAGCCGATAACGTCGGTCTTGCAAGAGAAACACTTCAGTAACTCGACAGGTCCTATGTTTCGAGGGTCTGCATGTGCCCTGGTCACCTCAGCACGCATCGCTAGTATTCCCGTACAGCCATGGAAACAGGGATTTCTCGACAAAGTAAAGGCTGCAGCCAAAAACGACACGGAATACCAGGCCTTCGTACAAAAGCCTGGTAACGATATGGAATTAGTCGATGGCGTCCTATACCGAAAGCAACGACTATACGCACCGGAGGAAATTCGTCGACAAATAATGGAGTCCGAACACGACACACGAATTGCTGGCCATCTCGGTATGGATAAGACAATGGAGCTCATCACGCGGAGTTTCTGGTGGCCAAAGCTGGAAGAGTCAGTTCGGGAGTACGTTCGAGGATGTCGTATCTGTCAAGAAATTAAAGCTCCCCAGCACGCGAGTTACGGCCTGTTACAGCCCATGCAGTTGCACTACAAGCCCTGGCAGTCGGTAGCGATGGACTTTATTACTGACCTTCCGCTGTCTAATGGCTGTGACTCTATCTGGGTGATGGTAGACCCCTTCACTAAGATGGGACATTTCGTCGCATTGAAGGTCAACGAAAAGTCCACCGAGCACCTTATCAGAATATTTGCTCGGACGTACTGGCGGCTTCACGGAATCCCGCTCGACATCATATCCGATCGCGACTCCCGGTTTACAGCTCATCTTTGGCAAGACTTCCTGAAGCTCGTAGGAGTCAAGCCTCGTATGAGTACGGCATTCCACCCACAGACAGATGGTCAGACGGAACGTCTCAATCAGACTTTGGAAGTATACCTCCGCGCATTTGTCAACTATGAGATGTCGAACTGGGAAGACCTACTACCTACCGCCGAATTCGCTTACAACAACTCATCGTCGGCCTCTATCGGAATGTCGCCATTCTACACCAACTACGGATATCATCCCTGTCGCTACGAACCCGCAAATCGAAGAAGTCCACAATCCCGGAAGTCAACTTTACAGCCACTGGATGATTCAAGTACACGAAGACGCCAAACGACACCTAGAGAAGAGCCGTGAACGGATAAAAGCTTGGGCCGATGCTAGAAGGAAGGATGGTCCCTGTTTACGCTAAAGGAGACCTGGTTATGCTCAACGCTCGACATATCAAGACCAAGCGGCCAGCCAAGAAGCTCGACAAGAAGATGTTAGGCCCGTTTGAAATCGAGCAAGTCATTTCGCCAACTGCAGTCCGATTGCAGCTCCCGTCGACATGGAGAATTCATAATTCCTTCCACGTCTCGCTTGTTGAGCCGTACCGAGAAGGGTCCCGAGGACGACCGGATCCAATGCAAGTACTGAGAGAGGCAGGACCAATAGAGTCGGAGGAATATACGATCGATGCCATCATGGATTCTGAGAAGGTCAGGAACACTGTCAAGTACTTGGTGAAATGGGAAGGATGGCCGGCAAAGAAGCATTGGACCTGGGAACCTATCGAGCATTTCGATAGTGAAGGAGCGATGGATGCCCCTGCGCGAGTTTCACTCCAGGCATCCGACGAAACCGAGGCATAGCCGGGTTACGGGCTAGGAGGATAGCTAAGACGGAGAGTTCAGATTGTCCCTTTGTATTTAGACTATATGCTGATTCATGTTTAGTTGTTTTTATGAAAAGTACTTGATTCTCTTCTCAACATGTCTAGCGGTGGTTCTATGGAAGGCTCACAAGCGAGTCTCTCTTTAAGCCCAAGAGCCACGTCCGTGATCAGGCCCATGACTGCGAGAGCTGAGATTACAAGTACTATTCTTTATACCGATGTGTTAAGCCGATAGCCGATTGTCTCACTTCCCCCTGAGTAGTGGCCATATTCACTAAGCCGATGACAGCTCAGAGAAGGCTCACTAGCGAGCCTCCGCGATGGCTATTGTCTCTTGAGTAGTGAGGCCCGGGCCAGAATGCTGCTGGACCTTCGGGTGCCGAAGGAGAGTCACGTTAGCTGGCTTCCACACTATGGCATAGTCCTCTCGGCTGCGGCGGCCCCTATAATTACGAAGGACATGGTCGGTGGTCAAGGTTTAACATATCGGTCGAGACGCCCTTTGAGAAAAGGGGGAGCTGATGTCACACGGCTAAGGCCGGGACATGGCTCACGATGCTAACCAGTCGACAGGCACGATGCCGGACGCTCCCTCGTCACGATGGTTGGGCCATATCGCGGGAGACACGGACACGTCATCGTATCTCGCCAGACATGCATCCACGAGAGGCCTGACGCTCTGTTGCCCCATATATGATCCTTGCTGAGTGTGAAGGATAGGCGGGAGATAACCGCATGTGCTCGCAGGGGGTCAGGCCCGGAGGAGCCGTGGAGGTCATGGCTCTCGACACGAGGTGATGCATGTCGGTTCAACCGCCGTGGCTCTTTGTGATGATATCCTGTTACGGGGCTCTCACCCTCTCAGCTCGTTCCAGAGGCTTACAGGTATCATCACTATTCGGGGGCGTCCTGCCGAACTACCCGTCCCCCGAAGGACACTGCCGACATCGCACTATATGTTCGGGCTCTCGGGCTTTGCACAAGCCAATGAGGAGCCCTATGGTTATCGTTAGGTCCCCGAAAGACCCTTCTAGACTCAGGACAAATCCCGAGTCTCACACGACTAAGACGTCATCAATAATCTCTTGAGGACTTTCATTTCCACAGGGTCCGTGGGTTGCTCACCATACTAATAATTTTTCGGAAATGCCCTAAGCGGGGCTGAGCACTCTCCCACGTGCCCCCACTCCTAAGTGGGGTCGGTGGGTATATGGGAAAGCAGAGTTCAAAGCCCAAGAACACACACTCCCACCGTGGTGACTCACGAACCAAACAACGAAAGCAAACGCCCCGAGACATTAGCTATTCCGGTGATCGGAATTAGCCAAATAACAAGCCCGACCACACTATAGCGATATTACGATAGGCCCTTCGAAGGCCGTAGGAGAGAGTTATAAAGAGGGTCGCAAGCCCGGAGAGTTAGAGAAGGAAGGAGGAGTAGAAGCATAGCGACCCTTGCGACCATAATCAATTATAAGCTGAATTGGACTACGTTCCGCGCCTCTAGCTATTGATCCATATCCCGTGCAGTCCGTTACTAGACTATCGTCACGCCTTGTCTTACAGGTTAGGTCTTTAGCGATATATGACCCGCGTCACAGATGAGGAGGAGGATGAGAAGGAGGATGAGGAGGAGGATGAGGAGGAGGATGAGGAGGAGGATGAGGAGGAGGATGAGGAGGAGAATGAGGAGGAGGATGAGGAGGAGGAGGAGAATGAGGAGGAGGATGAGGAGGAGGATGGGGAGTAAGAGCATTGGGCAGCTTAGAATATTGAGATGTAGTTAGCAGTTTAGAGCTCATCAAACATTCGCGATGAGCTCGAAACCGCGGTTCTTCCATCTAGATTGTGTGACGGTTGTGCCTGATGACTAAGCAGCGACCGCCATCACGGAGCTTGTCATCACCATCTCGGGAGCTCTTCCGACAAGTACTTGACATAGGAGCTCATCGTCACCCACCACGGAGCTCGCTTATCCATGGTTGACGTTAGGACCAGCTCATCTACAGCAACAGAGCTTCCCGTCACCAACCACGGAGTTAGGACGTCCCCCACCGCAGAATGTGGCGACACATGGTATAAAAAGGGTTCCCAGTCATGTAAATTTAGTTCTCTTTTCTTCTTTCTTCTCCAGTTTAGAGTCTTTGTTCATAGCATCAATACAAGGTGTCAGAGCCTGCTACATGATCATAACACTACTCTCAACTCACTCAGACTCTCTGACGAGCGTGATTTAAATACGTCTCTCGATCCCCCTCTAGCTGTGGTTAGCGTTCGCGTAATAAATCACCCAAGACCCAAGAAGAACACCCAGGACTTAAGACACAAGAACACAAGAAACCGAGCTTCATGACAGACGTGGGAAGCTCCACGTCTGCAGCTCCTGCACCAAGAAGAAGTGCACGAATTGCTTCAAGCAACGACGCCGCGCCGGCTAAGAAACGAGTTACCAACACTCAAGAAGACAAAGAAGAAGAAGACCCAGAAGACGAAACAAGACAGAGCTCCCCACTATCCGCGATGAGCTCCCCGCACGAGATGGCAGATCTAGCCTCCCATTCCCAGCTCATCCTCGAGATGCAAGCCACCATCCGTCGACTCGAACGAGAGCTACAGCTCAACCATCGTGCCACGTCCGTTGATACAGTCAACACCCATGCCACTCAAGAGAG
Source organism: Xylaria sp. L1 SY-2022 (assembly GCA_023079495.1). NCBI lineage: Eukaryota > Fungi > Ascomycota > Sordariomycetes > Xylariales > Xylariaceae > Xylaria > Xylaria sp. L1 SY-2022. The sequence continues at coordinate 331,788 of JALIDW010000016.1, read as the reverse complement.
TGCCTTTGGAGGAGGCTCCTTCCGTGCCTTTGGCATGGCAGCCTGGCCTGTTTTTGCCTCTATTTCCGACAACCCAGATGACGTGAACTCGGAAGCTTCGAGCTACAATCGAAAGTCCAAGGCTCGTGGCTCAGATCCTGGCCATTTCAAGGGTGACAAGGAGCTTTTCGACAACTGGCTTGGAAAGCTAGCCGACAAACTAGAGGAAGACCGTGAAATCTTCCGTTGTGAGAAGAGCAGGATGCGTTATCTGATGTCCTTGCTTGAGGGAGATGCAGAGAAAGCCATTGAAACACGATTCCGTTCCGAGACTCGTCCATACACTGGCTTATCTGAGATGGTGCAAGCTTTGGTCACAGCTTACCATGACCCCAATCAAGCAGTCCGAGCCCGAGCTCAGCTAAACGAGCTCTACTACAAGCCTGGCAGTGATGTTCATCAGTTCATCTCTAAGTTCAACTATCTTGCTGCAAAGTCTAAGCTCCCAGAGACAGAGTTCTCACAGATTCTCTGGCAGCACCTTGACATGAACCTGTGAAGTGATGTGTTTGAGGCAAGCACCAACCCAGACATCACCTATGAGCAGTTCTGTTCCAAGGTCACCAAGGCTGTGTACAATCACGAGTATGCATACAGCCGCAAGCTGCTTCGTCAGGAGAAGAGATCAGGAGCTTCTCGAGAGGGCCCAAGAGCTCATGGTCATCGGGAGACCTCATCAGCCAAGTACAAGTCAGACAAGGCTGTGACCTCACGCAAGGCTGGCCGTGCCTTGACAGACAAAGAAAAGAAGATTCATTGGGATGACGGAACCTGCTTTAACTGTGGTAAGAAAGGCCACCTAGCAAGAGAGTGTGAGGATGGGAAGCATATCTCTGGCACTCAGCCTCACAAGAAACGAGCTTCTCACTCATCATCCCCAAGCTCTCATACCGAAAAACAAAGAGACCTGTCCCAAGACTCAATGACAGTACATTTACCATCACTAGGCAAAGTAGATTCCTGCAATAAGAGGTTCCGGTTTACGCAAACTGTCCAAGTTCAGCACCTCGATATTGGAATGAAAGCTACTGCCCTATGTGACACTGGAGCACAGATCTCCCTGATGATCAGTGGGAAGCTCGCTCGCCGGGCCAAAAGACAGCTCAATGCACATCTCATTGACCTAGACAAGCCGTTAACTCTATCTGATTATCGTGGCCTACCAGCTGGCCAAGTCAAACAGCATCTCATGGCTGACTTTGAGATTGATGGAAGAAGATTCAAGAAACAGAGCTTCTGGTTCACTGAGACAGGCTCGGAAGTGATAGTAGGCCTGGAATGGCTAGGAAAGCACAACATCCTCCTTGACTGTGCTCAGCAAAGATTGATCTGGCCTGATGATTCCCCAGCTCTGGCCAAGTTCTCCCCTGCCATTGTGGTTCCCCAGAAGAGCAAACGAGACAGGGAGATAGATCCAGCTGTACAAAGAGATGCTGATAGTCGAGACAAGATGCTGGATCACAGATATCAGATCCTGAAGAGACAGAACCCTCCTCGAAAGCTCATACAGGCTCACAGCTCTGGAGATGAATCCGTGGCTTCTGAGCCCTCTGACGAGCTCGTGATCAGTCAGATTCTTCAGCAAGTAAAGGAACAGGAACTACGGAACCCTCACAGAGGTAAGTGGGCTGAGATCTCAAAGGCCACACCAAAGGAGCCCATCATCATAAAGTATGGAGCTCCATCCGACGGGCCATCCATCTCTGCTGTTGAGCATTGGCAGACATTCGACGGCAAGGCTATCCCCTTTCCATCAAACGAGGACCCGGAGCACGTCAGGCTGGTCCGTTCGTTGATACCAGAGCAGCTGGCACACCTCGAGGGGTTCTTTTCTAAAGTTCAGGCGGATACTTTGCCTCCCTCACGTCCAGGCTTTGACGTGGTTCTCGAGACCACGGGAGACCCATCTGACACTGGCCCTCCAAGATATCGTACCCCAGTCCAGTACCTGCCCTTGGAAAAGGAGGTGACGGATCAGCTGTTGGCTTCAGGATTCATTGAGCCATGCATGGAGGCTCAGGCCTCATCAGTGCTGTTTGTCCCCAAGCCTCACTCATCTGACAGACGTTTCTGCATTGATTATCGTTGGAGAAATCAGTACCTTAAGGACAAGATTGTACCAGCCCCTGACTTACAAGGCACGATCTTCAACACCAGAAATGCGAGAATGATGTCCAAGTTGGACATCATCAAGGCTTTCCATCGTCTGAGAATGTCCCTGGAGTCCAGACACCTCACAGCATTCCGCACTCGTCAGAGAACATTTCAGTGGAAGGTACTTCCCTTTGGCTTAAAGGTTGGCCCTGCCTGGTGGCAGAGCTTCATCAATGCCCAGCTCCAGGAGATTCTGGACCTGTTTGCGAGTGCCTATGCTGATGACGTGCTTGTTGACTCAGAGACAGAAGAGGAGCACTGGAAGCACTGTTAGGAGATCATCTACCGTCTTCACAAGGTCCAGCTCCAAGGAGATATCAAGAAGAGCCGTTTCAACGTCACTGTAGTTGACTACTTGGGAGTGATTCTCGAGGCAGGAGTTGGGATCCGTGTGGATCCTCAGAAAGTTGAAGCCATCAAGAATTGGAAATTCGAGGAGCTCAACTCTGTCAGAGCTGTCAGATCATTTCTGGGGCTCTGTAACTTCATAAGGATGTTCACGCATCACGCCAGCGACGTAGGAGAGCCCCTGAATAGGTTGTTGAAAAAGGGAGCTCTATTTGAGAAGTGAGAAGCTCAGAGACAAGCTTTCGAGGCCATGAAGAAGCTGGCCTGTGAAGCTCCTGTTCTGGCTTTCTTCAGACCTGGCCAGCCAACGCGAGTAGAGACAGATGCCTCTCGCAATGCCACTGGAGGCGTGGTGATGCAGCAGCAAGAAGATAAGACGTGGAAGCCCGTGGGATACTTCTCTAAGACCATGACTCCAACTGAGAGAGCTTATCCCATCCAGGACCGAGAGCTCATGGCAGTGGTTCAGACGCTCGAGCATTACTGTCCTGAGCTGCTGGGAACCAAGTTCTTTGTCGTCACTGATCATCAGGCCCTCCTATACTTCTCGACAAAGCGTGTCCTCTCCACTCGTCAGGTGAGATGGGCTGACTTCCTCTCAAACTTTGACATTACTTTCCAGTACCGTCCTGGTTAGCAGAACGTTGTGGCTGCTGCCCTTTCATGAAAGACAGCTGATCTACCCACCGTCAAAGCTAGAGAAGCAGAGGAACGGACTATGCCACTAATCGAGCATGCCAGGATTCATGGGGAGCTCGCAGCATTTGAACCAGGGACTGAAGTCCTCATAGAAGCTGATACTGTTGACTCAATACAGAAGGAGCTTGACGGAGGTCGCAAGAAGCTAGTTCCCAAACATAGAACACAAGATGTGAGAGGAGCTGACCTCGTGGACTTGATACAAAATGAGAACGAGGCTCAGCAATTGGGTATGCGAGGCAATCAGTTGATTGTCCCAGAGATGACCCAAGAGGGAGATATACACCTACGCACTGCCCTCATCAGAGAAGCTCATCACCCCACCATCTCAGCTCACCCAGGACAGAACAAGACAATCAAGGCACTCGAGAAGGAGTACTACTGGCCTCACATGAAGCAGGACATCAGGAGGTATGTCCGGAACTGCTATGAATGCCGGAGGAACAAGACACCTCGAGACAAGACCCCAGGCCTGCTTCATCCTTTACCTATTCCTGCAGCTGTGTGGAAGCATGTTGTGGTTGACGGAAAAGACATGCCGAGGGATCGTCATGGATATGACTACATCTGGGCCTTCACTTGTAAGTTCAGCAGGCTTCTGATCACGCTGCATGGTAGAAAGACAGACACAGCAGAGATCATTGCTGTTAGATACTACCGTCATGTGTACAGGCTGCTGGGAGTTCCTGAAGTCTGGATCTCAGACAATGCTGGCCCATTCATCTCTCAGTTCATGAGAAAGATTAATGAGCTTACCAGAACGAAACATCGTCATGGCAGTGCCTTCCACCCTCAGACACAAGGGGTCATTGAGTTTACAAATCAAGAACTAGATCAGAGACTTCGATTTTACATCAACAAGTATCAGGATGACTGGAGCACCCATATTCCTGCTCTCCACTTTGCCCACAACTCATCATGGCATTCCTCCATTAACATGGCACCTCTGAAGGTACTGACATGCACGGAAGTCCGCAACCCCTTGTCAATGAACCTGCCAGACTCAACCGAAAAAACCGAGCCCGAGACGTTAGCCCGCAAGCTCCTTTCACACACCCACGAGGTACAGAGGTTGGCTTTGAAAGCAGGAGTTGCCACACAACATCGGCAAGAGATTCAGGCAAACCGGAAGCGTAGGCCCGTCGATTTCAAGGTGACAGACAAGGTGTTCCTCAAGAAGAAGGGCTTCAGTACTGAATCCCCAACCACCAGACTGGATTCCCAGTGGGTGGGCCCATTTGAGATCACAGAGGAAAGGGGCCATAGCTTTGTCCTATACTTGCCAGCCAGCTACAAGATGAAGAATCTATTTCACGCTGATAGGCTCCGAAAAGCTAGTGAAGACCCTCTTCCCCAACAGGTTCAACTTCCTCCTGAGCCTGAAGAAATCAATGGAGAAGCTGAATTCGAGGTAGAGTCGATTCTACAGTCACGAATACATGGCAGAAAACAGGAATTGCAGTATCAGGTTCACTGGCAAGGGTGTGACCCCGATGACACATGGTACCCAGCCGAGAATTTCAAGAATGCAGCAATGAAGCTTCGAGCATTTCACAATGAGTTTCCGGAAGCTGCTGGGCCTCCCGTGGGGCTGACACAATGAATTGAGGCTGCGGCAGAGGATAAGGAAGCAGGAGATCACTCAGATGACAATCTGGCACAGAGACAAGGCAGAAACAGAGGCCGTCGTCGACATGGTTAACGTTGACCCGGCTCACCACCGTGTCTCCGTTTTGGTAGGGGGAAGTGTGACGGTTCTGCCTGATGGCCAAGCAGCAACTGCCATCACGGAGCTTGTCATCACTATCTCAGGAGCTCTTCCGTCAGTGCTTGACATAGAAGCTCGTCGTCACCCACCACGGAGCTCGCTTATATATGGTTGACGCTAGGACCAGCTCATCTGCAGCAACATAGCTTGCCGTCGCCCACCACGGAGCTTGCTTGTTCACAGTTCACGCTAGCACCAGCTGGTCTCTTACAGCAGAGCTTCTCGTCACCCACCACAGAGCTATGGCGTCCCCCACTGCAGAACCAGGCGATGCAGGGTATAAGAAAGGTTCCCACTCATGTAAACTTAGTTCTCTTTCTTTCTTTCTTCTCCAGTTTAAAGTCTTTGTTCATAGCATCAATACAAGGTGTCAGAGCCTGCTACATGATCATAACAGTAGAAGAGGTTGGGAGACAAGGGTAGAATAAGTGATGCGGAGATCAGTAGTATAGATGGGGTTAATTAGGGTGGTATTGTAGATTGTAGTGTTACGTATTTAAGGTAGATGAGTTGAATGTGAGTAATGAATAGGTTTGTAGAGAAGCAGTGATATATGATGGAATAATAGAAGTGATTGATGAAGGAGAAGAGAGAGTGGGAAGTTGAGGGACGCGAAAAAACGCGGTAGAAGGAGATGTTGTGGGGTTACGAGGGGGGAATACGGACGATGTGTATATAAGAAAGAGATATTGTATAATATAGTACAAATCAGGCTCGTGGTCGGATGGTAAGGCTCTCCTATCATGCACTCTTGTAACGGTTAGTCATGGGGTTCGAATCCCTGTACGATCAACGAACATTTGTTTTTTTTATCGGTACCTGGCCGGCCATATAATTTGTATGGAAAGTGAGGTACCGCCGGACCCATTTATATAGATATACCTTCATTCAATTTGCATTTTGCAGTTATTAGAATGAAGTCACGTAATTTGTATCGGTTCCGCCCAACCTTTATGCAAATTGACGTTTATGCGTGAGTCGGCCATGCAATTACAGGGGTACGGACTGTACTAGTGTTGGATAATACTGGATTACATAAGATATTAAGCCACGTGGGGCTGAGGTGGCTGGAACGCACAAAATGGTTATGTAAAATTATTCCTATATAAAGACTACTAGTAAGCTCCCCAAAAAGGGGGAGCTCACGGACACAACACGGAACACATTACATAATCACTCCAATCTGACAATTAATAGTCTCATACGATCCCTATCCTCTACGAGAGAGCGAGCCTACGAAGAGTAGTGAAAGAACGAAGTCATGTCGAAGCTTACGAAGGTTACTCTGAAGTCCCCGGACGACTTCCCGCTGTGGAACGAGGATTTCACAGCTCGCGCCCGAAACCTTGACCTCTGGGAGTACGTGGTGCCAGGCGAAGAACGCACTCCTTGGCCAGAGAAGCCACGGGCTCCCAGGGTGGCCGAGTACCCCGTAATGGTGAACGGCAACCGCCAGAACCCTACTCTGGCGGACCTTACAGCGGACGCACGAGGCCTCTATATAGCCGCCGAACAGCAGCACGACATCATGCTGAAGCGCTACACCACTCACCGAACGAGAGTCTCGGAGCTTGTGTAGTGTGTGCGTGAGACTGTCGATCCAGACAAGCGCATCACCTACATGCCCGCCGACGAGACACTTGAGAAGTGGTACGATAGGCTCGTGGAGCTGGGGGAAGTCTCCAGGCGTTCCCCTGAAGTTTAAGTACAAGAACGAGTACAAGGCCTTCATCAACGCAGCGACCGGGAAGCTCATCAATGATCTTCCTAAATGGTGCGACGACTGGCTCACCAGAGTGATGAAAGCCGAGCGCGCAGGCGCAGAGGTGACGGAGTCTTACAAGTTGGTCGCAGACATCGAGCGAGCTCTCCGAGCTACCCACCGGACGTGGGCGACCACTTTCAGGAGCACTCATACGAGAGAAATAAGGGAGAACTCCCTGAGGTTCGAGGACATCGCCACAGAGCTTCGCCAGGAAGCCTGTATCCTCGTTGCCTCTGCACGAATATCCAAAAGGTTGGTTCGAGGAGGTGCCTTTGCCACCTCCCTCGACCCTGATGGAGAAGATGAGGACGGGGAGCTAGCCAGCGTCCCAGAGGAGGCAACATACACTCCCTCGCCACGGACGCCAGCTCGAAACCCCATACGACGACAAACACCGCGCTGGTCTACCCCTAGGTGGCAAGCGAGCCCATCAGATACTCTCCCCAAGCGCCCAAAGATCGAGGAGCGCACCGAGTCGGAGAAAGAGAATCCCAACGTGGGAGACTGCCTGATATGCTACGGCCACCACCCTATACATCGCTGCTGGTACGCCAACCCTAACCTCCGCCCAGAAGGCTGGCTACCCAGCCGGTCTACCGAGCGCATTGCCAACGCACGCATCGCCACGATACCTGGGATAAAGCGCGCACTGAAGAGAGCTCAGCACAAGCGCCGAACCACGCAGTGACTATATCGTCCACCTGTGGCAGAGGTGATCGGCTCCTTCACGCTGGAAGAGGGCCCCGAGAAGGACTACCCTCTTCGAAAGAGCGCCATACTAGACTCCGGATCCAGCATCCACATCTTCAATACACGATCTCGGTTTACTCAACTGAAGGCCGCGAGCCCAGAAGACGTAGTGGTAGCTGGCTATGGGAGCATACCAATCCTCGCGTACGGAGATGTTCAGTTGCGAGTGACCAGTGCCCGAGGTCCATCAGTCTACCGCCTGACAGGAGTGGCCTATTGCCCAAGCATGTCAACAAGCTTGGTTTCCCTCCAGACTCTGAACAGAAAAGGAGTCCATTTTGACAACAACCCTCAGCGAAGTGTCCTTCGTCACAAGTGGGGAGAAGTGCTGTGCGAGCTGGCTAAGATACACGGCTAGTTCGTAATCGAATACAATGCACCGGAATGCTCCCCTCAATCCTTCTACATACGGAGAAATCTGCTGAATAGTTATACAGGAAGGTCCAAAGCCCGCGCGTCCCTTTACAGGTGGCACCAGAGGCTCGGCCACATCGGCCCAGAACCCCTGAAGCGCCTGCTCTCCATGACGGAGGGAGTATACCTCGCGCCGCGCCCTGATGATGCTATCCGCACCACGGACTGCGTGGCGTGTGGCATCTCCAAGGCCCGCCGCCACATCATCCGCGAAGCTCGCGATGAGGTGCACGCCGCAGGGACTCGCCTGGCGGTGGATTTCCATGAGTATGACACCCCAGGTGAAGGGAGACTCTACAGAGTAGTCCTCATAATGGACCGCTATTCTGGATACACTTGGGACTACTACTTCGACAACAAGCGTGCCGACACGCTCACACACACACTGCGAGACATCGCCGACCTCCTTTCTCCAAAGATACAACACTAGAGGACTGGACATCAAGTGTGACAGTGAGCTCGCAGGGAGCGCATCAGAGACCTCCCGGTTAGCCAACGCCATGCATGCTTCCCATGGGATCCGTCTGGTGGTCTCACCACCACACACCCAGGACCTCAACGGAGGCGCAGAGCGCATCGGGCAGACCATCAAGATCAAGTCGCGAGCCATGAGGAATGGCTGCCAGCTCCCTACCTTCCTATGGAGAGAGATAGTGCGTACCGCGGTCTACCTTTACAATCGGACCCCTAGGCGCCAGAATGCGTGGAGATCTCCGTACGAGAAGATACACACATTCTTCGATGAGCAACGCGGTACGGTGAGCCCATCACGCCTCCCGTACGTAGGCCACCTGAAGACATACGGGTGCATAGCCTTCGCGATGACCTCCAAGGCAAAAGAAAAGAAAGATCGCCGTCGCAAACTCGACCCGAATGCCTGGATAGATTACCTGGTAGGGTATCAGTCCACCAACACATACCGCATCTGGCTCCCTCGGGACAACGAAGTTATTGTGACACGCGATGTGGTGTTCAACGAAGACTCTTTCTTCAGTGAGAACGTGAAGGAGTTCAAGGACGAGCTCGTCAGGATAACTCGCAGAGAGTACGAAGAACTCTTAAATCAATTGGAATACAGAGATGCCACCAATGTGGACTGAGAGGTAAACCACGAAGAAGACGACGAGCCTGTCAATCCTGTCACTCCAGACGAGTCACAAGACCAAGAGACCTCCGGTCACGAGGAGCCCTCCGGCGAAGGGGAACCCTCCACGGAGGTAATGATGGATGTAAGCGACGAATCGCTACCCATACTTTTCTATGAGGAGCCTACCAAGGACCTCGATGATACGCAGTGGATGACACCACCAGAAAGCCCAGTCGACAGAGTCTTCGGACTAGTCGTCAAGAAAGACATAAGGGAGCTCGACACCAGTTACTGGAAGCAGGTTTACAACACCAGGGACCCTACCTGGATAAGCTGTTTTAATGTCGGTAAGATGACTCCCACAAAACGAAGAATTAAAAGAGCCCTACGGGGTGAATTAGGCCGGCGCACCTACCTACACCAGGTACTAAATACTGGTGATGGGGGAGCGTTCGAAGAGAGTCGAACCTCTATAACCGTTCCCGTCCTGTTGGAGAGTGGATCTCATGTATCAAAGACTGCAGAACGCTCCCCAGACTCTGGAGATGTCTGACCACGGGTACTAAAGACCGCTGGAGGCTCCCCAGAGGCGACGCACCGATGAATACCATCACGGGTACTAAAGACTGCTGAGGACCCGGTTATGGGCTCCACGGAGCCTGACGAGGCCCGTGAGATGCTCACGTCGCAGGCAATCGCCCAGCAACACCTGAAGCAGAATAAGAAAATCCATCGCAACCAACTGCCTCCGCCACATAAGTGGCACTCTGACCTAGAGACCCATCCAATGGGGGAGCCGTTCAGGCAAGCTGAAAAGGATCATTTAAAGAGTCATGAAGAAATGACAACTTGGGAGGAAGTACCTCGCTCAAATTCTACTGGTAAGCTCACCCTTGATTGTATGTGGGTATACGTTTACAAGTTCGACCAAAATGGTTACTACATCAAGAGCAAGGCTAGGCTCGTGGTCCGTGGTGACCAGCAGCCAAATAACGATTTAGATGAGACCTACGCCAGCACTCTGGCAGGGAGGTCATTCCGCTCCCTGATGGCCATTGCAGCTCGATTCGACCTGGAGCTCAAGCAGTACGACGCCGTGAACGCCTTCGTCAACGCCAAACTGGAGAAGGAAGTATATATGCGCATGCCTCCGGGCTACCGGAAGCCAGACACCGTTGTGCTCCTACGAAGGGCCCTGTACGGACTGCGCGAATCACCTCTCCTGTGGTAGAAGGAGCTCTCGGGCAGTCTTCAACAGCTCGGCCTCGCACCCGTACCGCATGAACCGTGCTGCTTCCTCACCCGGGGAGTACTAATGTTCGTATACGTGGATGACCTCGTGGTAACATACCACAAGTCAAGCGAGGCCCGCCCACAGGAGGTCATAAAAGCCCTCAAAGGCAGATACAGCCTGACAGGCGGCGATGACCTGCGATGGTTCCTGGGGGTGGAGGTCATTCGAGACGGCAGCAGGGGACTTATATGGCTCACCCAGCTTGCCTACATCGAGAAAATCGCGAAACTCCGCGACAATACCTCCACCGCTCACAGTGACACGCCCATGAGGGCTGGTGAGCTCCTACCCTACAAGAATCGCGCAACTAAAGAGAGCATTCCACGATATCAGCAGAAGATAGGCTCTATTCTATACGCTGCAGTAATCACCCGGCCAGACATTGCCTTTGCAGCCTCCCGACTGGCTCGTTTCAATCACAACCCTTCACCAGACCATCACAGAGCTGCGGACCGCGTACTAACCTACCTTCATGGGACACGGGAGCTCGCCCTTCAATTCGGAGATGGGGATGACTTTGTAGTGGCGAGTGATGCGTCGTTCGCAGACAACAGCATTGATAGAAAGAGCTCCCAGGCATACGTTATGAAGCTCTTCGGGGGAGTGATTGGATGGCGAGCCAGCAAACAGGATACGGTGACTACGTCAACCACGGAAGCAGAATTGCTGGCGCTCGCACAGGCTGCAAAGGAGTCTTTGTTCATGAGTCGACTTATAAGCGAGCTCGGGGTGACACTGGGAGAAGTGTCCATACGAATACAATGCGACAACCAACAGACCATTGGACTTGTTACCAAGGAGGTTGCGGTGCTCCGAACAAAGTTGAAGCACGTGGATATACACAATCACTGGCTACGTCAAGAAGTTGACTCTGGCAGGCTCCGGGTTGAATACAGCTCCAGAACGAGATGATCGCTGACGGGCTCACCAAGGCACTCCCAAGTCAAAAATGGAGTGCATTCCTTGAACAGCTACGTCTAACTAAGCCTCCCCAGGAGGAGCATACAACCACTGTTTCTACGAATGAAGGAGCAGATACAGACGAGTACGAAGTGTTATTTGACTAAGGCACTTTTCAACTAATAAACAGGACCACTCTGACAATCTGGATCCACGAAAACACCAAATACAAGTTACCCTGCAGGGCTCCGGTTGAGCTGTCCAAGTTATCTAATCGCCAAACTCATCGCCAAGGTCCGAGAGAGGGCTGTCAGAGATGTCATCATCCGAATCCTCGTAAAAGGAATCATCGCCAGGCTGGTCGAACTGCGCCAGGGAATTGTTCATGGTCTCGGTGGTCTTCCCAACCCTGTAGCCTGCCTTGGAGAGTGCCTCGGCCAGGCGCGCACGGCACTCACGTTGCTGCTCTTTATCTCCTCCACGAATTCGAGCTCGACGAAGTCTTTCGTAGTGAGGCACCACCTCATGGGGCACCTTTTCGCACTTGTGACCGCGAGCACAGTGAACGCAACGAGAGGTTTTGTAGTTGGTGACATTGCAGCACTCTCCATCACCCTTGCCACGGTATAAACTGCGAACACAGCGGATGCAGGGGCGACGACGACGACCCAAGGAAGGGATAGGAAGAGGGCGCTCCTTGCGACCACGCGTAGGAAAGGGATGCGCTTCCACAGTAAGGACCCTGCCGTCGGCAGTGGTGACTGTGAAGGTCCCCGTGAGCTCCTTCGCCAACTCCTCGAAGGTGACGCCGTCTACAGGATGAATACGGAATGCGAACGGAGGAGACAAGCCATCATCCTCATTATCATGAGGGTTAGTGGTCTTCGGAGTCTTGTGAGCCGCAGTCTTGTTCGAGGGACCCTTCGGTGTAGCCGGAGTGGTGATTTTCTCTTTACCCTCTGAAAGGGGAGGGAGCTTATCAGTACACCTACACAGCAACACACAAGCACGGACACAGAAGACAGGGACTTACTTTTAGCCTTCTTGGTGGAAGGATCACCTTCGTCAGAAGCCCCGTGCTTGGAGGCAGTGTTGTCATCAGGACCCTGGTTAGATGAACCGTCGGTATTCTCAGGACCCTCGTTAGAGGGGCCGCCGGCATCCCCAGGACCTTCAGTAAATGGACCGCCGTTACCCGGACCTTCACGAGGAGGGGTGACACCATCCTCGCCAAGAAAGGACACTTTGGCACCCATAGTGGAGGATGAGGCAGCCGTAGAGGGCGACGAGAGTCCTTGAAGACGAGTCTGTGAACGAGTAACTCGGCGGGTAACGGACATCTGCAATTTTGACAAGGGACTTAGGGCGTGTTCGGTTGGAGAATTAATCGGAACTTTTAGCGTGCCTATGTACTCTCAAGAAACTAATTGCGCAGGCTAAACGCATTATAGTATGGTATATAAGGGATACATCGGCCAAAGTGGACCTGTTGCTTTCTTGCGATGTTCTTTTCGTATCTCTGAGCGGCGTCAGTTCACTTGCCTGAATGAAGCAACAAACTACGCCAGAAACGTGTCTAGCGCTACCACATGAATGGATGGGAAAATACTGTCAAACAGGACGGTATTTTCCGGGAAACTGGCACGTATCTACCTACCTACCTACTCGCAGATGTTCACCGATCTCAATAACAATACTGTTCTGCACTTCACAACGTTACAACTCAATATGTCGGCCAACCGCGACGCTGTCAAGCTATTAGCTAAACGAACGATTAATATGCTGTTACAAACTATCGGGATGACTATCACGGCATACCTCGAAGAAACTCGGCTCATGGAGCAGCAAACCAGCAATTCGAGCCTCTCTGCCTTTGTATTACAACATGCCGACGTAACAACTGATTCGAACCCTATCGAAGGAGAAGTTCACGCAAATCGGCTGCTATTATATCATAGGGAGAGTATGTTTCGAAACACATTCCGCGTATCCAAGGCAACGTTCCTAGCACTCTGTAGCTGGCTAGAGATACGCACCAACCTGAAATCAGGGAGGCATATCAGTATTCGGCAGAAAGTGATGATTTTTCTCTGGATATGCGGGCAGAACGAAACAATGCGCGCAGCTGGGCTGATGTGGCGGCATTCTACAAGCACGATAAGCATGGTGTTCAACGACGTACTTCGAAATCTCGTCTCGTCTCACGATCGTCTCGTGCGCCCTGCCAACAACGACGTCGTTGCGGCCGAGGTACTACATAATGCAAAGCGTTACCCATATTTTCGAAATTGTATAGGTGCAATTGACGGCACGCTCATCCACGCCTTCGTTCCATCGGACCTAGCGAGATTATATCGCAGCCGTAAAGGATATACCGCACAAAACGTTATGGCGGCAGCCAACCACGATGGCACGTTCGCTTTTATACTAGCAGGATTAGAAGGGTCCATGCACGATGGCAAAGCATTAAGCATCGCCGAAAGTAATGGGTTCATGGCACCAATAGGCAAATACTGGTTAGGAGATGGAGGTTATGGCCAAGGTGGTGGTTACCTGTGTCCGTACGTAGGTGTACGCTACCACTTGAAGGAATGGGGTGCGTTGGGAGAGCGTCCGCGCAATAAGGAGGAATTATTCAACCTACGGCACGGTTCATTGCGAATTACCATTGAGAAGAGCTTTGGGATGCTGAAAAGACGGTGGAAGATTATTAGGGCGACCGCAGCTGAGTACGAGTTGGAAAAGCAGGTGGACGTTATATATGCTCTCACGGCATTGCACAATTTTATTGCAATGGTTCAACATGAGCCGTTGCATTTGGATGACAACGATGATGATTACGACGATGGTATAAGGGAAATCATTGAGTATGAGACACGACTGCAATCCTGGATTGGGAATACACTGGTGGAACGAGAAATTGCAATACGGTCTATAGTAAACCTTGCACCTCGTCGTTTAGGAGACAATGGTGAGATATATTTGGAACCGAAAAATGTTTCGAGTAAAGCAGAATTTGATGCTTTAAGAGATCAGATTGCATCTGATATGTGGGACGACTACTGTCAGTATATAGACGGCCGTAGTTAGAAAGAACTATTGTAGTAGCTGTGTACACCATTCTCGCAGTCCTGTCTCATCGTGATCTTCATCGATTGCTAGAACATGTGCCACATTGAGTGGACGCTCCAACGCACTGCGAACAGCGGTCTCGACAGCATTGCCCAGTCTTAAACGACGTACTTATATTGTACGCTTTCACTTGCTCGTCCTCCTGTTTCGTAAACAATGCGGCTATCTTGCTAACCTCCTCCAATGTATCCTTCATCTGGCCTTGTATGTCCGAAAATGACGACCCAGGTTCACGGCGGCGTTTTGTGGGTCTATTCAGGGGTTGTGCAAGTGAATTGCTCGTTTCTGGCGTTACTTGTGTCTGTCGTTGAGAAACTGTTGTATGAATGCGGTGTGGCGTCGATGGAGTTGTCGAGTGACGAATTGAAGACCGCTCGACAGTATTCTGGCGCGGGCCGACATCGTGATTGATGTCGTTAATATTGCGTAGGTATCTGCCTGCCTCTCTCTGCCTCTGCTTTGCTACTATCGCCAGCTCGCCTGTCGCAACATCTTCACCAAATGCCTCTTCGTACTGCGCCCAGAGTGGCATACCCCTCGTGCGCAGCCAAACGTCCTTTCCGTTGCCTTTCATTGAGAAATGCCTATCCCACAACTCATCCGACGCTTTGAACTGTCCATTGACATCCATTTCGAAACTAGTACCAGAATATGGAGTACCGACGAGCTTTTTGTATGGTTTGAATGTAGAGTCGACTTCTACTTTGTACTTTGCTTCAAGTACTGAATCGGTAAGACCAGGTACTATAATGTAGAGCCCGATTTCGCAGAAGCGTTGACGGATGTATTCCCATATCCGCTTTCTTCCTTGTTTGTTGCTAACCTCTAGTCTCCCAGGTGTTATTAAGCCGCATCGCCGAGCTTCGCAGAGTAGAAGGACAAAGGCTATGGTAGCCTCATTCGACTAACTGTATGATTTAAGCGACGACGTTGGCAGTGTGGCTATCCATGTAACAATACTGCTATCGCGAACGTACCCCGAGGGTGGATAAGGAGTCATATCGACAGGAATAGCTTCGTTACGTCGATTTCGAGCTCGGCGGATAGGCGGGAGAGTGCAATTGACTGGAATATTTGAGAATCATAACGATTCGGGCATGGGCGGCTCGCATACCTTCATTATCAGGGCACACGTCGTCGCCGAGCTCTATAGTGGCTTGCGCCGGCTCTGGAATGACTTCTTCGTGGCCAGTTATCGAGCTCGTTTCGTCCATATTGTGTTATATCTGCTGCGACGACTTGAGTTGAAGTGATTGAAGCGTGTGGAGGATTGCGAATTTGTAGGTAGGTATGTAGGTCGATATTTCGTATGGCGGCACGTATTCTGGTAGGCAGAAGGTGTGGTAGGTAGGAGGTATGTAATTCGTACGATACTTTCGCTTAATTATGAACTAGTCCATATATCGTTAAGGGCGTAGTGGCAAGTACAACGAATACAAGCAGTTGACTCGGCGGCGGCATTAAGCCTACTTTGGTTAAGTAGGTTGTGTTCAAGTATCTTTTTTGTCCTAAAGTCACGGGAAAATTCGCCCGCCGAACACGCCCTTATAAGGCAGAGACCTGGAGGAATAGAAGGGAAGAATTGGAAGAGAGGACCGAAGAGGGGAGGCAGGGTATTTATACACCGCGCCGGCAGCCCTCTAGGACCCCTCCTACAGAGGACTACGCGTTCAAGGACCGTGAACGAAGTATTCAAAAATACAGCATACTCAGAAGAAACGACAATGCCGGAGCAACCAGGCATGAGTTACTATACAAATCCGGAGCTTCAAGCCCGGAGGGAGCTCGCCGGTGTCCTCCGTAACGAGAATTCTACAGCAGGCCACTAAGGAACTACCGGACTGCTGTGCGCGCCACGCGAGACGGCCTCCAGACCTCTAAAAACGAGCCTAGGACGTGCCCTTACAGGGCTCATCCTAGGGGGGTGTGTTGGATAATACTGGATTACATAAGATATTAAGCCACGTGGGGCTGAGGTGGCTGGAACGCACAAAATGGTTATGTAAAATTATTCCTATATAAAGACTACTAGTAAGCTCCCCAAAATGGGGGAGCTCACGGACACAACACGGAACACATTACATAATCACTCCAATCTGACAACTAGTCCCCTCCGTCAACGACCCCTCTAGTCCGCTGTACTCAAGGAGATACATACTTAGAATCTCTTCCCGCGTTTTTGGTCTTACGAGTACACTCTTCGCACTTGCATCTGTGCGCCTCCGCTGCTTCCTCTTTTCATGTTCGTGGCTACGATCCGCTCTCTCCGCCTGCTTCATCCAGAGACCACGACTTCCTCCGATACGTCAAGGTTTGCATTAAGTTGCGTATTCGCGACCCTGGACAAACCATAACCTAATCCGTAGACCTGCCTCAACCTCGAACCATGGAGGAAGTGCAGGTGCGTCCTCGCTGCTGCGTCAAGCGGTGGAAGCTTCACTACGCGTCTTAAACGTGGCCTTCGACAAAAGCCCCGCGTATAAGTTCGGATAGAAAACTTGACCACAGACTTCACAATACACACAACGTGTTCAACTCCTTGGACCAGCCTACCACGATATCTAATCACAACAAAGGGCGGGAAGAGGAAGTAAACTACCTAGCCACTGGATGCAACGCCGGTGACGAAGAACAAGCCTCTGTATCGTGGTTGATATTGTGTCGGCTCAACCTGTTTGTCTACCTAGTTGACTCGGCCTGTCACTAAATACGAGCGACTCCAGCAAGCCTCCAAGACGGTTTCGCCAAGCCGCTATCATACGGCCTATATATACCACCCCTCTGAAACCAGAACGGCATTCTCTTTCGAGGATCACACAGGCGTCGGTCGCTGAAGAAAGGAAAGATCTCCTCCAGCCTATGGTGATGAAGGCGATATCGACTGATCGCCTCGAATATGTCCAGAAGCCGCTGGAGACGTATCACAGAGAGAAGAGAAACTTCTCTGCAATGACTACCTCGAGTCCAGGACCTGGACTCAGGCCACAGACTCCCAACGTGCCCGGGGCTGACGAGATCACCGAAGAGGAGCGCGCATTGCTGCATAAAGTGCGCGTAGCAAAGCAGAAGCTCAAGGTCGCAGATGCAGCCTTTGAAGCAAAACAAATTATGCTACGTGAAGTTCGGTAAGTACTCAAGGGCAATCCTTACGAGGTCCCGTTTCTTGGTCTCTCTGAGCCTGAAGCCATGCCTCGAGTCACACAACAGAAAGAGGTAACTAACTTGAACTTCTGCAACAGAAGCACTTGGGGCGAGGGCTCTGTAGGCATGAGCAGGGGGGATCATCGGGCTCTTGTCAAGCAACTGGAGGAGGAGATTGGCAGTTTGCTAATCTCCAAAATAGCAATGCGCTCGTCCTTAAACGAGATAGCAGGCCGAGATGCCGATGCGGAAGCCTGGTCCAAGAAAAGTCACGTCGACGACTGGGCTTATATAGACCTCCTCGCAGCAAGGTATCAGGAACTTTCGGAGGCAACGGTCACGATGAAGATTCCTCGTGACCCCAGCCAGCAAGATCGCTGGCGCAACGCGGTCTTAGATGCGTACGGAGCCCTGGACAAGAAGCAAAATGAAGCTTGGTGCCCTATCGCAGGGCGATGGGTCTTCAGATCGATGGTGACAGCCGCACACATTGTTCGATACAATGTTACCGAAATGGCTGCCGAGCATCTCTTCGGGCCCGCCAAAACCTCAAGTGGCCACTTATGGAGCCTGGAAAATGGCATTCCGCTCCTTAAAGACTACGAGATGATGTTGGACGACGCCAAGATCGCGATCGTTCCAGCTGCCGACGGGCAAGGCCTAATGGTTAAAGTCCTCGACCCTGAATGGTTTGAGGACAGTGGGAGCCAAACATCAGAAGGAATGTTCCCAAACGGCCATCAGCTGGAGGGTCGAGTCCTAACCTTCCTCAATAGTCACAGACCAGCGAAGCGGTATCTGTTCTTCAGCTTCGCCATCAACCTCCTCCGCCGTCAGCGCTACGAAGTTAGTGGCTGGTGGAGGGACCGTCTCATGCATGAGAGGACGCCATTCTTCGCAACCCCGGGCAAATGGGTCAAAGAATCAACCTTAAGACGCCTTGCAGTAAGAGTGGGATGTCTGCCCGAATCCGAGGCGGTTGAGTTCGTGAAGAGTGCCCGAGGCGGGAGCATGGAGACCCCATCGGAAGACGAGGCTAGCGGGTCTGTGGTCAGGTCGAAGACACACCAGTGGGAGAACCCGTTCCTCGATCTTCCGCCGGATGATGGCGAGGACGAGAAGGAGCAGTTATTAACGTCATGCGTACAACACGCTTATCATGGCCAGCTCCGCGATCTGAACTACTAGTTCGTTTTGTTGAGTGGCAGGTACTGAGAGGGGTGAAATACCGGCGGTACTACTACATCCTCTTTGACCTCGGCCAACAGTTTGTTCCAAGCTGGCTATGCATCTGCATGTTACGCACACGAGACAGTACCGTCCTATACACAGTTCTAGTACGTACTAGTAATCCAAACTCATATTATAACTTCGTGCTGAACGGGAAGTTTTCGCTGCTCCAAATCCCACTTCATGTATATCCTTAGAGGTTACAGATCCCTTCTTTCCAATAGCAGAAGATACTCGTACAGTCCTTTCCGGTACCTTACATCTATGCCTGCCTGCTACGTGACGGTGATCGATTCTGTCTTCGCACTCTTTCCCACTTCATGGTTGTGGCATCCGTCAGAGGCCATTCTGCCAGTTTCCTCGAGTCAGAATCCTGCAACGACGCCAGGATTCCGAGAATGAGCCCAGTAAGTGACGGCAGGACGATTCGATTGAATCATCTTTGTTCACTGCCAGCACATCCGAGCCTACATGGCTCTTCTTAGTACGTGTGTAGATACTCAAGCAACACGGGTTGTGGCGAGGGTGTTCACCGCAGCAAGCAAGGGACGCCGAGCTTCTCGGAAATCTGGACATCTGGCGGCACTGAACCCTCGGGCCTTCATGCGACGGATGACGGCACGTGTTAATTCGACCAGCTTGCAGAGGGACAGAGAGACAGGGACAGGACGCGTCAGAATTTCTACTTCTACTTCACTTTACTTTGCTTTACGAGTGCTATCAGCAATCACAATTAATGAAGAAAAGCAAATGTTACCGTGCCATCAGAGCAGCCGAGGGCTGAGCACGGGTCGTATGACGTTCCACCGTTATTATTGCCCCCTTTGGCTAGCACGATGTGATCGTTCTCTCGCATATCAATATCTGCGTGGACTTTCCGGGTACCTGTACTTTACCGTCTTCTCGTCGGGCAGTTGATCCAGACTTGATTCTCTTGCGGTTCTCAAGTGCCTGGGCATTGCATCCCTGCCAGGCTGGGTCGCAGCTGGACCCAACTTTCATCGTGAAGCTGCCAAGTCAGCCCATAGCGACCTGGACTTTGCTAGAAGCTGGTTGCTGAGATCCTCTTGCATTTTGATCGTGTCACTTGAGTCGATATGTATTTATTCGAGTGCCATACGCTTCTCTGCAAGAGTTTCCAGGTTTGGTGTCCTCAGGTCTCCTTGATGCATTCCTCGACCATCGTCATCAATCCCTTCACTCAAGCCTCTTCGTCCCCTACCTCACGAATCCTTCCGACTGGAATTCAAATCCACTCCGTCGTGGCTCTGGAACCTTGACGCCATCGGCACCTGCTAGTAGTCTCACCTCAGGAGAAACACCAGAGTGTCATGGAGCAGGATCTTCCCCCGAACCGCCTGCCGGTCCACGGGACGCCTCTCCGTCCAGGAACACCCAATACAGACAGAGGTGCATCCTTCGTAGACGACCGTCTCGATCCCCACGGTCCGCATCAAGCAAACGGCGCCAATCCTTTCGTGTCGCCCTCCATATCCCGGCCCGTGTCGAGCGTCGGCAGTTCCAGCGCCGTGGGACAACCGCGGGGACAGAGATACTTCCATTCTCGTCGAGTAAAGAAGGGCGAAATCGAGAAGCCCTGGCTCGCCAAGTCGGATCCCAAGGAGAAATGGGTCACTATCCTGCCTATCCTCGGCATACTTCTGGGCCTGGGCATCTCGGGCTTCCTCGTCTGGGATGGGATACGAAGCGTGGTAAAGCACAAGTATTGTCTCATTCTCGAGGACAACTTCGACACCTTCGACTCTGCTGTATGGACGAAAGAGGTCCAGGTCGGCGGATTCGGGTAAGGTCAAGTAAGTCACCGCCTCAGGGGGCACACATCGCTAACGCAGCTTGCGCAGAAACGGCGAGTTCGAACAAACGACCAACACAGATGAAAACGTCTACGTCGAGAATGGACGCCTCTTTATCAAGCCAACCCTGCAAGACCCGGCTCTGGTCAACAAGGACACCTTTATGGATCTGCGCGTAGATGGGAGCTGTACCTCCACCCAGTATTCAGACTGCGTCGCGGCGACCAATACGACGGCCGGCAACTCGACAATCGTGCCGCCCACACGCTCCGGACGCATCAATACCAAGAAGAGCAAATCCATCAAGTATGGGCGCGTCGAGGTGACGGCCAAGCTGCCGGAGGGCGATTGGCTCTGGCCTGCTATCTGGATGTTGCCGGTTGAGGATACGTATGGGCCATGGCCGGCGAGCGGCGAGATTGATATCATGGAGAGCCGTGGGAACAACCGCTCCTATGCACAGGGTGGCAATAACATTGTGTCTTCGGCTCTCCATTGGGGTCCAGATGTTGCCAACGTGAGTCATTCCTTCTTCTTCTCTCTCTCTCACTTTCTCCGATTCGCATCATGTTAACAGTACTGTTCAGGATGCGTGGTGGCGCACGAATGTCAAACGCGAAGCCCTTCACACAACGTACTCGGCCGGCTTCAACAAGTTCGGGCTCGAATGGTCGCAAAAGTACATCTTCACCTACGTCAACTCACGCCTCCTGCAAGTCCTCTACACAGACTTCAACGGGTTCCTGTGGGACCGCGGCAACTTCCCTGCTGCTACTAGTAACGGCACGCGACTACGGGATGTCTGGTCCCAGACCGGCCGGTTTAACACGCCGTTCGACCAGAGGTTCTACCTCATCCTCAATGTCGCCGTTGGCGGTACGAATGGATGGTTCGAAGACTCCAGGAGCGGCAAGCCCTGGCTCGATTCCAGCTCCAATGCCAAGAAAGACTTCTGGAATGCGCAAGATGCATGGTATCCGACCTGGAAGAGCCCGGCCATGGAAGTGAGCAAGGTTACGATGTGGCAGCAATGTGACGGCAATGAAGAGCTGTAAGAGTGGAGGTTGGTTCAGGAGGGTCTGATAGATCACAGCACGAGCATCCATCTTGAACTATGTTGGCGTTCAGGCATATCACGTGGCGAGTCGTGGAGTCAGGGGAAAGAAAAACTTGACAAGTAGACGGTTGCTTGGAGTAGTCATGTTACATACATGTATGATAATCCGGGTAAGTATCGTCTTGAATGGGCGGCACATAATAATGGATGTCTCTCTACTTCTGTGCACGAGAATCGACTGTGTTCCGATACAGGCAGAAAAATAATAGGGACTCTGTAATAAATAATTACGTTGAGGTCAGGAAGCACTATCTCCTCCCATCCAGCCGACCTTCCTGAAGGGGTCCTTTTCGAATTGGTTATCAATGCCGGCTTATTCTAGTCATCACGTTGTCTCGCGTCAGGCACCTTTTGCATGGGTATCTTGAGTGTGACTGACTGGCAGAGACTCCAGGCAACCAATGACATACGAAAAGGGGAAGAGACTACAAGTAAGACTCCTGTTTGTGAGGCTGATGAATCGAACAGGTTCGGTCGGCGTTCAAATGGTGTGACTGTCGACCATTTAGGCAATGGCAAAGGCGTCGATTTGTCTCGATCCGGTCATGCCATACGGCTGCGGCTGAGATTGTGGTAGGGCCTAGATGTTTGTCTGTTATCTTTTGTGTGGGTGTATTACTGGCATGATATCCAGCTTCCTATCTCTTAATGGAGGTGATATTGAGCTTGTCTTCCTGTTCATCGTCAGGTAAGTGCAAGTCAGCACGGCAGAGCCGTTAACCAGAGAGCCGGGTCCACGAATAGGAGTGATGGCGGTAGAAGTAGATATGTGCATAGAGATAAACTGATGGATGGATGGAATACTTCACGATAGGCTGAAC
Source organism: Xylaria sp. L1 SY-2022 (assembly GCA_023079495.1). Lineage (NCBI taxonomy): Eukaryota > Fungi > Ascomycota > Sordariomycetes > Xylariales > Xylariaceae > Xylaria > Xylaria sp. L1 SY-2022. Next base: position 309,315 of record JALIDW010000016.1, on the reverse strand, counting down.
TCTTGATGGCTACGTGAATATTCACTGAACAGAGTATGTGAACCGGTATCTATGACTGCTCTAGTTTACCCAATTCTCGCAGATCATCACCACCTGGTGGGACTCGTGTAAAACCACCAACACTGACACGACAGCCTGCCTATTCCTTCCATCTACGATACGTCTATCGTGCCAGTCGCGCCAATCTCGGCCCCCATCGTCGCTTACTGCGTATCGCCCTGCTCGTCGACTTCGAGGCTGCCAAGAGGTGTCATGCATGTCGTATGTACGGTCTGTCTGTCTGTATGCATGTATGTATGAGCACGATGACGGCGCGTCCGCTGAACCCATGGGAACATGGGACCAAGGTGAGCTTTCCCTCCCTCGTGCGACCCGCTGTGGCTGAACGGGCTCCCTCCCGCCTGAAAGAAAGATGACGGCTTCAATTGCGGTGAATATTCCGTACAGAGCTGATCAATGATCTTCTCAAGAGGTGCTGTTGATGTGTCGACTCGACCGTGATCCCAAATATGTCTAGACAGACATGGTCGTCCTCGATTCAGGACGTAGGGCATCGATCGTGTCTGTTCTCGGACCCTTATCAACTGCTACTGAGACGCAGCTGTGAATAAAATACGGACTATGTACTCTCCACGCATCACATCACACATGTACCGGTACTCACGACCGGAGCATGGGGGTATTGCTTTTTCTCAAACTACTGGTCCGCTAACCGACGTTGGATATGACGATGTCACAAAGTACACGTCCATATGATAGCCTAGAGGTATTATCACCTTACCTGAGATACGACCGGCGTCTACTTCCAACTTGAATAGTTTTCAAATGTAGCCTCCGTACTGTTGAAATCCCCCCAATGGCGACTCTTTCTCCCGACTGACCCTCTCTAGACGACAACCCCCAGAGTCCATCTTGATCACCAAATGTGACGTTGCATACTCAACCTGCGACGGACCGTCTTATCCTCGGCAGTCCGGAACAGGCCGTGATGGTATTCCGGGTTACATCCATTCCGAGTGTCCCCTCCGTTGCTGACTCCCTACGAGTTCCTATCTCGTTCCGATGTGGCACCACTGCTACCATCGCTCTCTGGCATCTTTCTCTTCGTTATCACCCTTCCGGATGTAATGTCAGCACTTAAGTCTCCTGCCCTTGAACACGTCTCGACTATCTCAGAGGTCTAGATTATCGATTACCGCCCAACACCCAGAAACGTGCCTTTTAAGACATGCCCTGTTGAATGTCTGGCACATCTTTTAACTGGTGAATTAATTACATATCCAACATTCATCTGCCACGAGGCAAACACTTACCATGAAGCCCGGGTACCGATCGCCACTCCGTCTACGAGTACGAGTACATATATTGCTATTCCGCGATACATATCGAACCAAGATAGGGGGCAGAGGTCGCTACCCATGAAGTGCACAGAATGGTCGTATTCAACGTTGAGGCATCCCACAGGTATTCCATTCTCGCTCTACGTACTTCTCCCATGCACGGCATTATTCCGGATAGTTGTAGTATCGTAGTTACGCCTTGTTGTATGCCTTACGGGAAGATAAATTGCCCATCTACAACGCAATACTCGCATCCATCGCACAGAAGACATGCTACGGTTACATATCACTGCATGCATGGCGGCCAATTGCATTCTGGACGGATTCCAGTGATCGCCAGTGGTGACCATGTCGACCAATCTAGTATTCGGAGGACATCTCTGAGCTGTCAAGCGTTTATTAACCCGAGAAAAAGGGACGTCAACTATCCATTCGCGATGCTGCATCGTATCATCTCTTTATCTGCCCAACAATCTACTTGCACATGCTGCCACGATACAGATAGCAATATACGAGGATATCATCGCCCCATACGGAGTATCATACTCTGGGTGACTGTCGAGGTATCGGTACTTTAGATACGTAGAAAAAGACTGAGCACGACTGGTTCGTTCTGCATTGCATATTACATTGCAGCAGCCCCGTCAATATTGCAACCTGACCGTTCAGCTGAGCCTTGAGGTGGCTCGCGAGGAACACCATCGACCCCGTTCGATGTCTAGCTTTACGAGGGAACCAGAGATGCGCATTGGCTCTTCCCGATACTAATACGATAATAACGGCAGAACTGCTAAAATGCTAAATATAAATATAAATAGTCCCAAGTGAGCGATCGCGCGCGAAGAGAATATGACAGAGCGAGATCCATCCCGATGAAGCCCGTTGCACAACGTACCAGATGTAAAGGACTTTCGAGACCCAATCATCAATATATTCTCGATATTCTCTACCCAAGCAATATCATCGCTTGCCTCTTTCCAGTTAACCAAGTCCGCCAGGAACCAAACTTGATATTCCTGTGATTCTGGACCCTCAGCCCCTTGTCCCTGTCCTGCACAAGCCCCTGTCCCTGTCAGCCAATGTTCGGAGCCCTACCTCTGCTCGTACCGATACTCGAGCAGAAGAGAAGAGAATATTTCGTATCGTATCGTAGTTGATAGTAGAGCTACCGTAGCAGTAACCCCTCTACCAAGAAATATGTAGTCGGCAATCCGTCTACATACCAAAAAACACATCATCATCATCGTAGGTGCAGGCTGCAGACTGCAGCATGCTTCGTCGGGTACTTCGACTCCTTCCAGCCCACGAAAGTCTCGTCATTAACCATGGCCGCTCATCTCAGTAGTAACAGCTAACCAGGTAAATACAAACTACCCTCTGGCTCGCTTACTTCCGTCCCATTCGCTCACCTCGTTCAGTGGGAGCGCCGTGGTTGCTGGTTGTCTCTCGGGTCTCGAAGTATTTGTTCCGGGACATGGATGGGACCGCCTCGCCTCGCCATCCGTCACATCTGCTCATCTTCACACCACAGTATCGTACTGCCTAAGTGAGAGCGAGGCCCAGCTGATGACGCGCCCGTCCAATTTTGCATTTCGCTCCCGTCGTCCCACCGAACCCTCGTGTCTCTCGTCTGTGACGGCTCGAGCTAGTGGTCCGTAGGCAGTCGACCTGAACGATGCCATGCTTCCTGGATGATACATACATCTCCAGAGCGACCCTTCACCGGCCTACTTCTTTTTCTTCTTCTTCTTCTTCTTCTTCTTCTCTTCTCACTCGTCAACTCTTTCGTTATAGAAAAAAGAATAACGAAACGGTGCCAGCCAAGCGACCCAAGACGGCCACACCATCAGCAAGATTCATCCAGACATCGCATGGCATTGAGCGGGTAGCTTTGACATTGTGCTTCTCCTCCATGTCCTTTTGAAGTTGAGTCGACATCGGTCTCTCGACAATTCATTGCAGCGGACTTCCGGACTTCATTCTCAAAATAAAACTTCCGACGTTGCTGCGCATACTCCGGCGGTTGTCATAGCCTGAGGTCCGACGCCCGGCGGGTTGCCGCCCCTCTCTCCTTCTCCCCTCCTCATCGAACATCTATCATTTTCTCTCTAGAGCGGATTGAAACACCGCAACGATGGGGTTGTCGGGGTACTTCAAGGCTAAGAAGCCTGAGCCCAAAGCTCAGCCCGTCATCAGAGTCCAGCCTACGACGGCGGATGATACATTATCAGAGAAACGGCCGGCCGCAGGCCCAAGCCAGAATGAGCTCGAACTCCAGGTGCCCACGCCCTACTTCGGCTCCTCACGGAACTCCCTGTCCGCCCCTTCGACGCGCTCCGTCGCGAGTTCCATGTTCATCGACGACATCAAGCACGAGGTGATGGTGAACTACTTGTATCAGCAGCAATGCTCCCATCTCTGGGTGGCCGACGGCTCGGGCGAGATCGAGGGAGTTCTCCTCCGCAAGTTCCGGGGAAATTACATGGCGTGCCCGCCCAAGCTGGCCCAATCGACCTTGGCCATGGCTTGTGCCACGCTTAATGTCCAGGTCGGTCGCAGTGATTCAGATTCCATGCTCCGTATTATGAGACAAGCCGGCTAACCCCCCCTTTCTTTTGCCCAGTGCGCGATGACGGTGAATTCGCGCGTAATAAAAACTTTTTTGAATTGGTCGCCAGATGCCGTCGACGTACCCTTGATGAACGGCCTGCGGGTCCAAATATTACCCACCATCGACGACCTACCGAGAGCGCGAAAGCACCAGTTCGCCGCTTTTGTGGCCTCGGAAGCCCTTCTCATCGTATGGGATGACGATGCGCTTCACCTCGTCCAGCGCGCCAAGGCCATCGAGTCAGAGTTGATGGAACTGGTCTGGCAGGCCGGCGAAGAGGGAGACGAGGAGGCCGAAAAGAAGCAGAATGTCGCATTCGCGGACGTCGAGATCGACGAGGAGAGCGGCCAGATCTTGCCAGAGAAACGACCCGTACACATGCTCAATACGTACCTCGTATCCATCGTCCTCGTCCTCATCACCGTTTCCCTCGGTGCCGCGTGGCGACAACTCGCCATCGAAGTCTCCGTCGACGGCAGCTATACCCGACTGGCTCTGATCGCGTTGGCGCCCGTTCAGATCTTCTTCACATTGTTCTTCGCCCAGGTCATCGTGGGTTGTTTGGCTCAAGTTTTCGGACCCATTCGACAACTTACCGTCAACTCGAAGTTCTACTCCGCCAAACCACCTCCGCGACTGCAGGGTTCGGTTCTGCCGCATATCACGGTACAATGCCCCGTTTACAAGGAGGGCCTCAGCGCCGTCATCGCGCCCACCATTCGATCCCTAAAACAAGCCATCAGTACCTACGAACTGCAAGGTGGCTCGGCCAACGTGTTCATCAACGACGATGGTCTTCAGTTGATCTCCGAGGAAGAGCGACACGCCCGGATCGAGTTCTATGCGGACCATTCCATCGGTTGGGTTGCTCGTCCCAAGCACGGCGAGAACGGCTTTTTGCGCCGCGGCAAGTTCAAGAAGGCGTCGAACATGAACTTTGCTTTGATGATCTCATGCAAGGTCGAGGACAAGCTCGCGCAGCACCAGCGTGGACCCGAGTGGACGCAAGCGGATGAGGCTATGGCTTATGAGAAAGCGCTGAAGAAGGTCCTCGAAGAGGACGGCAGAGCTTGGGCCGATGGCAACATTCGTGTTGGTGACTATATTCTCATCAGTAAGTGCACCGTTCGATTACTCGACCCTTTTTCTCCCGAATTGTAACGACAGGTATACTAATCAGATATTCAGTCGATTCCGATACCCGTGTGCCAAGCGACTGCTTATTGGACGCCGTCTCGGAGATGGAGCAGTCCCCTGATGTCGGAATCATGCAGTTCTCGTCTGGCGTCATGCAGGTTGTCCACACGTATTTCGAGAACGGCATCACGTTCTTCACGAACCTCATATACAGCGCGATCCGGTACACTGTCTCGAACGGCGACGTGGCTCCTTTTGTCGGCCACAACGCGATTCTTCGATGGAGCGCCATTCAGCAAGTCTCGTACGAGGACGAGGATGGCTACGAGAAGTTCTGGTCCGAGTCTCACGTATCCGAAGACTTCGATATGTCTCTTCGTCTGCAGTGCAACGGCTATATCATCCGTCTCGCCGCCTGGGCCGGTGAAGGCTTCAAGGAAGGAGTGTCGTTGACGGTATACGACGAACTGGCGAGATGGGAGAAGTACGCCTACGGCTGCAACGAACTGCTATTCCACCCGATCCGTACATGGCTCTGGAGGGGCCCGTTCACTCCGCTGTTCCGTCGATTCTTATTCTCCAATATTCGCTTCACCTCCAAGATCACCGTGATCTCGTACATCGGCACATACTATGCCATCGGCGCGGCCTGGATCTTGACGTCGGTCAACTACTTCTTGATGGGCTGGTTCAACGGATATCTCGACAAATACTATGTCGACTCGTGGCAGGTCTGGTTCTCCATCATCATCGTCTTCAACGGGCTCGGAAACGTCGCGCTCGCCATCATGCGCTACCGTGTGGGCGAGAGGAGCTTGCTGTATGCCGTCTATGAAAACTTCAAGTGGACGTTCCTCCTTGCCATCTTCCTCGGCGGCCTCTCTCTGCACGTCAGTCAGGCCATTCTCGCGCACATGTTCGAGATCGACATGACTTGGGGTGCCACGTCCAAGGAGGCGGAGTTTTCGAACTTCTTCATCGAGGTGCCCAAGGTCCTCAAGAGCGTAAGTCATCCAGTCATCCATCTTTATATCTTCCCCGAACCTGAACGACGTGTGCGCGCACTAACACGGGCCGTCGCAGTTTAAATACTCGATAGCCTTCTCGCTCATCTTCATCGCGGCCATCATCGTGCTGGCTATTGGGCCCTTCGTGCCAATAGAATGGCGGATCACGGACTTCGTGGCAATCCTTCCCATGGCAACGGTGGCGACGAGCCATCTGTTGCTCCCCATCGCCCTGAACCCTGCTCTTATGACCTTCTCGTGGTAAATGGCCGAGCCATGGCTCGCAGCATGCCCATCGTCATGTTCAGATTCCCTTTCTCGAGCACATGATATATGCACGTCGATCTAACGGTCCGATCTTCACTAAATAATAGCTGCTCCGCCTGTACATTTACCTACCTTACCTTACCTTACCTTACCTACACTAGGTATTCCTCGAGCGTCATGTATACTATTTTCTACTACTACGTCAGTGGCATGAAGAAGTGGGAGGCCTCCCAGTGCGGGTAAGGCGTCGACTCAACGGGGACCAATTTACTACTTGGGTTCTATAAATAGACGGGAATGGAGTTCGGAGAGGAATGAAGAACACACAACACAACATGCATACGCCGAAGAGATGGACCCTCGTCTTGAACGTGACAGGGCAGCAGCAGTTTCTTATCTTTCTTCTTCTTCTTCCGTTCTGACTATACATTAAAGGTGCTGCTTGAATCGGGAAATAGGGAGGATTCACAGAGCGATGGCTTGATGCACGGGGTGGATGACTTGATGGGGAAACCCCCGGACGTCACTTGACATACCTATCATCGTCTCTTCACACTGATAGGCAGATGCATTCCATGATGTTTAGATGATATACCCAGGTATTTGCGGGATGTACATCGTGTATGTAGATTGGTAGACGCAGATAATTAATCGACTGTTTGCTGGTTGGACATACGCGAATCCTACCTTGCCCATTGTTGGCTGGAGAAGGACATCCGTAAAATGAGGTGGGTGTTGGAGGAGGCAAGTTAAGGCAACGAACATGGATTGAGGAAGCCGAGAGGATGCCAAGAGGAGCAAACCGTGGGGAAGGATTCTCGGCATACCCCCATAGCTGCATAACTCAACACGTGCATACGTGCCAGCATTCCCGTGACTCCGGATATACCGCATAAGTACCTCAGCTGGCGGCGGCCCACGGAATACTGCGCGCTCTTATAGGCCCAGGGGGTTGTGGCCACTGGTAAGTGAGGCCACGCTAACACTAGGCTCACTGCTCGGCGTCGTTCTCACCGTCACTTTGCTTTTCCTGCCCTGTCCCAATAGAGAAGGACACTATGGGGAATCTCGTATTTGGCGGCCATTCTGATGGGTTGGGGGCGTTAGTGTCGTAGGTAGTGCCTCACTTGACGCCTTAGGCTAGGAGTATTCCGTGCCGTTACTGGCCAAGGAGATGAGAGGGAACGCAGCACTTCATAAGTACCTACATTATACTATTGTAGTAAGACGTAGTACGTGATGCAGGTACGAGTAATGCGAGGACAGGTTGGAGGAGAGCAGACGCGGGTTCAAGCAGAGAGAGATGATAGAGAGAGAGAGAGAGAGAGAGAGAGAGAGAGAGAGAGAGAGAGAGAAGGGGTGGTGATAATGCCGTGCTAGGCTACACTGCATGTTGTCTCGAAGATATTATACATACGAGTACTAACATGAACTCCATGCCGTGATCGATATGATCAACTCACGTAGGTATATATTATCAGCACACATGGGACACAGGATAAGGTACGAGTAACAAGTGTGCAACAGAGAAGACGGCGGGTTTGGGTTTCGATTGGAAAAGGGGGAGGATTGGATCTCAGAGGCCTATTTCTGTCCGTACTAAACCTCCAGTCGGCTACGGCAATTACGGCAATGCCCATAATCGAGGCCTGCCATGCGTGATTGGCCCCCTGGGGTCGACGGTAGCCCATTGAGGAATGAACGCCAACGCTAGAATGCAACTAGAGTCGGGCTAAACAACTGCACTAGAGTCGAACGGGCTTGAAGGGTACCTGCAGTAGCGGCTGGCACTCTGCGAAACGCAAGCTCCATCTCTCTCTCTCTCCCTATGGGGTCTCTTCCATATCGCCCAATCCGCGCCCTTCTTTTTTATTTTTTTTCTCGCGCTCTTCCTGCTCAGGCTAAGGCCCGTTTCGAGTCAGACCGGGGTGGACGTATCCACTTGTTCTCTTCTCGAAGCGAGGACGGAAGGAAGAGGTCGAAGAAAAAGAAGAGGGACGGAAGGGAAAAAGAAAGGAGACCTCCAACCTGTCACTCAAAATCTCACGATAGGGTCGCTGACTCTATTCACTCCCTCCTTCATCATCCCCCCCAGAGCGGTGACCGCGTCGCAACGCAACGGCACAGCCCAAGTCAGCACCATCACTTTGTTCATTCCCATTCATTGAATTGAACAACAGCTTGTCACTCTTTCGAAGGGCTTGTGCTTCTTCTCTACGGCTTTGACCTCCCTCCCCCCCTATCTATATCGTTCGCTCACTACAGTCTCGCGCCTGTTATTGCTATTGTTATAATCTATTACACATTGTTATTGTTGACCTTGTGCCCAATCACAAGACCCTTAATCGTCCAGAGCGCCGTCGTGTCGCGCCCTTCTGGCCTCCGATCCTTTTCTGCAGACAGTATATCTAATAATTCACGCTCATCGTCAAGCGCTCGCCTGATCGACGTCTTCGTGAGCTTGAGCTGGTAATACGTACCACAACAAAGAGAGACGCCCGAGTCCGTCGGCCGTCGGTGGGAAGCAACTCGACCTGAGCCCTCTCACCATTCGATCCTCACTCCTTGCCCGTCATGTCGTCCTACCCGAGATCCGTCCCGGCCCTCGCCCTGCTGGCCTCTGCCCTCCTGTCGCCCGCTGCCGCTCAACTCAGCACCAAGTGCAATCCCACGCAGAAAGCCTGCCCGCCCGACCCTGCTTTCGGCACGGCGCACACCTTCTACTTCAACACCACCCCGGCCGCTGGTCTTTTCACCTCGCAAGCTAATCCGATCACCTATGACGAGGAAGAAGGTGCCGTCTTCACCATCTCCGAGCAGGGCAATGCTCCCACCCTCGCCTCCGACTTCTACTTCTTCTTCGGCCGGACGGAGGTTCTAATGAAGGCTGCGCGTGGACAGGGAATCATCAGCTCCATCGTTTGGGGTTCCGACACGCTCGATGAAGTCGACTGGGAGTTCAAGGGCAGTAACGACAGCTTCGTCTTCTCCAACTACTTCGGTAAGGGAAACAGCAACGACACCGGCACCGGTGGCGACCATCGCGTGCAAGGCAGCATCTACGACCTGCACAACTACACCTCCGTCTGGACCTCGGAAAAGCTGGAGTGGCACTTGGATGGCGAGCTCGTCCGTACCCTCTTGCCGGCCCAGGCCAACAACACCTTCAACTTCCCCCAGACTCCCATGACGCTCAGAATGGGAAGCTGGGTCGGTGGTGATGTGAAAACCCAAGCGCAAGGAACTATCGACTGGGCCGGTGGCCCGACCAACTTCGACGATGGCCCGTTCAACATGTACGTGAAGAGCGCGCGTGTCGAGGACTACTCGTCCGGCAAGGAATACCTCTACACAGATCTCTCCGGTTCATGGCAGAGTATCAAGGCTACACCGTAAGTTGTCCGAAGTGCCGTCTTTGCCATGTCTCGTTTGTCGCGTATGCTCAACTAACCGGTTTCTAGGGGTAACTCGACCGTAGCAATCGCTCTCAACAAGCAGCCGCAGAAGTCGCTCTCGCAGAAGTGGGCTGAGCTGCCCCAAAGCACGCGCGTCGGTGTCTACGCCGCCGCCGGTGCCGTCGGTGGTCTGCTCTTCATCGCCCTCGCCGTTTACTACATCAGACAGCGAAGCCGCGGCGCAAAGGAGGCTGCTATGGCTGCCAAGATGGCCGAGGATGAGCGCGTCGAGCTTGAGCGGTTCAAGCAGTCCGGCCGCCCCGACGACTACGAGGGTACCGAGTATCTAGGAGCCGCTGGCGCCACAAAGGGTGGTCTTGGTGGAACATACACGCCCCTCGTCGAGTCTCCCCCCGGAAGCTCTGCTGGCCCGCCGGAGAAGGCCTGGGACCCTACTGGAACGTATGCCAGAACCCCCCGCGACCCCCCTTCTCCAAGGCGATTCAACTAACCCTACCTCTCCTATCCGCTCGCAAAGTCCCGGCTTGCCTCCTTCATTCCCCTTACCATCCTCGCCGAAGCAGCCCTCGAGAATGGGATCCACTGCTAGCCATGCCGGCGGATACAGCGACAACCCCGACGGTGGCTACAAGGACAACGACGGCAGCTACTGGAACGACGACGACCACCACCACCGGTAACACGGCGCGAGATCCTGGCAAAAGTGGGCGGCGCAGAGTTGCATAGACCGTGTCCCCTGTCTGCCTCGAAGATGTATGTGAGATGGAAAACTTGCGAATTCACGAGGCGTTGGTTGAGTTATCGGCGTGCCTGATAGACGGATATCCTTGCTATCAGGCCCATGTTTGAAGGTGTTTTTGTTTGTTGCGGGGGGAGCCTCTTCCAAGTCGCAATTGTTCTCCCGTTGTTTCACTCCTCCTCCTCCTGCTCGTTGTTCCCGACCCTCGCGTTGTGTACGATGTGTGTGTACGATCTCTCTCTTTTTTTGCATATAGCATTGTTCCCTCTCTTGGTATGTATTTCTGGTGGTCAACTGCGGTTTAGTGATGGGCTCGCTTCATACTGCAGTCATCTAGATTTACCCACTGCTTGTCTCCAGCCAAATAATGCAAGATACCCTTTTCTAAAAACGTAGCTTATCGTGCCATTCTCTTTGCAGATGTGTCTGTTGTGTTGTGATAAAATAATTTTCATTCTGCGGACTCTGCGTCGAAGATATCGTCTCAGACATTCTTTGCTTAAGGACGGAGTGAATTCAATGCATGTCTCTCGATTTCCTTCCAGATGCATGACAGATGGAATCGAAACTAGTTACATACTACAATGGCTGAATATAAGCGTCTTATCAGTGTGCCTCATCTCATGGGCAAAGGAGACATGTCTAAGACCTTCAACCATCCTTTGACGCAAGGGAGATTGACCGGGTGCGGTCTCGGCGGTCTCGACTACGTAGTATCACTCAACATTGAATTACTGCATGCGTTGAAACTGTTGAAACCTCCGATAGAGCAGAGAGACCGAATTACATCGTAGTAGAAAGGAAAGGAAAAAGATCATCAACCGTTCCTCGTAAGCCATGCCTGCCGGACGAATCTCCCCTGATACCTCCCGCGGGCACTCAATCTCGTTCTTATGCAGTGCTCATAGCCACTCATTTGCGATGCCGATTATGACATGTCCCGGCAACGCCCTCCGCCAAATTTCAATAGCCCATATCGCAGCGACGAACAGCCCATGATATATCTCGCCCCCCATTTCCCCCGCATAGTCAGGATAGTACGATGGCTGACTCCTCCTGAGTCGCGAGTAGTCCTGCCATACTTGAGTCCCATGACCACCGCACGTACGTAACAGGAGGCAGTCATCTAGTTGCACGGGAGGACACAAAGCGATCTAGTGTGCGCGTGCAAACCACTCATCCCAACTCATCGAATCGTTAAGCGCCATGCCACGGGCCTCATCAAGGCGTTGTCTAATCTGGTTCGTCACCTCCTTCGCCTTATCCTCCTTCGCCGCGAGTCTCTCGAGCTTTCGGTATTCGAGGTAGCGCGACCGCACCATGTCATAGCACTGCCGCAGAGTCTTGGCGTCGAGGCATCCGTCTTCCACGGCGTCGAGGCGCAGACGAGGATCGTGCAGTCCATCCACGAAACCCTCCATCTTCTTCTTCGGAAGGACGTACTCAACATCTGCTCGGAAGACTCTCTGGTCATCTTTCTTGCCAGAGAAGTGAGCCTTTGCGCGCTCCAGGTACGAGTTGAGAGTCTCATCCTCGCGCTGCGCCAACACGATGTCACGGCGTTTCTCAAACGGGAAGCGCTCCTTCAACTTCTTCTCCAGGGCCTTGACATCCGAAATCTTGGCAGTGTTCAACTCGGCCGACGTGATGATCTCCCGGACCGTGGGGTCCGATTCCATAAATGTAAGGGCGTCGCCGCTGCAGCGAATCGTGATGTCGAGAATCATCTGCGACGCTGGGAGTTCGGATTCCTCGTGGTAACCGGCGCGATGGTATTGCAAGTGCATGCGGCCCAGCCATTGGCTTGCGGCCTCGCTGCCGTCGAAGTGTCCGCAGAGACGGAGGTCTGCGCCCTCGCGGTGTTTCTTTACTCTGAGCATGGCTTGCGTCGACTTAACTGCCTGCCTAGTAGAGAATAGGTGCGCCAGGGGTGGCAGAAGTGGGGATGCGAGTAGTTGTCGTGAGTATCGGCAGTGACGTTGGGGTAGGTACTTTTGGTATTCCGTAGGTATGGCTTAAGAAGTGTACTGACTTCCAGTCTTTGTGGTGCTTCGAACCGTTCTGGAAGTACTCTGGTAAGTAAAGCCTCCGGGAGAGAGCACGGACTGTTTGTTTGTAAGACTGGCAGGACCTCGGCTTAGAATCACAGAGGAGCCCTATTTATTTATAAGTGAACCGACCAGAAAGTGCTCTTACCAAATACAAGTGACAACCACTGACTCGACGTTATTGTTGATGTTTTCTTCTTGGGCGTGCAGGTCCTCGTGGCCGTGTTTGTTTACCTAACGAAGGGCACTTTCGGAGGCGCATCTCATCGTTTGGAGTCGAATGGTTCGTCCCTATGAGTACTTCATAGTCAACGCTGTAACATCTCCCTCCGAGGTGGGCAGATTCATGGTCACGCGACCCTTGGAGTCCGAAGTAGGCATTCCTTCAGGCATTCCTTCAGGCATTCCTTTATGCCCAACTTACGTACTTTGGAGAAGTCTTCCATGGTTATGGTCCGGGCTTGCAGAGCTGATTTGTTTGGCCTGTTGTTCTGAGTATTGACTTGTCTTGCCGTCTTCGAGCTGCCACTCTTGTGTCCCTGGGACTCATGGCCGGTATTTGGACGCAGTTGTGGATCCTATGACAGGAGGTTTTGATGATATTTCTTTTCGAGATTTGGAGGTTTCCGAGTCGGACTGATGTCTAGGATTAGTAGATCAGGCCAGCGGCTTTGCAAACAAAAAGTGAAGAAAAGCGACGATGAAATAGATGAAAGTAATAGCTGTCAATCCGTATTCCGTAAGATGATATGACATCGAATATGTATGAATACGTAGGTCGTGCAGATCCTGAACGTATCCATTTCAAATCTGTATGTGGGTAAGGATTACTACAGACTTGTATCGAGATCGGCACGGGTAGATCAGGGATGCGAAGGCTTTAAGTCGATCTCAAGGGACGATGATATTGACGGAGTAGGTATGTTGGACAACCCACAGAGACCATGAACGAGTATTCCGTAGAACTGATTTGTAGATCAGGTGGGTGTGAACTACTAGATACTGATCAGCTTGTTGGAGGACATCGTTGTTGACGCCATGGCTGCGCGATGATGCGCAACGGCGCAGCAGAGCCATTATTGAATTGAAAATGAGTGAGATCGGCAAAAGGGACGAGATCTTGGATCGCCAGCATACAACGCATCTGTAAGTGAGCTCATGTCGACGTTGCCACGTAGAAAGAGAGCCACCACGATATATCTCACCGCCACATACAAACCGTCTATAATAGATATAGATCGCTGGCAATCAGGACATCTCTATCTCGATCAAAACTTATCCATCGTTCTCCTTCCGCAAGCACATCTCTCATCTATCACCTACCATCTCAAACCTACCTAGTCTTTACCGGCCATGTATATTATCAAGACCCTCGTGCCGCTGATGCTGGCCTTCACGGGTCTCGCACAGGTCAACACCGTGGTCGATGAAGCCACCGCCATTGTTGAATCGGCTGGATCCGTAACTGCCGATGACAACGCCGTATTTAATGAAGGTATGTGAGGAATCATACCACTCTCTCTCCGACTCCTCTGCTTCAGGGAAACCATTGGCATACCTCTGCTGTCGAAGTGTGGGCGAAGATTTCATGCGCTAACGTCATCTCCAGACAGCATACTTGGCGGTATCGATGTCGTTCTGAACACGAGAGAAGACAATCGGCGACGATGCCGCAACGATGAGTACTATGATCGCAACAGTCGCCGCTGCAGACATTATGAGATCCTGGGCCGCCCGAATTGCCACAACGGCGAGTGGGCTTATTGCGGTCGGGATCATCGATCACGAGTGCTTTATGGTGAGTTGATATCTCATGGAGCTGTACAACAGCTCGTTCCCTTAGGAGGTCATATCCATGCTGACGATGAGCATCTGACAGACCGGAAGAATCCACAATGCTGGCGGCAGGACGGTAACATGACGTTTTGCGCCCGGGCTCATCGATCCAACTGAGACGGGATTCCGGGAAATTTCACATTGTGTTGGGTGCGAGGTAATAATTCTGAGAAATAATGTATGGAGTACTCGTACTCATCGCCAAAGTGGATGAGCCGTAACTCCATGTGAGAAGACGGTGCAATGCAAAGCTTCATAAGGATACTCCGTACTGTCTTTTTGCAGCTGTGACTGATCGGATGCTCCTCTGTTATTCCTCTTTGGATAGAATCTTTGCCACGATCGAAGTCATGAAGCATTCCATCGTAATCTTCTGTATGTTACGGGAAGCTTGAATACCTGCCAAAGCCTCTCTCACTGGTCTAGAGGTTTTGATTCGAACCCCCGTACTTTGTAAAGGCGGATTCTACGAGTATTTGATTCTCGTAGATACCGGTGATGGCTCCGTACCGCCTATTCTCGAGTGGTCTGCTGCCCCCCGAACAGCATGAGCTTTTGTCGAGTCATTCATCGCATTGACGTGTTTAATGCCAAGCTTGATGATGGTCGTAAAAGCCGTACTTTCTGTGCCAAGGAGGCCTGGATACGATGGAGCAACTAATCCATAAATACGGATTACTTATTCCTCTGTCCTTCACAGCCAATGCTTCGACGCCAAGGCGCGTCACTGCACAACTTGCTTGTGCATACCTGAAAGAGCACTCACCTCAATGCATTTCGTGTTTATAACGTGACTGATGCCAAAGGGCCACGAATAACCTGTCTGACGTTATTGTCAATGACTTTGGGCTGATTTTTCTTTCAACCTACCTGCACTGCTTTCAACCTCGCTCGGAGAGCATGATTCATGGATAATATGGGCTGCAGTAATCGTATAATCTTGTAACCGTTGGATGAAAGACAGTGGCTGGAGACACTCATTAAGAGATTAGTACCACAGAGATAATGCAACCCGGGCATAATAAAGACGCATCCGGCGGCCACAAAAGACGACCGCCCAGCTGCTCCATAGATTAATCTGCCACGATTCCCACACCGGCATGGAGACACGGGAGGATAAATACAATACGGCCAATGAAACGGCTTAGCATCATGCTATTTGCGTGTACGAGGAAAGCCGAGTCCGGCATCAAGTGCGTGCGATAAGGAGCCAGCGACCTACCTTATTTGGAGATGGATGCGCGGTTTGGGCTGCAGAGAAAACTCGCTTCACGATGACTCCCCACGCACCTCGTCTTCCTGTTCTCCTCCAAGGTCAGAAAACAGTCGGCTTGAGATGGCAATCATGAAGCCTTCAGCGATCCGTGTCGCCGCATTTGCGGTAGCAGCTGACATTGCGTGGGCTCAGACTCCTACTGAGCCATGTGCCATCGTGAGCGCTGCTTGGGACGCGCAAAGATCCGCGACTCCAACTCCCACAGTCTCAGCAAAGATCGCCCACGAATGCTTGAACTCCGTCCCTATTAACAAGGCGGGAGCACTGAAGTACTTCGAATCGATGGAGCCATACATCCAATGGCAGTCCGATGTTGTTTTCAAGAAGAATCCTCCTGCGGACTACTTCTACCCGCCCCATGACATCTGGGGCGTCATAGAGGAGTTGAAGGCCGACATCATGGCAGACAAGTATACTAGCGAGTATGCCTGGCAGCAAGACATGTATGTGAAGCTGTTTGGGCCGGCACATGACGGACACTTTGTGTCTTACCCCGATGTTTTGACCAATGCACTCCAATGGGCTCGTCCATATGCCTTGGTCTCCATTAGTGAAAGCGTGGACGGCCCGGCCCCTGGGATCAAGGTGTACAGCGACGTGATTTCGTCTCCGGATACGGCATCCGAGGTGACGAAGGTCAATGGCGAAGATGCGGAGACGTTTTTGAAGAATTGGATCTTTGCTGTCTCTGGCAATCAAGATCCGGATGCTGCGTACAACTCACTCTTCTATGAGAAAGCATACGAGGCAGAAGTTGCCTCAACTGGGTACTTCCAGAAAGGTGGACGAACCAGGTTCGTGCTAATTCCCCATTTACCGTCTCGGCCACTGCTAGTACCAAGAGAGGACCACCCATGACTGACTTCATCGCCAGATACGTGTATCCGGGCGAAACCACGTCACTGGAATTCGCCAACGGGACGGTAGTAGAGCAAGAAAACGTAGCGCAGCTGGTTGGAAACTGGGGCGGCGTTGTCGACGGATCGTCATTTTATGCCAAGTTTGCCCCCGGTGCCACCGTTACCAGTGTTTCAGCGAAGGCGCCAGCAGCCCCGGTTGCTCCCGTGCGGACCAGTGTGCCAGGATATCCCAAGCCGGTCATCTCGTCCAGCGACGGCGTGATATCTGGCTATTATCTTGACGGCAAGGGTTTTGAGGATACTGCAGTGCTTGTCGCCCTGTCATTTTCGCCTAGGAGCCCGGTCGAGTTCCAGCATGTTGCGCAGGACTTCTTTGCTGCTGCCAAGAAGGACGGCAAGACGAACCTGGTCGTGGACGTTTCTGCGAATGGTGGCGGTTTCATTCTATCGGGATATGACCTTTTCCGCCAGCTTTTCCCCGACATTGTCCAGGAGGGTCTCGGCCGATGGAGGGAGGGCCCCGGTTTCCAAGCCATCTCGAAGGTCTTCTCGGCCAACTCGGCGAATTTCGACCCAGTCACAGCAACTGAGGATATCATCTACCAACATGAGACGGTGTTTGACTGGCGCTTTGATGTCGACGAGTCGAATAAGCACTTCACCTCGTATGATGACAAATTTGCTCCTCATGAATTTCTCGGCGATAAGTTCACGGATGTCATGCAGTGGGATCTCAACGACCCCCTGGATACCAGTAACAGTTCTTTCGGCTTCGGCACGGATATCACGGGTTACGGCAGCCGTACCAACTTCACTCGTCCGTTCGCAGGACCCGAGAATATCGTCCTCGTCCTCGACGGCTACTGCGCCTCCACTTGCACCCTGTTCTCACAGTTTCTCGTCCACGACGCTGGCGTCAAGACAATCGCACTTGGCGGTCGACCGTCGAAGAAAGGGCTGATTCAGGGGGTAGGCGGCGTCAAGGGCTCTCAGTCCTATGCTTACGAGGACGTATATTCGAATGTGCGAGAGGCTCTCATGTATACGAATGACTCGGCCATAATAAAAACGCTAGGTGCCTACGACACGTATGCATTTAACCGCAATCAAGTCTCCAGTCTGAACGTCAAGGACGAGATCCTCCGGCCCCACCTTGAGGATGGTGTGCCCGCGCAGTTCGTGGCCGAATATTCTGACTGTCGACTCTGGTGGACCGAGGCCATGGTCAGGGACGTCTCGGCGGTCTGGGAGGCGGCGGCTACGGCAGCATTTAAGGATGGCAAGTGTGCGTACGGCGATATCACTAGGTCTGAGCCGGACTATCCTCCCAGATCTCGCCCGGCTCCGTTCGACAAGTCACGCTTCTCGTTCCCGGTGCCGAACTCGTCTCCCAAGCGCACCGTGGGTAGAGATATAAGTGTAGGCCAGCACCGCGACATGTCTATGGCGAACCTATTCATGAAGGTCATCGATTAGGGGAAGGAGGCTGGTAGAATTATGTGTAAAAGAGGTACAGTCAGTGAGAATTGGATAACACTCTTGAATCAAACAAATTATCTTTACAGAGGAGATTGTGTATGTGCAAGGAAGACAGTCAAGTCAAACCTTGGGACTTTTGCCTTGCTCGGAAAAAAGTGAATTCACGGACATGCGAGCGACGGCCCGAAATGGCCTGACATGTGTTGACGGCCCGAGCTTGACTTACAAGTACGTCAGTGGCCTTCCTCGATTGTCTACCACTTACACTGCGGGGTTGTGCCATCCCAACCTATCTAATAGTCCTTTGTTCGCCGACCTCTACGGACGGCGAGGATGTCTGTGGTCGCCAAATGAGACGTTAACGTCACTGGAGAGAGGGCAGAAACCCTACGATAGGCACTGGAGCACGACGTGAGTATTCCCTAGTGTAGGTATTCCGTAGGTGACCTACGGATCACTTACCTCCTTACCTGCCTGGGTAATACTAGGTAGGAGGTAGATATTCATGCATTCACAGGCGAGATCCCCAGGAAGTGATCACCATCTATAAAACAGTACGTTCTCAGAGGACGTGTAACAAACTGTCCATATGAAGTTCCATGAAATCGAAAAGAAACACAGACATGGAACTCACGAAGAACGTCTTACAGGAAAGGAAGCTTGAAAGAAGGCAACGCAGAAAGTGAAGTCGATGTGTGCGTGTGTGCTGTGCAAGTCCCTCCATACTACGTCTGCTCACTTACCTAGCATAAAGATGCCACTCCTGTGATCGACCTTCATTCTGTCGATACCTAAGTTCGCACTAGTAGCATTCCCCTAATTTTGTGTCTAATACAGCATAATTCGTAAGGAATACGGAATATCTACAAGTACTCGTATGGCTTCATTCACCCACCCAGCATGACAACAACTCATGATCCCACTATTACACACCTAGCTGATGATCAAGCCCCTCCTACTACGACTGTACGCCGGCGTTTGCCCAGACGAGCATGAGGATAACACACCTACTAGTGGGGCGGTGAGAGGCATCAAATCCCGAAGCAACGTTGCAAATCATCAGGGGTTTTGGCGGGCCGAGGTCTACCCATACTTTGAGATGCGCTCCGCTTATTCTATGCCGACTCCGTACGTACGAGTAGGTACTTCGGAGGTAGTGCTCGTTCTTGCCAGGCAGCATTGTGGAGAGCTTCGCTTCTGAAGCCAAGACATCTCATGATACCACCTCATCGTCGTTTGTGCCAATCTTGAGCCACATGGAGCGGGCTCATGGTAGCTTGAATATCGATACTCTTCCACCTCATAGCTTTCTTTGCAAAAGTACGACTAGGGTTCTGGAGCGACCACTCATCGAACACGCACAAGGACGCTCTCTGCATACCCGTAGAATAGTAGGTACACCTACCACAGGATCCGGCAATGTCCAAGGAATCGCTACTCGTATACGCAGTAAAGGGCGGGGTCCAGGTCTCTCAATGGACGGTATCACGCCACGAGTTTGCGTCCATGGCATGACGGCTAAGCAACGGCATCCTTCCCGTCGAGACCTGCCATGGGACTTCGCTGGCCCAATTGCCGGCTACATCTGGCCAGCACTCAGTCAAGTACGAGTAGGCCAGACCCCTTTGACCAAAAGAGGCCCATTGGTTATCACCTGCCCGGATCGTTGCCATTGTGATGTTAATGGGGCAATACATAGTCTGACCGCCTCTCGAGCAGTGTGACTGTAGATCATGTGTGTGACTCGGTTTGCAGAATGTCCGCCCCATTCTGCGTGGATGAGACCTGCACATCCATCAATTTCAGAACGGCGCAAAGTACCCGTCTATAGGTAGGTAACTACCTAGGTAGAAGGCGGAGAGAAGGTTGAGCTGGAGACGTTCAATAATGGGTAAAAGGGAGGATAGAACTTATGCCCGTTCCACCCTTTTAGTGCTGACTGTTCGTGCGAAGTCCCGATTCTCGTGGTTTCTTAAGTTATCTCAACTCTTTGTATGCCCACTACCTAACGGGTTAACTCGCATACGGTCTTGGAAGATGGCCAATTGCAACGTGGAATCCAGGGGTTTGACTCGCTCTCACAGAGTTAGTAGAAACGAGAACAGAATGGAAAAAAGGGCACTGGCCTATCTACTTGCACCCTTTGATCCGTAGGTGAGGGTAGTGAAGGCTAGGTGCTTAAGTATGCACCCAGGTAGCATTGCCATTTTAGCTCGACGTCGCATTGCATGATGGGTTTGAATTGAGGTCGCATGGCGGGTGATCGGCCCCGGAGGATAACATGCAGCCTTCTAGACACATACAAGTACGGTACATGCAGAGGTGCTTTTTCAGAGGTAGTGTACTTCGTAAAGTGCTTTTCATTGGGCGCAGAAATACTGGTGCGAACATCTGTGCCCACGGTGACGAATGTCGTGCAGGATAATGGATGTAACAACGGGTTCGTGCTAGTATCTAGAATGAAGAAAGATCTTGATTTGTGTCGTGTGAGAATCTACCGGTAGATCCAAGCTGGAGGTGGATCCCCATGTACTTACCGGGGTTATTTTAGTGCGCCTGTTTTATGCAATACACTGAGAGGTTAATTACTAAAAGAGACGGCGGGATTTACTCGTACTCTGTGGCTGTCACGTGCCAAATTGAATGCTGAGTTCTACCGAACCTCATTGATGGTGACGACCTTGTGCTTCGTGTAGTGTGGGTAATACGGACCCCCATCGCCAAATGTTGCTGGCACCGCTTTTACGAGTATTCCGTAGGGCTTTTTACACCAATCTATGAAAGCGAAAGAGCTTGTGTTGAATCCCCGATGCAGCTCCAATGGAGAAGCGAGTCAGAAATATTCCGCCGTTATGCAGTTCTTGGCGCATGCTTAGTCGATTTGTTACGGATTACGGTACCTACATAGCGTACTACCGTACCTACTATGTACTCGTACCAATAACTACTTCGTACCTAGGGTAATAGGTGGTTAAGCAGGTTGATTTCGTATGCGTAGGTATATAATCCGTATGTCTCGCGGTTGAATAGGTAGGTAGGTAGGAACCACAAGCATGTCCGTCTGGCTATGCGTCTAGTACAGTCAAACCGTGACATAGGAATAATTTGGGAACGGCTCTTCTGTATTCCTACTTCGAGGAATATTCCTACTATTTGGACCCACAATTCCGGTTGGCCCCACTATTCCTGCCGCATTTGGAAGGTACCTAGGTACCTTCATCAGTTTATACCATATTATGCTGTTATAAGGGTTGATTTTGTGACCTTTAAGTGCCTACATATAGGAATATATATGGGGTCTTGGCATAGAATTTTTATTCCTATTCCTATTCTGAGGAATTATTCCTATTCCCATACAAATTTGGCCCGGAACGGCCACTTTTATTCCTATGTCGCGACTTATTCCTAAAAATTCAATTCTTATGTCAAGGTCTGACTGTACTTGTATTGTACAGAATAATTACTATGTAGTGAGGAACTTTTCCGGATCTGCGGAATACGAAGTCGACAAGATGGATATCGCCAGTTGAGGTGAGTTAAAGTGATGCCATCCCACCAAAGACTTCCATAACTCAAGATTACCGTCTCCGGCCCTCTCGGGAATCACTGTTTCTAGCCACGGTCAACGCTGCTATGGTGCTATGCACCCTCAGTCAGATGATCCGAAGATCATGATCTGAAGTGATTCGGGAGCATTTTCACCTCGCTTCCCTGCCATTACAGATGTGCCGATCGACTGAACGCTAACCGTTAGTGGTGTAATTCGCATACGGTTAGTAAAGATATACTAAAAATTGACGTGGGGAGTGAAATTCCCGGCAGGACTCGACCAAGTACATACGAATACTTTACGAGTATATCGTAGAAGGGAAAAGGTACTCGTAGATCTTCAGCACTATGTTCGATGAATGTCTGTCCCGTTATCTCAGAATAGGGACACTTAACTGTTCCGTTTGCATACTCCGTGAAGAACAGAGAGCCGCAGCCCGATTTGGACACAGCTTGATGTTGTATTGTTTCGTCTTGAAACGTGATGAATAGAATCGAGTTGAAGACGTGGGAACTCTGGAGTAAGCGCATAGCGTGATAATTCTGGCCACAGTTGCCGGCGATCAAAAGTGTGGCACGCTTAGATTTATCATTAGTATGGATTACTTGTTGCTGCTGCATATCGAATTGCTTTCAGTAAAGTACTTTTGCCTAATGTCTAATCCAAGGGTGTCTTGATTAGCGAGACAACGCACTACTCGTAGGTAAAGATGTCAAAGATTCTAGTGTGACAATTGCCGAGTTATACGACAGTGTCATATAGGGGCATTTCCTACCATCTTACGAGTACTTTCTAGGTAATCCGTACAAACTACCTCGTCCTACTCCGGGATCTTCGAGAGACTAACATCTGGAGCGACTCCTTCACCACTAGCTGCCTATGAAAATACCTGCTCGTAGTACCTACGAGTATTTCCCTACGGACACTTCAGACGGACATAGCCCAAACGAGGACTATGTCCGACCGGATTTTTGCGGTGATATACATAGTAATGCCTATCTACTAATCCGTACCTATTTGACAGCAGGTACGTACGAAGTACGGATTAGCAGGTGACTCGTACTCCTCCGGTATGGTACTTTTACCTCTCTTACACTAACAACCAACAATGTTTCAGCAGGCTATGTTCCGTATGAAGCCTCAATATGGGATAGCACCGGTATCGAATTGCGGACAACCGGGCTAACTACCTTACCTAGTGCAGCCCTCGCCGGACCTAACAACGGCTCAGGCCAGGGCCCCTCCCGCTAGTGTGAGTTCTGAATCGTTAGGCCCGGCGAGTACACAGTGAAGTTCCATGATCCGCATGAGTTGACGAGTAAACACCACTTACAAAGTAAGGTACGAGTACGAGTACATATTAACATCGGTGTCTCAGTTATTAAGTGTACAGGACATAAGCACGTAGTCTAGGTAGATGACAGACTGAACGTGGTTTCTCAGTGACGATGGGCACGGACACAAGACTCGAAGAGAGCGAAGGATGAAAACGGAAACGTTCTCGAAATGTCTGCGAAGACGTATGTGCGGAATTAAAATATTTTTATCTGCAGCCACATTCCGGATTCAATGCCCTGAAATGCCCGCTAGCTGCACTAATCAGCCATCGGCGCACGTGCGGGCGATTGCTGCCGCCCTGATCTCGCACTATGTACGCGGCTAGCCCGATGGCGTTAGTGCGAGACACCAAGTATAAAATACTTTTACCGACTCCGAATTTCGAAACGGACGACGCATCTTTGGCGCCGTCGATAGAAGAAACCGTCTGCTCTGCTGCATCGACCAGACCTGCCACTGTTAGGACTTTTTGCATACGCATGCTTCGTGCTTCGTACATCGCACCCACTTGGCCACTTGCCAGCTTCTCCCAGCTCGATACTACTCGTACGCGTCCCAGGTATGCCTCTTGTTAGGATAGCAGTCCCCGGCGGCAGCACAGTAGCAGGTAGGATGTGCCGAGTGCCTCACAGCCGCAAGCCCGCAAGCCCGCAACTGTACATTTGCCTAGATAGGTAGTGCATCTTTAATGCCGTCGCAGGAAGGATCCGTCATCTGTCCACAAGACAAGCCCACTGTCCGCAGGGCAAATCCAGTCCTTAGCACGGGCCTCGGTCCAACGTCAACGCAGCTAACCCGGGTCTTGCTCGTGGCCCGGTTGGCATACGAGTACGTCTGCGGCATCCAAATTCTCGCGCATCTCCCAACGTGGGCCGCCCCAGAACTCACTAGGAGGCCGTTCTACGCTTTCCTACGGGATACCTACCTATCTTCTATCCCCTGCCTGGGCCCTGGTCATCTTTTGATGGAAGCCCAAGGAAATCGTAGTGTTCTGTATCATCGATGTCCTGCGATGCACTAGGTATCTTCATCTTCATGCATCCTCGCATCGTTAACAGAGAAGTTCAAGCATCTCGTGACGCACACGCGCTGTACATCTCACGTTTCCACTTACACGCCCCCGTCCTCTATCAACTGCCGCCAACCACGGTAGAATAAGTCGTTCTATAAGACTCAAACAGAATCACATCTGATCCGTCTGCTTGGGCGAAGGGCCATCAAGAACTCCGCGCAGGCAGACTACCTTACACGTACACGTGCACACCCAACTGTTACCTACGCACGTCGCCTATGCATACGCTTATTGCTGATTTTCACACCCAAGTAAGACTCGGATCCTGCCTTGGTGGTCGGCAATTCATTTTCATTCCTGGGAATTATTCCCTGAGAAAATTATCCCTGAACGGCCCCGCCTTGTCTGTCTCTCGGCCTTCATTTCTCGCCCGCATATGCGCCAGCCCGTGGGTTAAAGCGAATCAACGGATCCAGGAGCAGTGACTCTTTCTTTCCGCACACATTACACAGCTCGATAGGTATACGAAGCATCAGGTTGGCAATGGAGTAGGTGTGGTATCCCCGTGTCCCTTCATCTGTTCAAACTCATCACAAGTGGATCGCCACCCAAAGGAACCGAACGAAAAAAGAAACCCAGCCGAGCCCTCTACCTTTGGACCGCATTTCGCACTTGGATATCGTCGAATAGCATCCTACATACGCGTACTAGAAAGCAACGGAGAATGGCCTCCCAAGATCAGGTGAGACTGAAAGAAAGCACACCTAAACATGCGTGATTCAAATAGCCACAAATTCCTAAACGCCCCTCGTGATAGAAAACCGCGCCCGCGAGCGACGGAAAACTTTCAGGACCCGAACCGATTCTGGTGGATGGGGATCCCCCATATCTTCAGGCTTTTGGCCATAAATACCACCATTCCGGTAGAATCTTCGTACCATTCGACGAGAAGGAGCAAAGGCGCATGGAACTACAGCATCGCATGATCAGGCTTTGCTTGAACGGCGCGCTCACGACCACGCGCATTCCTTTGAATGTCGAGAGCATCGTCGATCTCGGGAGCGGAACAGGCCTGTGGCCCATGGAAATGGGTGTGCGATATCCGCAGGCCGACATTCTCGGTATTGACATATCCCGGATTCAAAAAACCACTGCTATCCCGCCCAATGTCAAATTTGTCATTGACAACATTGAGCACCCATGGCCCGTCCCAGACGCCTCCGTGGACTTCCTCCACGTTCGCGGTCTATGCGGAGGTGTGAGCGACTGGCCAGCACTATTCAAACAAGCCTATGATAAGCTTAAGCCCGGCGGCCTCCTCGAATGGACTGAGATTGTGATTGAGATCTTTGATTTCGATGGAAAGTTCGCGGGCGCCGAACTGTGCCCCAAATTCCTTGAAGTGTGGCGTGATCTCGTGAAGCGCAACAACATCGAATTCAACCCTTCGCCCAGTGGCCCCGTCTGGCTTGTCGACGCTGGTTTCGAACAAATCGTTCAACGGAGCGAAATCCTGCCTTTGGGTGATTGGGCCCAAGACGATAAGCTGCGCACTCGGCAGACACTCATGAATGCTATTGTCTCCGAACATTTTGGTAGGTTGACCTTGGGCTATATAGCACCCTCCTCGCGGTATTATGGAGTCAACATGGATCTGATATTCCCTCGCCTAGATAACCATTGCGGTCTCGTATTCACAAAATGCGGGTGGACAAGAGAGCGATTCGATGCCATCGCGCCCAGTTTCCTTCGCGATATACATGCTAGCTCAGCGAAACCCTACACTATGGTGTAAGAAGCCGTCTTCCCTGCTTATTATGCCACTATCTATCCACGTCCCCTTTCAACTTTCCCGCCTACCTTTATTTCTCTCGACTACAAGTTCACCCTTACTCGTTTGCTGACCTGAACACAGAGTCTTTACCACAGCTCGAAAACCTCGTCAATAAGGGGTCACTAGCGTCACGAGGGCATAGTGGTACTCAGAAACGTGAAGTGCCACGAGTCTGCGCCAATACGAAACAACCGCTGGCTTTGGGCGTACCGGTCTTTGACCAAGAGTTCGTCTTTGCCAATGTCCCGAAGAGACGAAAATCCATGCACGGCCGCTCGACAGCGTAGCATAAACACGAACCAACGTTTGAATATAGCTACGATTACATATATATTCATGGCAGCTTCTATCGGTATTCTGACGAAAAGCCCACCTTATTATTATGACCAACAGCGACTTGGGCCCAATGACGAATCCATGAAGAAATCTACAATCAGGAATTAAATCATACATCGGACTTCCGCAGCTCGAAACCGATTACTTCACTGATGACAGGACGTTTTGACCTATAAAAAATCCCAAGTCTTTAGGTCACATAGCATGAGATATCTTTCCAGAAATCTACAATCAGGAATTAAATCATACATCGGACTTCCGCAGCTCGAAACTGATTACTTCACTGATGACAGGACGTTTTGACCTACAAAAAATCCCAAGTCTTTAGGTCACATAGCATGAGATATCTTTCCAGAAATAGAACCTGATCTGAGAAAAGGGGGCGGGTCCACCTCCCCGTCTAAGTGCGCAAGACAGATATCTCCAAACTGCCATCGGGTATAGAGGCGCAAGTTCAAGTCACTTACATGCATTACGCTTCATCACTAACCAGGATGAGAAAAAAGAGAAGCTCAACGAGTAGTGCCACAGAGAATGGACTTTGTGTCGTGCGCTGAAGATACTCGTGCTCACATATCCGAACCCAAGCACTTCTATATATACCCACCATACCTTTGTCTTCGCTAATGCTTCGCGTGCTGACTACGAAGTATACGGCGGAGTAGTAGAATGTACATACTCCCTCCCTTAGGTGCCTACAAGTACACATGCATACGAGTATGCAGATCTCCAGCCTGCATGACGCTCATGTGCGAAGTACCTACGGATTATGCACATGCATTCAAGCTATGTACTAATTAATCCCCCATCGAGTCCTCATGCAAATGAGATCGCGGCAATGCCGCCTCTGATTGCTGCTGTGGCATTGGTTAAATAAAAACAGCCGGCGGCAGCATGGCCATGGCAACATTGGTCACGAAGAACATACTCGCCCATCTTCGTTTTCCTTCGTCTGTAACCAGGTTTTTATTTTCGTATCCCCCCTCCTTCTTCATATCATGGGTCTGAGGCAGGGTACCACCTGTGTCGCGATATCGCACGGATCGTTGCGTACGAGTCTATTTCTAGGCCCCCTGACGGTCTAGATGAAACGAGAGAGTACGAGAAAGTACAGAATGTACAATACACATAATTGGCCCTACATGAACAACCAAGCAGAACCAGCACCCGACAGTGGTTGTAGTCTATGTGCCATCACCATTGCTCCTATATTCCCTGGTGTCACAGATGGTTTTTCGCAGATGCGATTTGATCTCGATCGATCTTTAGAGAGAAATCAACGTGCGGGACGCCTTGGTGGATGGCGCTCGAGGAAATGATGTCGACATCTAAGGGGCAGAAGGGACATAGCACTGTGGTCAGCTTTCTCTATTTCCCGCGATTCGCCGACTACGAAGGGATGGGAGATGGCAACTTACGGTTTGCCGCATAGTGGATGGCATTGTCCTCGCGTAAACCGCCGCTCACCTCGATCAGGAAGTTCCGGTTCACCCACTTTTTCCGTAGGTTCGCGGCGGCGACCGCGACACCTTCACCAGTGAAATTATCCAGCATAACGACGTCGGCGCCGGCGGCAATGGCCTCGTCGGCTTCCTCCTCGCTCTGCACCTCGACCTCGACCTTGAGCGCAAAACCACCGACTGACTTTGCGGCGCGCACGGCTTCGGTTATGCTGCCGCGACTCCAAATGTGGTTGTCCTTGAGCATAATCATAGCGCTTAGATCGACGCGGTGAGTATCGACACCGCCGACCAACATGCCGTATTTCTCGACAAGACGGAAGCCCGGAGTTGTCTTCCGAGTTCCGGCCAGGATGCCCTTATATCCGACGTCGCGCAGAGTGCGCAGCATCTTGGAGCTCATGGTAGCGACGCCGGAGCAGCGGGCTAGGAGATTCAGGCCCACGCGCTCACCAAGCAGCAAGCCGCGCACGGGACCGGTAACGGTGGCGACATTCCTCTTGCTCGGCTCATTGGCGGAAAACTCGACTCGGCTACCCTCGGCGTCGTGCCACTCGACGGTGCAACCACATTGCTTGAAGATCTCGTTGAAGAACGGCACACCGGCAATGATGCCGGGGCTCTTCATCCAGAGCGTGGCGCTGCGGTGTTGGTCTCCGACGACATAGCCCGCGTAGTCGAACGAAGGTGTGTCTTCGGCGAGCCAGGCCGTGACCTGGATCTTCCAGCTGGAAGGCAACAGGTGCTCGAGCGAATCGGGACGCATTGTTGTTGGAGTAGATGCTTTCGTGGGGATCTCCGGGAACAGCGTAAGCACAGAAGATGGAGATGAGAGTCGGGTCGAGAATGGTTGGCGCTCCAGGGAAGGTATTGGCGACTGAGAGCACGCTAGGAGGACCTGAGGTAATACGCTGGGTCTAGGCAGAGGTGAGCAGGTGCTCCTTCCCCTCTTCACCTCACTAGCTCCCCCGTGCTTACCATATTAGCCGCTTGGAAGCTGTTTGACTTTCCTCCCATGGGACTTCCCGTATTGGATTCATGCTGGGTTGCACCTTCCGCACCGGAAACCACGTGCTAATATCCAGCTGCTACAGGGTTCCGGGGCCAACTTGGATGCTTGCTTGCCATCAGGGCCCTACTCAAACTCCGGGGAAGAACTTCAAGGCACTGTAGGTATTCTGTTATTATCACACATGATGTAGCTGAAGCACTGAAAAGATAATACGATATTTAGACGGCACGACATGATCTTGAAAGAACATCTGTGATAGTCAAACATATAATCTGTAGAGTCATCGGTCTTTTATGTTAGGCATCTTGAAGGATTCCCGGCTAATTGATCCGGGAGAGTGAGCGGTACTTATAATTGGCGTTGTGTCTCGGTTGTAGCTGCCTGTCAGCACGAATTCGCAGAATGAGACACTGACGAGAAAGAAAGAAGGAATGAAAGACCTACGATTACAAGCATTCGTCGGAAGGAGACGCCTCTTTATTATCCTGCCTGTCGGGTGGCACTCAAGGTACCTTGTACAGTCTCTGCACACGAGAATATGTTGCGCATGGCATTCCGATTCTTGTTTCGAGAGACGTTCAAACCCAGACCCGACCCATGCTCGGTATCCACTTCCACTAAAACCCCACATGCTTCGCACCCGGACGAACATCCGGTGGGGTTCGTCGAAACGGGTAGATACCGGTGTTCAGCTGCGAAGATCTTAAAACAGGTTCAATATTCGACGTCAGATCGCCAGAAACGAAGCCAGAATGATCCATGTGCGCTATGCCAGCTCATTCATGTTCTCACAACGATCAAAACAAGCATACTCGTAGTAGCTGATTGAAACGCGAGATCGAATTCGGATAGCCTGCTTCCACTCATATTCTCTTGTGCAGAGTCTCACGTCGAATAGGGCCCTCTTCAGAAGCTTGGCGGGGAGTTCCAGGCCTGAGGTTCAGCTTTAAGCGCGGAAGGGTCCCGCTGAAGTACTGCAGAAGTACCGTTTAGCGCATTGACAGCCCCCGTGAGCCACTAGCGCCTGCTGTCGTCATAGCATCTGCCCAAGTACACTAGAGGTACCTAGTACCGCCTGAAAAAGCCTCGACTCGACGGTCGGACATTCACTCGAACAGCTTCAATCGCACAAAGTTTTGTTTGTTTGCTTCTGCATTTCTCACTCTCACTCACACCCACAGTCACATTCTCATTCTCACACTCGTATACGGGCAAGTGTGAATCGCAACAGCAATTCAGAGCTGCCGGCTGTGTCATCATCGCTAGTGCATTTATCGCATAGATTATCACCCCAGCACTCTCGCTCGTGCGACGGATTACTGCGTTCAATATGCCGCTTTTGTCGACATAGACTCCATTATTATCCCGGTCTTCTCTCCCAGCTTACGCTTCTCGCGCGGGCATCCTTGAACAGCAGCTTCACCCTCACATAAGACGCCCGTCACGGTCTGACACCTCGTTACATACCAACCATGGTTCGGGCCTCTTATGTCGCAGCGAATGCTGCCACCCAAGGTTCGCGCCCTGGCTCGTTCCGTGCCGGCTCGCCTTTGCCTGGTCTGTCGTCCAACAGATCGAAGCAGTCCACCATCCCGGCTTCTCGCCGTATTTCCACTGTCTCCAGTAACCATTATCAGACCTTCCCCACGCCTGCACCTAAATCTGCTGGCCGCCGACCCGGCTCGGAGTCGGAAGACACCGACAATGGCTCTCCCGACTCTCACTCCAGCTCGACACCGCTGCCCGTAAGGCAGCTGGCCTTGCTGGCTCTGCTCTCACTCGCTGAGCAGTCCGCCCTCAACTCCATATCGCCCTACCTGCCCGAGATGATCGCCTCCTTTCCCGGCATCCACCACGATCAGGTCGGCTTGTATGTTGGTCTCCTGGCTTCGGCCTTTGCTCTTGCTCAGCTCGCTACGAACTTGCTCTGGGGCTATCTCTCTGATATCATCGGAAGAAAGCCTACCATGCTGGCTGGCACCTCTTTGCTGTGCATCTGCTTCGTTCTCTTTGGATTCTGCACGCGCTACTACCAAATTGTGCTTGTACACGTCGCCATGGGCCTCTTGAATGGAAATGCCGCCGTCGTGCCCTCTTGCCTCGGCGAGTTGACTGATAGGAGTAACCAGAGCAAAGCTTTCACCTGGCTACCTGTGGTGTATAGTCTCGGTAGTATCACTGGCCCTGCTCTCGGTGGACTTTTGGTCGCCAGGCTGTCCAGTACTCAGTTTCCTTTCTGTATCCCTAACATCGTCGCGGCCGCTATTCTGGCTTTCAGTGTTGTCGTACTGGCCATATGGTTCGAAGAAACCCTGGATGACAGAAAGGATCAACCTGAATGGTCCGAGAGATTCCCCTGGCTTCGCTACTTTTCAAGGAACCATGACACCACAGGTCGTTCCTGGGTCTGGCCCGGTGGGAGGGATACGGATGTCAGCTCTGAAGGGAATGAACAGGGATATGAATCCGAGTCAGGAGCAAGCACGGGTCTGTTGCGACCGCAGTCGGATGAATCCAGCGATCGCGACACCAAGTTGTTTAACGGACAAAGCTGGCGTCATATCTTTACTCGGACAACTGTGGTCCTCCTTGCCACGAGCCTCATATTTCAATTGTCCAATAGCTCATTCAATAGCTTATACCCTGTGTTTGCCTCTGGAGAGGCGCCGACCGGACGAGAGTTACATGCTGATGCCATTGGTCTTGAGTTGTCCGTCGCCGGTATCTTCACCATCTTATTCCAGCTCTTCCTGTTCCCCTCCTTAAAGAGTCGGATGGGCAATGTCGGCACCTACAAGGCATCATTGTTCGGATTCGCCGTTTCCATGACTTTAATGCCTTTTGTTGGATATCTGGATTCCAAGCCCGTCTTCGGACTTGGCAGCGGCAGGGTCTGGCTCTATATCGAGCTTGGTATTATCCTGGTTGTGAAAAGTATCTGTTCCGTGGGTGGTCTATCCAGCATCATGTTGCTGGTAAGTATCAACAAAGACGAGGACGTGGTGTTTGGCTTCGCTAACGATTATAGATTACGAATTCGGCACCATCAAAAGCAACGCTTGGGCGACTCAACGGACTCGCCCAGACTCTGTCCGCAGCCGGTCGTAGTATCGGGCCATTCCTCTCAGGATCACTATTTACGGCGTCTACACACGTAAAGCCCAAAGGCGAGGCTCTGGTCTGGGGAATCTTTGCGGGAATATCACTCATCGGCTGGCTTGCAACATATGCTATTCGCGGTCGTGGCCTAGAAAGCACCGACGACGGCTATGAAGACAATGAGAATCAGTCAGATGAAAACTCATGATTCGAATGGTGTCATGGAACGGATTCACATGTATTTGTTTTCTTCGGTTGCGCTGGTGGATTAGTCTGGGTGCGCGCATGCTTTAGGTTAACGCAAGCGATTCGAGGGATGTTATGACCGGCTCGTTTTGATTCCCCGGAGTACTGGCGGCGCAGCATATATATTCAAGATGAGTCGATACAAGCATGGTGTTCACCCTAGGGGAAGGGTATGAGTTGATACTAGGCATATTGCGCGTCTGCTGCTTGCGACTTGAGATGTTGATACTGACATCCTCGAGCAGTACAGCTGTTGAATGAGAAGCAGAGTTCTCAGGAGATGGTGGTGATAGATATGACTTAAAAGATAGGTTTAGAACCGAATGCATGAGTCACCTGCATCGGTGGCATTTATGACTTTCTTCCCCTCTCTCTCTTCTGTCTTCTCTTTCTCTCCTTATTGGTGCTGGTGAGTGATTTCCCGTAGATGTGAAGTTGTATTTGTTTTCAGTCTCGAGTTGATGAATCCCTGCCCTTTTCAGACGTCACTTTGGGAGAAACTAATCTGAGTGGATGATTGACGCGAGGTGGTGTAGTGTAGATGAAGAGTTGGATTGGCTATGATGTGTGGTATGCCTGTCATTGCCTGTGTTCCTGTGAGATCCACGGAATATGGGGTGGAGAGCGTATATTAACACACCACAGTCTGTTATCTCCACTGCTATACCGAACCGGTTTATACGGCATTTGAGAAACAATAACTGCATTGGAGAGCTATGGAAAACGTGACGCTTTACTTTGGAATACTTGCTCCTGGATAAAACCTCGATCATGTAAATAGAAAAAAAATAGGAGAAAAAGCCGTAACAATCGTAAAAAACCAAATCGTGCTAGTAGTCATCAACCCATGAATCAGAATGCTACCGTAAATTCGAATCCACATCCGGCGGTGGTCGTGTTCAAGTCGTGATCACTATGATGGAGTTAGCCATAAGTCTCAGACTGGACGGGAGGCTACCGAATAGCCAGCATGAAAGAAGAATAACACGAAAAGGGGGAAAGGCACTTACTAGCAATCTTATTCCAATAAGCCTTACCCTCACTCAACAGCAGATTCTGCGCAATCCACCTCCCCGCATCCGCCTTCGTAATCGTATACCCAATCGCCGCCGACTCGCGCCCCGTCTTCGGATCCTCAATGCCCACGCGCACCGTCTTCTTCGTCGCAGCGTCATCCACCATCATACTCGCGCGCACAATCGTAAAGTCCTCCCCGCTCTCCACCAGCGCCTTCTCCATGATGATCTTGTCCTCATGCGGCACGCGCAGCATGACGTGGTACACCGGGACCATGGCGACGGGGATATCGCGTCCGAAGCGCGAGATGCCCGTCGTGCTGCAGATGACGATATGCGGTCTGCCCACGGCGCCATCGCGTCGTAATTGCGCAAGCGTGGAGAGCAGGACGGACATACCCACGCGACAGACCTTGGGATCGTCGATGGTCATTTTCGACGGGATGAAGGCGCCGCCGATCGTGGAGATGATCTTCGACACTAGGACGCCGGGGGACGCGAGCAGACACTTTGCTACGGCCTCGGCATCGTGCGCGTTGCCTTCGATGATCTGCAGGTTGGGGTGGGAGTCGGGTGGGAGGATGGCGGCGAGTTTAGAGGGCTTGCGACAGAGAGCGATGCATTTGCGGCCCGTTGCTAGGGTGTCTTTGAGTGCGGCTAGGCCAACGCCACCACTTGCGCCGAAGAAAGCATAGGCCTCCATGTTTTTCAGCGTGAGATATGAGGTTGTAAGTGATTAGATGCTTTTTTTGTTCGTGTGCTGATGAGATTCAAGAGCGCGAGGGTTGATGCGTTGATGGTTGTTTTGTCGTTGTGAGTTGAGTGCTGGATGATGATGATGAAGAACGAAATCGACGGCGAACGCAGACATTTTATGTCGCGCATTTCCCGTCAGACGCATCTATCTCGCCATCTTCATCGCCTTGATCACGGTGGTTCCCAGACATCGATGCTGGTTGTCGTGAAGACAGAGACGAGAATGTCCCGATATGGTGTTGCGACACTCGCGTCTTTTTCGGTCTTTTCCCCATTCGCCTTGCGCTCAGCAGCCAAGATGGGTGGTGATGCCTAAAAGGTCATTGGTGCTGACTGCTGCGGTACATACCAGTAATCTATACTCGCGCCCGATCAACTAGCGACGCAGGCTTCTGGATGATACATATTATGCTGTAGGTAATCCGTCAGCAGTTTCGTCTGTTTATAGAATTGGAGAGCGGAGAGTCGACGAGTTGGCTTTCAGATCCTCTGACAGTGATACCCTGCAAGCATACGCTGTCGTGAGCATGTCGCGAGCATGTGAAGGCCACCGAGTTCGGAATTCGTTCCGTAAGGGACGTTCATTTTCACAGCCAACTTATCGAGTCTTGGCATTGCCACTGGTCTTCTTAAAGATTGTGAGTCATCCGTCAGTCGGAGGGAGCTTGCAAATTTTATAAGAGTCACTGATAGAACTACTCGTAGGAGGCATCGTTGACATCGGCACGGGAGAAGAGATGGAAAAGAATACTACCGGTAGTATTGACTGATGAAGCCGTCAAGAACGAAAAACTGAATGCCGAGCTGTCAGTGTCGGTTTTCCGTATTGAGTATTCCGTAGGTATTCCGTACAGTATACGGATTACGAGTACGTACCTAACGGATTGTTGCTAAAGAATCAGCTGCGTCTCCACGCACCAATATCGAGGGTCCACCAATCCAACAGCTAGGTACCGATGCATCATGACAGTACCTACACAGGTACCTAAGGTGGCATTGAGATTTTTAAGCACGCAGATCGTTTCAAACGATGCAAAGAAAGAGAAAAAAAGAAGCTGTTGCTTCGAGCGACGATCCAAATTACATTAACGCCGATACGTCTCCTGTAGGAAATTAGGTTTTCCGTAAACTCCGTTCTTCTCGCAAGGATGCGCTCATACTTATGCGTATAGCAGAGCTGCTATAGCGCTTTGTAGCACGCAGACGGCATGCGTTTCGGGCTATTTGCATGGATCAACGGGTTAATGGGATCGGGGATTCGAGTCCTTCAGAGACTACGAATCCTAACACGGACACCTCCCCTATGTTAGTCTTACGCCGGCTTTTAGTCGCAGTCCTGGATCACTAATTTATATTCCGTATTCCGAATTGCCTACCTAACCGTAGGATGAAGTTGCCTGGCGCAAGCCTCTCTCCCAACATTACCTCATCATTGGCCATGGCCTTAATGTAATATTATCCGAACGCTGGAGTTGCATCTGCATCCGACATCATCATGCCTGGCAACGGGTCTCCGATGGCAAGCGAGGTAGCCGAGACCCGTCCGAGGCCTGCGCAGCCAGCCCTCGTGGCTGAGGGCCCGACCGCATCCCGACCCGCCGTGCCGTCTCCTAAACCGCGCAGCTGTGTCGTGTGTCGGGCGCGAAAAGTCCGATGCGACAAGCAATCGCCCTGCTCTAACTGCCGCCGGGCCAACATCCCCTGTGTCCTGCCCTCCACCAATCGACCTCCGCGATGGGCCAAGAATTTCAATGCGGCCACTGGAGAGCTGTCAGCACAGCACTCCGACTCCGCCACGGCCCACCTGATGGACCGATTGCGGAATCTCGAGAGCCTTGTCAAGGACCTGAGGGGCCAGCTCGACCAGGCCCAGGCTGGGGCCACCACGTCCGCCGGCGGCTCACCTGCCGACTCGAACCTGGGCCGCGATGATCGCCTGGCCTCCGATTCGCCTACCCCGAGTAGTACGGGCAAGCTTCGCGCCCAGTTTGGCAGGCTGGTCATCAACGACGCCAGCCGTAGTCGATATGTGAGCAACGGCTTTTGGTCCCGCGTCACTGATGAGGTACGCATCACCCGTTCCGGCAGCCTCCGCTTCTACTTCTGGCGCGTATGCCTGACTCTTATGCACTAGCTGGATGAAATCAGGATGGAGACCCATGATCTCGCAAACGCCGACTACGAGTCCTCGGACGATGATGAAGGCCCGGATGCATCGCCCATGAGCCATGATCTCCACCAGACACCACAGGAACGCCCCGGGTTTCTATTCCGGAATCTCGACGCACTCGGCCTTAGCCTTGCTGATCTGCACCCTCTCCCCTCGCAGGTCCCCTTCCTTCTGGATGTTTTTGTTGAAAATGTCAATATCATCACTCAGATTGTGCACATGCCCACGATACGAAAGCTGACGCGGCCTGAAAGGGGTGCCGAAGCAGTCCCTCTGACACCCGTCAACGAAGCCCTGATGTTTAGCATTTACTATGCCGCAGTTACCTCTATGGAAGAGGACGATGTGAGTTCTGTTATGTTCCCGAGTACTCCATTCCTGGGCCATTGCACCATTACTCACCCTTCATCTCTATAGGTAGCGAGGAACTTTCGAACCACACAGGCGGAGCTGAGTTCAAAGTATCGAATTGGACTAGAACACGCCCTTTCCAAAGCAGACATCCTTTGTACGCTGGATATAACACTTCTGCAGGCCTTCACTATATATTTGTTTTTGGTTCGTCGACATGGTAATCCGAGATTCGTCTGGATGATGGTCAGCTTGGCAGTTCGCATGGCTCAAGGTCTCGGTCTGCATAGAGATGGTAGTCATTTCAAGCACCTCACCCCCTACGAAGTCGAGATACGAAGAAGAGTATGGTACGCGATATGCGCTCTGGACGTGCGCGCGTCCGAGGATCAGGGTACCGAATTCCTCATCCAGTATGGGACATTCGATACCGAGTTGCCCGCAAATATCAACGATGACGACTTCGGGGTTGACACGAAGGAGCCACCGAAAGAAAGGGAAGGCCTTACGGATGCGACAACAAGTATAGTGACGTTGGAGATTAGCGAAATAACAAGGCAGATGATGCTGCCGGGAAACAGCCTCGAGGAACAACGCCGGATTATACAGAAAATCTGTGGTGTGCTGGAGAATCGCTATCTTCGTTTCGCGAATGAACCGCAAGGCATTGTATATCGAGGCTTGGTTATTGTCACACGCGTTATCGTGTCAAAGCTAACGCTTCTTGCCCATCTGCCTGTCTTGTTTTCGTCGGCGAGCGAAGAGCTATCGGACGACCTCCGGAACGAGTTGTTCGTGTCGGCGCTCAGGGTAACCGAACTCCACCATTCGCTAAATCGGGACAGGGCATTCCGCCAGTGGCGCTGGATCTGTCAGACCTTCACTCAGTGGCACGCCGTTATTTATCTCCTGCTTGACATGGCCCGTAGAAATTGGTCGCCCCTTGTTGAGCGGGCTTGGATCGCAATGCATACTTACTGGCTTGTGCCTACTCATGGGAAGCTGGATAAAGATATGCGGACCTGGCTTCCTTTAAGGCAACTTATGCTGAAAGCCCGAACGCATCGTGACGCCGAAATAGAAAGATTGCGTCGCGATCCAGCCGCTGCTCGACAACTTGAAATCGACGACCAAGATATCCCTGTGGCTTGGAATTGGGCCGCCATCGCTGACGATAATAGTCACGTCGACGTCTCCCGAGACCGTTGGCGCAGTCTCCTGGGGTTGTCCTCCCAGGATCAAACTTCGATGCCGCTTGACAGACCAGTCCAGATGACATCTGGCGTAGCGAATGTGTCGCAGATTCCTGGCCAGCCCTACCTTAATCCTCACCACGCGACGGGGAGCAGCATCATGAATTCTCAGCCGATGTATCCCCTTGGTACGGGCCATATTCAAACTCCCACGACCAGGTTTGAGTCGCAAGCTGAGACGTACATTCCCGTGCCGGCATACGATACCATGATGCTCGGTGAATCTGGGAACTTAGCATTCGACAATGAGTCCTACTCTTCACCGCCGGTTGGCTGGTCTGACAGTCGGCCTTCGAACAACGAGCAGGCTGCTTGGCTCTGGGGCGAGGCAGACCCCAAGATGGATGCATATGCCGGTTTGGAGATGAACTTGCAGGACAGCAATGTTGAGTTCAACGGAACCATGGATTGGAATGACTGGGTTCAATACGCGGCGGGTATGGAGAGAAATGCACGGGCGAACCGATGATCCAACCCTTCCCGATTGATAGAAATCAACATCTCGCGAGAGACACGGCGCGCTGCGGTATCTTGTTTGGAATAGGCGGTGCTCTCATCGATGATTTGTGTGAGGATTTTTGTACTTCGTGGCGGAACAATGTGTCGACAGTCAGGAGGCGTAAACCAGCGCCTATAATACCAGGTAATCCGTATTCAAGGCTCCCTTCAAGTTGAAGTTGCCATCATAATATGTATGGAATATCCAGGTCTTTGTTGGTAGCATAGAACGACGGAACCTGGAACTTGTCTCGGCGGGCATCGCGTCAAGTATTGAAGAAATCCTGCATGGTATATAAGTGGAATTGCAACATAATCGATTATAAACAAACGAGCGACTAATCCGTAATGCCAAGTCTATTCGTACGAGGAGGTCCGGAATAGGGAATGCTTGGAGGTAAACAATCCGTGAAATCTATTCAATGCTGCACAGGGGGAATGGCGCGGTCTTTATACCTACGGATCAGATGGAATGCCAATAGTACGCCCCTTCTCACTGTCTCACCGACTGATCCTGACCCCTTGGGACCATTTGGCTGGTCGAGCGAGTTTCATATAAACTCGGTCGACCCTTCGGCTATTTATCGCGTGCCCTCGAGACGCACCTTCGGCTTTTTGTCGCGAGTCCTGCGGGCCTTGTCCCGTACAGTGCCCACCGTGCCGATCGCACATCTGCCACGGAGTACCGTGTACTTTCGTCAGCCACTGGTCCGTGCTCAAAATCGACCTCACCCCATCCACTTTCCGCCCATCCACTTTCAACCTCATTCTTCCACCTCTGCGATATGCTGCGCACCATGACATCGGTTTTGTACACCTCACAGCGCTTAACAAGTCATGCTAGTTTGCTCTATTCATGACTTGATGCACTTCTAGTAGCATTCATGCTTTTGTTAGGGTCTAATTCAGTCCAAATTTTACTCCCTGCCTGACTTCCATTCGGTCTGCGTCCATCTGCCATCATCGAGACAACGCGTCGGGGCCCTTAAGGACTGGCCGTACGATGCGTAACATTGCATGCGCTCTTTGAAAGCCGCTTCTATATGTGATATTAAATGGGTAATTGCCCAGGTCGAGAATTGGATAGCTGGAATTGCCTGCTCTCCGAGGCATATATGATGTCTGTTGCTGGGCACGCATCGAAAAGTCGCGCTTGACCCGCTCGGCCTTCAATGATCGATCATTGATTACCTACCTACCTTACCGACCTGGGGCATGAATATATATCGGTAAGGGTGAAATCAAGTCAAAAACGATCAATGATGTGTGCAGTTGTAGTAACAACTACGCTCGCACCGGGCACACATCTCTGATCTCGAATGGGCCGAACCGATGGGTACGAAAAACCATCGCGGAGAGCTTCCCGCCATCAATGATACACGAACCAATTTCACTCACGGGGCATTGCTTCCACCTGATAGAGCCGCGCATCTTGCGTCTTGTCTGGAGGGGAACCCCCCAGTTAATACAAACAGTCAGTCAGTCAGTCAGTCGAAGAAGTTCAAAAAACATTTCGGTTGTGAGTATATGCTTACACAATCGATCAGGCACGACTCGTGTGCAAGGGGCAAGACCAAGTCCGGACCCAGCAGTCTAGAGTGGACTAATATT
The DNA here is from genome assembly GCA_023079495.1 of Xylaria sp. L1 SY-2022. Classification (NCBI taxonomy): domain Eukaryota; kingdom Fungi; phylum Ascomycota; class Sordariomycetes; order Xylariales; family Xylariaceae; genus Xylaria; species Xylaria sp. L1 SY-2022. The sequence continues at coordinate 269,757 of JALIDW010000016.1, read as the reverse complement.
TTGGCTTACCGGAATGGTGGAGAACGATGTTGGCAGCGCCACGCTGTTTGTGTCCTACCTAGGTTGGATTCGCATGTCATACTGAGGATGCGAAAGGTGATCTCTTCTGAAGCACATTCGGTCACCAAAAACGACTAGATGCCAGGTTGTCCACGCCATAAAGCATCATTTTCTCGAGTTCGGTCATCCACATGATTCACGAGTTGGTTTTGCTCGCGTGTTAATTGAGCAAATTCAGATCATGCACAAAGGAGTATGAGACACAGATTGGTAATTCGTCGAACTGCCGAAGGCGTTGCGTTGGTTGCATCTCCTACACCTATCGAGGCAGTAACGATATCGCGTCGGATGTCGCGAAGCCGAAAATTAACCGACTTCACATTCCGTGTCCACTGCCACGGTCAATCCCTCCTGCCTACATCTAACGCAGTGTCTCCGAAGTGAACGTGCCATTGGGTATCTTGATTGGGTATCTTGGGCGTATGTCGAACCGAAACCGAAACTCAAATCAGTCAGGGCCGTCTCTTAATCCTTCCCTTGTCCTAACCCTGGGTAGGACTGTTCATGCCGTATTCGGCCGGGACTAAATGTCCGCCGAGGACTTGCGAGGCAAGTACATAACCTTGGCTGCATCTTTCAAGCACGCCATCCAACGGGAGCGAAAGGCTTCGGTACTAGAAAACGTCAGTCAGAGTCAACCACTTAACAATCTCATATTCCCACCTCTTCTGAGCCTTCTCCAGCACATGGGCGGATGATTCTCTTACTCGCTTGATGTTAAATGGCTTCTTAATATCTCCAGCACTCTTGTCGCCGTCGGCAATGTGCTCGCCGTTTCCGATAGCAGAATCCACTGCGTTGGCAGAAGTCGTGTTGTTCGACATGGGCAACTTCTCCGACTTCATGTCCTCGATGGAAGTAGATGGTTTAATCGTCGCCTTGTGGTTGCGAGTGTCGACGAGGGGCTGGGCGCGCTGGATTATGACCATGCGATTCTGTTTGCGGCCATGCTTCGGCACGCCGAAGGTGAGGCGGCAACGCACATTCGGGGTCAGGTACTTGGAGACCCAGGCCTGTCGGACCTTCTCGAGGTTTCCGAAATTGTCTTGCTCAAGCTCGATGATGAGCTTGTTGGCATCTTCATGTTTGACATTGCCATACTTGGAGATGTCGGTTGTAAAAGCGTCCGGCTTGTTGACCGGCTTAGCCTCGAATCGGCAAGTAACACTCTCGGAGCTAGTGGCCACAGACTCGCTCAACTTCTGCGGGAGATTAGGGTCGTCGAGATCATAGACGGCGGCGTCAGTCTTGGTGTCGGCGCCAGTCTGGGTGGCGGCATCGGTCATAGTCGTAACACCAGTCTTGGTATCGGCGTCAGTCTTGGTGTCGGCATCAGTCTTGGCGTCGGCATCAGTCTTGGTGTCGGCATCAGTCTTGGCGTCGGCATCAGTCTTGGCGTCGGCATCAGTCTTGGTGTCGGCATCGGTCTGTGTCGCGGCGTCAGCCTTAGTCGCAGCGCCAGTCTGGATGGCGGCATCAATCGTGGTCGCCTCATCAGTTTGGGTGGCGGCGTCAGTCATGGTTGCCTCATCAGTCTGAGTGGCGGCGTCAGTTATGGTCGCCTCATCAGTCTGGGTGGCAGCATCGGCCATGATGGCAGCGCCAGTCTGGGTGGCAGCATTGGTCATGATGGCGGCGCCAGTCTGGGTGGCAGCATCGGCCATGGTCGCGTCGCCAGTCTTGCGCTCGGCGCCAGTAGCCGGGAGGCCATTATGACCGGTAGATCTTCTGAAGCTGAACATGATTGTGATCGAAGCTGAATTTGGATCATGTTAATTCATGACGATCACCCGAGAAATGGAGAGGAGTCTCTACTTACTCACTTCCTATGGAGTAAAGTCTTGTTGTGCGGGTTGTGTTGTCGCGTTGTAGGTTTCTTTCTGTGGTGGGTGCAGAAAGGAAAGAGTCAGTGTGGAAGGTGAGGATGGGGACGTCGACGAAATGGGTTTGAGGACCGAGTCGATACTATGCCGAGCAACACTGCACCCCTCAAACCTACAATACATTGAGGTTATGAAAATAGGTCGGCTACATACGCCCAAGCGAATACATTGCCATGGCACGTTTAGTTAGCCGAACGGAGCAAGTCAATGCACTGTCAAGCTCTGTCAGGCACCTAGATAACCAATGTATTGCCTAACAACATACTGTTATGCACCTGCCAACCTACCCTATGGGGACCAACCCCTTTATCCCGGAAACCTCAGGTAGGTACCTTCCTAACTCTTCAGGTAGGTACCGGCATAACCGGTACAGTGAGCCATCTGCACCTGCCAACGACAATGGGCAGCCAACCAATGGATGTCAAAACGCACTACCTAACTCCCCTACGCCCTCGCTTCTCCCTCCTGAGTCCTACACACTAGCGCACACCTGATGCGGTGCGTACCTGAGACAAATCGAACACGCACCCTATCTCAGCGACTTCCACCCAGGAATCATGGGTACCGTGGATTGAGCCACACGCGGGGGCCGTTTAATACCAAACCGGCTCAAATCGACGCCAATGCCGGAGTAAAGTAGCGACCGCGGAACCCCACTCGTGTACGAAACACTGGGTCAACTGCTCAGCTTCGTACGGGGACGGATACCGTCCGCCCCACATTTCCGGCTTTTGTGCTTCGGCTTGGGCACACGCCAACACGAGGCCCCTGAGTGTTGCTTCAGTAACATGTCTTCACGAGCAAAAAACAGAAACAAATGGGTTGATGGCGGATTTCACTCACTCATCCCTGATTTTGGCCAAGCAAAGCCAGGCAAGATTCCAGCTGCGCACCGAATCGACATCGTGGCTGACCAATCGTCGCGCTTCATCCAGCAGACTCGCAGACACGGGATAGTTCCTTGTCAACCCCCGTAACTCCAGAAGAAGCTGGTTACCGTCCATGAAAGCGTCCCATGCGGAAGCCATGAGCCCCGTGATGACTTGCTTCTCCTCCTCATCTTGCAAATCGGCTATGGATCGCTCGACACGGCAGAGCTCGGAAAGCGTCCTGATTTTGTTGCTTTGAAGCCAATCGATCATTTGCCTTGCTGTGGGCTATGCAGAGGGTCGGAATCAGTAGGGGTATGTGTATGGGGTAGAGACAGAACCTACTTTTGAGACCATGGTGGCGATGATGAGGAACTGAATATTCAATAGGAGCTGGTAACTTGATTGGCGAATTTGGAGTCTTGAAACTTCGTTATGGTACGATCATACGGCTGCTCTCGCAAAGACTTCGCCCTTCTCTAATATACTTCTTGGTCGATCCAACGAACGGCGGGCGATACCCGCAAGCGGGTATCCAACAACACTTCGGAACTGAAGTCTCAAGAGTGCTTGCGGAATGGGAATCTCTAGCTATGGCGGTGTTGAGGAACCCGCGGGCCAGATCTGACTACAATCTGCAATCTAAGATGTCGTTGGTGTAGCCTTGTTCTGGATCTTGATACGCGACTGCTACGCTGGAGTGGCGTGTACCAACAGAAGAAAAAGTCGCGATATCTGAATGTAACGGAAAAGCCGTCCCGACTGTAAGAGAGGCGGAAGACGCGATGCATGTCTAGAGAGTCATACGGGATTTGGAATTGTGCGTATACCGCACCGGGTGCGCATCGCTGACGATAGACGTCTTCTTTCTCGGGGAGCTTCGATCGGTATATCGCCACACGGGCCGAGGCGAGGCGTCGCCGATATCAGCGCTAAGACTAAACATTTAATCGCGAGCGTGAGGCGAAGCAAGGCAACGTGATGTATAACAACGGATGCACGGGCGGCTGTCATCATTGCGTCCATTAACGACCCGGGCTATTTATACGTCTGCCTCAAAGAAATGGCCTGACCAAGCAATTACGGGAAGTATAGAATTCGCTGGAAATCACCAGATTAGGATATCTAGACTAGTACCATGTACTCCAGTTGTCGTCCAGGTCCGGACCGGCGATGCGCATCCGCAACAACTGCCGTGATGTTCCACATGGCAGAGTGCTGATGACAGCCCGCAGCGTGCCGCGGTTGGTCTTGGCAGGGGTCTCCATTTCCGAGTCCTACCTATAAATTCCGTGCATTCCAAACCCATTCGGTAGGTACTAGTTTACAGTTACACATTTCGCAACGCATCGGACATAGGAAACCGACGTTGTTGCTGATGTAAGTCGGATCGCCGAAGTCTCCAGGATATTCTCGTCGCGGTCGGCAGCAGGAGAGACAACAAAAGTCATGTTGGATCACGAGAGGTTGATGTCATTTGTCATTCGGGAGAATGAAACCGCGGCACCGAAAACTGGATCCGGCCGCATCACATGAACCAACAGCTTCCAGCGGTGCCGATTACATTTGATTAGTAAACAGGACCCGAGAGTTGGGGGAAACTCTGGCCGACTTCTGCTCGATTAACCAGGTCGCCGTCCCGGCTACCGAAATCAATGTGACCCGATCCGCAACCTCGCTCCTCGGTCTGATCGTCAACATTACTGATCATTGTCAGTTGAAGCCTCGCCAGGAAACTCAAATTGATATATTGCGTCTATATCTACTGACTTGGACGTGGCAGTTGGGACCCGAGATCCCCCATTCTCCTCCCGAAGATGCCAGGTACGTACGGAATATCCAGTTCCTACCCATCCCGAATACCAACTCGTAAAGTGCTATGTACCGTGCGATTAATAGTTCTAGGTAGATGCATTATACTGTACTCGAAGAGCCGGGAAAAGGCGAAGCACGATGTCTCTCTTGATTGGCTAATTAAGCGCGTCAGAACTCTTCTAGAATCACGGTACGAATTGTGCGCCGTCTGTGCATATCCGCACGGAGTATGATCTACTCCGTATAATATACAGTACAAACTATTATATGTACTGTACGTTTACCCTCGAAATAGGCATGCACCTCGATACACCATTAGCTCCATGTATGCATAGATGCATATTTGACTATAGGGGTACGTCCACGGCGGAGTCACGGATTAGGGAGGTAACATGGAAGTTGCTGATCAAAACAGGCAGATACGATGGCGATGCCACGGACAGATGGAGAAGTAAGTTACTGTCCCACTACTTCCTTCGTCTATAACACGACTCTCTGCTAACAAAAGTGAAGTTTCTCATCAAAAAGCACAACCTCCCCGTTCATTCGGCCAGGTTCGCGATGGGATTGGACTTCGAGCGCCAACCCTTGTTCTAGCCTATCACCTCAGCAGTGCCCCAGATGATGCCATCGCGTCGGGGTCATATTCTCGATGGCGATTGCACCCAAACCTCTAGCACGTTCAACGAACGCAATCCGGACTTGGTTCAATTGGGCTAGAGTCCATCATGCCCAGCCACGAATCTGCAGGGACTTGTCTCGAGTCAGAGCCTGTCAAGCTCGCATCATCTGCGCTGATGCCATCTGGTTGGACTCTGACAGAAGGGGATTCAACTGATTCCCGGGCTCTAACTTCCTGGTTGAAGTCGCCATTGGGGTTGTGGGGATGCAGCCCTAGTAATCCGTATACGTAGGCATTCGCTCTACTACCTACCTAACGCGAGCCTCATGCCCCCAGGAACAGTCGCTCCAAGAGCGCTAAGTCTTTGGGTGGTATTCCGTATCGTCAGCATATAACCGGCCTTTCTCCCCTTGCTGACTGCGTTCTCTCCTCCTCCCTCCTTCATCTCGTTGTTGTTGTTGTTGTTGTCTTGTGTTGTACGGATCCGGCGTCTCCAATCAGAAAGATGGCGCAACACGATCTCCTCGATGCGGCCGAGACAGGCAAGGACACCCGGGTATCCTACAGTGACAGCGCGGCGTCACAGGACCTGGATGACAACATTGCCTTCTTCAATGCCAGCGGCGAAGTCGAGGCGACCGACGAAGAGGTCAAAAAGGTGATACGAAAGATCGACTATCACGTTGTGCCGACTCTTTTCGTCATCTACTTCCTCCAGTACCTCGACAAGAACGCCCTGAACTTCGCCAATGCCTATGGTCTCTCAGATGGAACACATCTTCATGGACAGGACTTCTCCTGGTTGGGTAGGATACATGATGTTCTCATATTTTGATGGATGCCGACCTGACTGTGTTCAGGTTCGATATTCTACTTTGGCTATTTGTTTGGCCAGTTCCCTTCCGGTTACTTGATCCAGAGACTGCCAATTGGCCGTGTCGTCTCCGCTACATCCCTTATTTGGGGCATCATTGTGTTGACCGTGAGTGTTTTCGATTATTTTCTGAGCCTATGCCTTCATTCACTGAGAATGTACCCCCTTCCTGGTCAATTGTGACCCTTTCCGGCAAAACACCCTAAATAAGAGAATAATATCCGTACAACATCTTCCTGTCAATAATATACAGTCATAAACTAATGTCAATCAACTCAGACTCCGGCTTGCAAATCCTTCGCCGGCATTGCAACTAATCGCTTCTTCCTCGGAGTCACGGAGGCCACGGTATGAAGACATCCTCAGACAAGTGCCTAGCAAGATTCCAACTCATTATGATCAGGTGAATCCCGCTTTCGTCCTGATCATGTCGATCTGGTACACCAACGACGAGCAGCCATTACGTCTCGAGGCATACTATTCCACCAACGGACTCGCCACCATGTTCGGAGGCTTGATTGGATATGCCGTGGGCCACATCTCAACCGGCCTGCCGCGCTGGATGTATGTGTTCCTCATCTTTGGCGCCATCAGTGCGGTATCCGGCATCGTCAGTTTCTTCGTCCTACCCGATATCCCCGCGACAGCACCGTTCCTGAATGCTAAAGAACGAGCAATTGCCACGGAGCGTGTTAGTTATCCCCACAAATCCCATATATACACATATCCGGAACTAATATATTTCAATATAGGTCGCTAGGAACAGAGCCGGTGTGAAGAATCATCACTTCAAGAAACATCAGGCAGTTCAGACCTACCAAGACCCCAGTAAGTCCGATATCTCCTTGCATCACTACGGTCGAAACACAACCACGGCCCCCTAAGTCATGCTCAGTCAAATCTAACATTCAATGACCCCCCAGAAACCTGGATCCTATTCATCATGGCCATTGGCGCCCAGATCCCCAACGCCGCCATCACCAGTTTCACGAGTCTCATCATCGGAACCTTCGGCTTCGACACCCTGGGCACCCAATACCTGCAAATCCCCGGCGGTGCAGTGCAATTCCTCTCCCTCATAATCGGCGGCTGGATCTGCACAAAGTGGCCTCGCGGTTCCCGCTGTCCGACCATGATCGTGTCCAACACAATCTGCATCGTCGGCGCGATCTTGCTTGTCGTCCTACCCGATGAGAACAAGGTATGCCGCTTCTCTTCCCTTCCTCTCTACCGCAAGCTAACAGTAACACAGTGGGGCCGTCTCGTCGGTCTATGGCTTTGTTTCTTCCAGGGCCTAGGCTTCAGCATGTCGCTGACCATGGTCTCATCCAACGTCGCCGGCTCGACCAAGAAGCAACTGACGGCTGTGATCCTCTTTGTTGGGTATTGTATTGGAAAGTAAGTCTCACAGCACAAGCATCCTCCCCCCTTTCCAGCCTTCCAACCCCTATGCCAAACCGTACAAAGCTAACAACACCCCAGCATTATCGGACCCCAAACCTTCATCGCAAGTGAAGCCCGTACGTTTCTCTCCTCCCCCCTTCCCTTCCATATACTAACCCAACCCAGCCCACTACCACAGCGCCTACATCGCCATGCTCGTCGGCTACATCACGAAACTCGTCAGCGTAATCGTCCTCTACATCTACATGTGGCAAGAGAACAAAGCCCGCGACGCCGCAGGACCCCTGGACGAACAGGCCGCCGTCAACGCCGGCATGCAGGACCAGACGGAGCTGGAGAATAAGGGGTTCAGGTATACGCTGTGATTGTAGAGCTACAATACAGGGGTTCGAATTGGAGTTTTTTTTTCTTTTGCTTTTTCTCGTTAATATAAAACATAATGGGCGACCAGGTGGTGTCATTCTGGATTATATTGCCAATGGAATAGGTACTTGATTTAATGCTTGTAAAGTGTGCACGAATCTCACCCGTCAGCCAAGTCGTCAAGTGAATACTTACCAAAAGAACGCAACAATCCAAACGACCGACTCACTCAATCACTCACTCGAACGAGACATTTCATTCAATACAAAAAATGAGGATCTTATCCTGAAATTAAGGCGTTGCCACAGGGTTATCTATGAATGCAATCTCTCTATACATACTCGTCGTGAACGAAAGCATTCCAAAAAAAGCGATGCAGCCAGCCAGCCCTCTCTTCTTCTTTTTCTTTTTCTTTTCGCCTTTCCATGCATTTCATGCATTCTATTACCTGCCTGTACCCGTTACATATGCAAATTCTATTATTAGTATCTTACCCCCTTCTCTTCTCCTCTCGTCTCATCCCACCGCTCTGTCTCTCATCTAGATCGTCTCCATGTACCGCTTCAACTCCCAGTCTGTGACGGCTTCGTCCCAAAGGCGAATCTCATGTCTCCGAGAGCCGCCGAAATGATCGACAAAATCGTCACCAAAAACTTCACGCGCAACACTGGTTTTGCTCATGAACCTGTCCGTAGCCTCCTTCAGATTTTTCGCCAAGCGCGCACCCTTGTCATCGGTGCTACCCACGTCCTGACCCTTGCCAAGGGGTGGGATGGGAATCTCGAGTTTCTTTTCAACGCCACGCCAGCCGAGAGCCAAGATGGCGGCCATGACAAAGTGTGGGTTCACATCAGCGCCAGGTACACGGACCTCAAATCGCGCAGCGCCGGGCTTCGATGTGGGTGGAAGAATCAGCCGTACTGAGGCGGCGCGGTGCTCGAGACCCCATGAGACAGTGACGGGTGCCCAGAAGTTCTCGACGAGGCGCTTGTAACTGTTTACGTTGGGTGCTAACATAGGCATGATGTCGGGAAGGCCGTCCAGAATACCAGCGAGGAAATGCCGACCCATGTCGCTGAGGTACTCAATGTCGGGGTATGGTGCGTTCTCATCCTTGGTTGCACGGCAGAGTAGGTTCTTGCCATCCTTGTCTATAACGGAGACGTGCGTGTGTCCACTGCAGCCAGGCATGCCGTGTTTGGGTTTCGCCATGAAAGTGGGCGTAATCCCATACTTGCTTGCTACAGACTTCACAGCATACTTGAAGAGAGAGGCTCTATCAGCCAACTCGGAGATCTGGTTGTACTCCAGAGCGGCCTCGTATACACCAGGACCACTTTCGGTGTGCCACCCTTCAATTGGGCACTGGAACTTTGTACATGAGTTGAAAACGTCGTAGTAGTACTCTTTGTTGAGGGTAGGGCGCGTGATGCTGTAGCCAAACATGCCCTCGGTCAGGGGAGGAAGACTGTGTGGGACGTTGTCGCGCATGAAGGCAGCGGCCGACGAGCTCGAATCCGAGGGCGCTTTGAACTGGAAGAACTCGAACTCGACTGCACAGTGGCGCACGGGTTAGCATGGGGTCTCTTCTCTCTGCTTAAATCTGTAGAACAAAGCGCTTACTTCCTGCCATGGCGTCGAAGCCATTCTGCTTGAGCTTGTCAACGGTAGTCTTGAGCAAGCCACGTGGATCGGCGCACACAGGAGCCATGGTGTCGGGGTCGAAAAAGCTGACGAGGAAGAAGGGGATGTCGTCCTCCCAAGGTATGCGACGGAAGCTGTTCAAGTCGGCTATGGCAATTAAGTCGTGATAGCCATTCTCCTTGTTGCTAATCTTCAGCTCCTGCGAGTAGAGCAGATCGTGCATGTCCCAACCAAAAATGACACTGCAGAAGCCGAAGCCTTCCTTGGCAATGGACAAGAACTTCTTCTTGGAGACGACCTTGCCGCGCAGCATGCCATCGACATCGAGACCAGCCAGCTTGACCTTGTCGTCACGCTCGAGGACTTTGGCCAGGTTCTCGGTCGTCACGGGACCGTTGACTGTAGCCATGTTGACTGGAGGCGCAATTGGTATGTACAGAATATAGACAGAGTATAGACAGAATAATAAACAGATAGATGCAACGCCTCAAGGACAATGATCTCGTGGATGCGATGCAGGTACAATATATGAAGGCTAGCTATGGGAGGAATAGACGGCGGGGTGGAGAGCAGAGGAGGGATCGCCTGGTTCGAGGGTCGAGGAAGAATGGAAGAATGAAGTGTTATTAATCGGTCTCCGTCGAAGACATGGATCGACCCTATTATATGGTGACTGGCGTCGGAGAGGTGGGGGTGGGAGGGAGCTGGGGTTAAAGCTAAATAAGTCCGGAAAAGATAGGACGAGACAGGACAACCTGGTCAAGGGGTGCGTTATCGGATGGTTGGTGAATGTAATGAGGTAATGTGATCTGAATCAGTGATTTATATCTTTCTAGGGCGACGAAGCAGAAGCAGAGGCAGCGACGATTGAGCATCGCTCTATGGAATCGATACTAATCTAGGCATGTCGCATGCCATGCCGGCACGTATGATGAAAGCGCGGACTACGATCGGAGGAAAACGAGGCATGTACGGGGCAGGTACGGAACAACATGGGCAGGCGCTATAGACTTACCGACAGGTGTAACGGCAACTGTAACTGTAACTGTAACTGCAACTGCGACGGCAACTGTCGCTGCTGCAAGCTGCGACTGCGACTGCGACTGCGACTGCAACGGCAACTGCAACAACAGATGCGGCCGCTACTGTGGCTGTAACTGTCAAGTAATTCGTAATTGCAGACGTGATTGCAACCGTGAGGTTGTGGCAACCGTAATGGCAACCGAAAACTGTCACTTTACCGGGGACGGGCCCTGGATTGGGATCCGTAATCCGTAATTGTGCCTGGTTTTAGAAGGTCCGACTACCGTTTAGTCGGTACATAATACATCGTCACCAGCCTAGGGTAAGGGGAGTATGACCTGATGATCAGCTCCGACCGCTGTTCTGACATGTAGCAGCAACATTATGTATGTCAGAATGCCTACCTGTTCAGTACGAGCCGTCCGTATGCATGCCCCACGTGCTGGGCGCCGTGCTGTCCATCCACTTCTTTAGAGTTGCGGAACGTTGCGGCCCGCCGCCAAGATCGGTGATGTCTAGAGACGTCTAGATCCACGACGATGCACCGCCTTGGTGGTTGCCGTCGATGGAGATGCTGAGCGAGCTATCTGGTAGTTTCCGTAGTTCAGTTGATGGATTCCACTGCTAGCCTGGCAGCGCTAACGGCTTCAGCTAGGAATTGGTGTCATCCGTGGGTAGTGCAGCACCCAGGCACCCGCACCGCTCCGTAATCCGTAGCTCAACGCCAGCACGAGTCCGGATCCGTACGTAGCTCGTGCTTCGTAATCCGCATTTTGCAATGAGCCGATCATCTGCCTACGAAGTACCATACACCGGAAATATTCGTGACTCGCGTCGTCCACAGAACTACCGGAAACTAAAGTGGAGCGACGGCGCACACGAAGGCAGCAAACGGGTAATCCTGCGAGCGTGAGCATTACACACATGGCGAGCATGCCTGCCTGCCTGCCTGCCTGCCTCTCCGCTACTCACAAATCCAGTATTGGATGACCTGCAGGAATCATTGCCTCTTGGCCCATTCCGTACATTCTCGTGGGGAATGCGAGGTGTGTTGTCTTGTCGTTTGGCTGCAGCTGCTGCACGCCTGAGTAAGATCGAGAGAGACCACCAGCGCTCATCGTATCCGGGCACGTCCGAACCGGTCAAGCCAAATGACAACACAAGACAGCGACTGGCGGGAAACGATCGAGTCTTTCTCGACATTGCACCTTAGTGCGAGCTGACCACAGGCATCGTAGCGGGAAGTTATTTCCAGGCTCCAGCTGGAGCTGCTCAGGCACCAAGAGGCGCGGCCGAACAGCAGCAGTCAGCCTACGCCTCACAGCGGGGAACATGTGTCACCCGTTTGTCAACAAGGATACTGAATTCAATCGTGCGCATATGATGACATCGACGGAGCTCGAATCCACTACCTACTAGAAAGAGGTCGTGTTTCCGTCATCCTCGATTCTTGCGGGCTTCATGAAGCGCCGGGAAGTGGACCGAGTCGACGTCGGATTGTCTGGTAGCTTCTGATAGCGCTGCAGGTGAGATCCAAGTGAAAGACAAAGCGCCATGTCTTCACGCTCCTATGGAGCTCCTGTCTCGAATGCAGCGGCTTGTTGTTGTTCGAGGTGGGAAAAACCACACCGCTGGAGATGCTCGTTTGGCGGAAGAAGATAACGGTCTACTGTACGTCGTCAGACGAGAGGGGCAATCGTCGGCTGGTCCTCAAATCGCCTCCCGCCAAGTCTGTTTCATGCGCTGTTGACCGTGAATGAGACGACGCGTACCTCTCCGCAAGAGAGATCAAAGATGTGCGTTGTTGTCTGGTCTGGGAAATCGGTTGAGCAGACAGGTAGGCAATGCGGATTACCAAGTAAAAGAATAGCATGACTAAATTGCATACGCGGATTGCTGAAGACGGAATACCCATCTACCGGTACAAAATACTAGGCAGGGAATCGTTCGTCGCGCCTGCCGTACGGAATATTCCGTAGAGGCAGGAGCTAAATGGGAATACGGTTGGCACTTGGAAGATTATGTCACATCACATGACTCTCTTTTTTCGACGGACACTTCAACGAATCACACACCTGCCGCCACCGCGCTGCCGCACTGCCTCACCTTCCTCGCCTCCCAGCCTGCTGCTATCGTGAAGTGAACACGTTGAGACACTTGACAGGCTGCGTCTTTGCTGCCTAAAGACACCCCGTGAACCACTGTGAACCCGCGATCACCGCCTAATTTCTCAAAATGCACCCTAATCTGCCATCCCCCCTCCATCGAAGAACCCGCCCCACGTTCCCTCGTTGGCCGTTGTCGGAAGATGTACACTAGAGCTTCTAGCACACACACGGCCGTTTGACGCCGCCCCCCTCTCCAGACCCTCCCTCGTAACCACCTCGGCGTATCTCCAGCCTATCTCTATCTCTGGAAGTGAATCTCTACCTATCTTGAGATTGCCCTTATGTCTTATCTCCAATCAGTTACCTATCCGTTTCCTCTTTCCGTTCCCATTAGGTAACCTCATCTTGTTAGTCTCCCTAGTCCCTCCTTCGTGGCCATTTCGGTTATCCATCTTATCATCTGCCGGCCGACTTACGGATTGCCTGGGTACTGCCTCTGTGAAACGTACGGATTACTCAAGAAGAGAGGATCGTGCATTGACTTCGTATCTATCTTCAACCCTTTCCTCTAATCTTCCTCCCTCCTCGTTCTTCTCACTTCCAACTGAAATCTGTGTTATTCGCCAACGTGTACCGTCCAACCTCTCAACTTCAACTTTACATTCATCTGAGCAGAAGACACCATGGCTACAGAATACAAGGGCCGTCTTGCTGGCAAGAATGCCATTGTCACAGGTGCCGCTGGGTGAGTCGACTATACCCTCAGTACGACTGGCTGGTTATCTGTTTGCCTCAGGGCTGTGCCATCGTTGGATCCCCTCGTTGCAAACCATGTACCCTCCTTGTATCAAGATTGTTCCCGAACACACTGCTGATTCTGGTTGGATAGCGGTATAGGCCTTGAGACTTGTATCCTCTTTGCGAAGGAAGGCGCCAGTGTGTTGATGGCCGATATCTCGGGCCCTGCTCTCGAAAAGGCCAAGGCCAAGCTGCTCCAATTAGTGCCCAACCCCGCCCGGGTCGAGACAGTTGTACGTTTCCCCTCCCCCATGATCACCTCCCTTGCAGAACGCCTCTGTACTGATTCGATGCGCCCAGATCTGTGATGTCTCCAAGGAGGCACAAGTCCAAGCCATGGTCGAGTCTCTCGACTCCTGGGGCGGCCTCGATGTGATCTTCAACAACGCTGGTATTATGCACGCGCGCGACGACGATGCCGTTGGCACCCCCGACGACATCTGGGATCTCACCATGTCCATCAACGTCAAGGGTGTATGGTACGGTTGCAAGCATGCCGTCCTCTCCCTGCGCCGGAACAAGAAGACCAAGGGCAGCATCATCAACACGGCTTCCGTCGTCGCCCTCGTCGGTTCCGCAACCCCCCAGTTGGCCTACACTGCCTCCAAGGGTGCTGTCCTCGCTTTGACACGCGAGCTCGCCATCGTCCATGCCCGCGAGGGCTTCCGTTTCAACAGTCTCTGCCCCGCACCTCTGAACACCCCCTTGCTGCAGGACTGGCTCGGTGACGACGTGCCCAAGCGCATGCGGAGAGAGGTTCATTTCCCAGCCGGTCGTTTCGGTGAGGCCATTGAGCAGGCGCAGGCCGTCTTGTTCCTTGCCAGCGACGATGCCGGCTTCGTCAATGGCCACGACATGGTGGTGGACGGCGGAATGACCAAGGCCTACGTCACCCCTGAGGGCAACCCCCTGCCCGCCCCAACCAACAATGCTCTCAAGGATAGCCTATGATCCTAAAACAGCAAAAATAATAAACCGATAAATCACCGCATTAATGCTATAATTAGGCGTTCAGGTTGAAAGTGCTGTTTGGGCTCGTGAGCGAAGGTTCAAATGAATCGAAAGGTGGCTCATGCCGAAACCCGAATCACGGACGCTCCGGGCCCATTTTGCCGCCTGCTTCCCACACGGACGGGTGAACGCAGCAAGCACACATCACGCACTGCGACGAAACGAGAGTAGACTTGAGTTATACCAAAGCCATAGCGCTATAATGATATCACCAATGCCCTGTAAAAGGTCCGCCATGATTCGTACTCGGGTAATGTCCGATTCTATATATACAATTGCGTGAAAATGGTCACAATGAATGCCCTGCCATCTATAATTCGAAACTCCTTATCGCTTGCATATACACATAAAATCCCGAGACCAAAGAAGACCCTCACACAAAAGCTCTGCCCACAAGTGAACACGTTAGTCGAACTGCCCCTCCGTGTTACCCTCACCCATACTCTTGCTGCTGCTGCTTCCGCTCTGTATGGCGCCGAGTATGCCATCGATATAGCTGGCGCCGCTCCATTTCTGATGCGTCAGAACATCGCAGCCCAGCTCCTTCTCTCGACGCTGAACGAGGTTGACGTATGCAAGCATACCATCCTTCTTGAACTCGCGCGAGAGCTCGTTGGTGATGGTGGCAGTGCTGTGGAGGCCTGCGAGCGAGATGAGCTGAAGCACGAAACCCTCGCGTGCAATGTCCCAGATGAAGGACTTGAGCGTCTCATCCGTGAAGCCGTGTGCCATCCAGTTGAATGATGGAGAAAGGTTGTACACGAGACTCTTGCCCGGGTAGACGCTGCGCACGGTACGACCGAGCTTCTTGCATACTTCCACGTTCGGGTCGCCGGTCTCGACCCATAGGAGGTCGGCGTAGGGTGCAAAGGCGAGCGCACGTTTTGTGGCGGCCTTCATGCCGGCACGGTAGTGGTAGTAACCCTCCCGTGTGCGAGGCACATCCCAGTTCCAAGTGATGGGCTTCTGGACAAGCGAGTTCGCGAGTTCGCGGCGTCGTGTAATACCCATGCTGCCGTTTACTGCGACTGTTGCCAAATAGCCGTCAATCTTGTCCTTCGGAACGCCCTGCGCACGCATTTGCTCGGTGGCTGCCTCGTCAAAAGTCGTGAGCTTGTGCGATTTGACCCACTTCGCTTCGAACGCATCAATTTCGGGTCCTGAAGCCCCCTTCGCCTCCATCTCTTGGAGGGTCTCAGCGAGTGGCGCAATACCTTCTTCCGTCACACCGAGGATGAATTCGTGGTCCCGGGCATCAATTGCGCTTGATATGAGTTTGCCGCTCTCTGAGTCTGTCCGTGCAATCACCAGGTTTTCTGTACCCATTACGTCCCACTGGAATCTCGCCGCATTCAGACGATTGATGTGCTCGCCTATCGGCACGAGGACCTTGCCTGCTAGATGGCCACACTTCTTTCCGCCATGGAGTTGATCCTCGAAGTGCACGGCTGCTGCACCATTCTCTGCAAACAGCTTCGCAAGCTTGAGGACGGCACTGAGACCACCGTGACCGGTATCACCGTCTGCAACGATAGGTCGGAGATAATCGGTGTAGGGGGTCGTCTTGCGCTGCTCGGGAGTCATTTTGCGGCGCAGATCCCATTGCTTGCGGTCGTGCATAGATTGCGCCTTGGCCATACGTTGTACTTGATTGGGCACGGTATTATAGGGGTAGTCACCAAAATCTGGGGATACCTCATTCGTGGTCGTCAGAACGCTAGAGCAGGCCCAGCCTGAGATGTAAAGGACTTCCTGGTGTGGCGCCTGCTGTGTCATTTGAACTGGGTCAATAGCGCCCACTGTCGAGGAGTACGCATATTAGTTGAACCGTCCTATTTGGATCAGGAGACTTCTCTTTTTGTCTGTGACATACTAGTGTGTATGGGCTCTCCCTTTGCCTCTCTTTCCTTGATCAGATTGAATAGTTTCCGCGCCATAACAGAGCTGGGGTAGTGTTGAAGCTGAGAGCCTCGTTTCGACACGATATCGGCGGCAGTGTAAGGTCGCTTGATGCCAGCGAATCTAGGCGAAGCCCACCATGCCTCAACATCTTTGATCTGGCTTTCGTAGAGCGCATCTTCTGCTTCCCCTGCCTTCTGCGCCTCTGGGAGCAATTGGAACGAGTCGGAAGCCAAAGCTTTGGATACCGGTGGCTCGACGGGCGGTAGCGACCTTCTCGCAGCAGTAGCTGAGATGAACCGAGCCAAGACCGTGGAGGGCGCTGTTCGTGGACTAGCCATTATCAGCCGTCGAGGGGCTCGAACAATGGCTCCGCGAAGCATCGTGAATAGACAAGCTCAAAGCCTCGGTTCGATATGGCAGGGCAGGTATTCTGTGTTTCGTTGAGATCGAGGATTCCACAGCTGCAGTCTCAATGAAACGAGTTTCACCGAATCTCCACACGAAATGCCCAACAGGCCAGGGCAGTTTCAAGAGGAATTTGAGTGAAATTGAAGAGGTTGTCACAGCAGCCCGAGACAACAGAAGCCAGCTGTAGGTAATCCGTACGAGTAGGGAGTCACCACTTACGGATTACTCGCGCGGCATAACGCGGGTTCAGTGACGGGCTTAATTATAACCGCGAGAGACTGTGAAGCTCAGAGCTATGACGAGATCGGGGGGCTCCGATAATGCGTCGGAAGCGCACCGCCGAGATTGATTGGTGATTGGCCCGAGCTAAACCCCATGCTAAGCCCGACAGGAAGCGTTTCCCGGGGTCCCGCAGAATTAGTGGCGTTGGTCCCTGGGGACGGGTTCTATCGGCTCATGCGGGGTGTGCCCGAGGTACCATGACATAGCCCCTGGCTGGACAGTGACATGCCACTCTCTCTCCCCGACTTGCCCAATCCCGACTGCCATGCTGTAAGGATGGCGCAGCATATGTGAGGTGTAAATAGCATGTATTGTGCAGGAATCCCCAAGTGGATCCTGCAGATAGCAAATGCACTATAGCTAAAGACATACAGTGTGTGAATGACCGTGTGCAACCTTATACGTACGTGCCCCTGCGCCATCCTGCGCCACCCTTATGCTATGGTGCGCCATGCTGCGCTATGGTGCGCCATGTTGCGTCACGTCTTTGCGCCATCTTTGCGCTGGCGTGGGATGTGGGTGGATACCCTGCAATCTGCCCGGGGCCGAAAAGATAACGCCCTCGTTATCTGATTAATCCTTTCTGCTATCACAGTAGTTACGTTCCTCGTGTATGGTAGATTCCTCACGTGAGTTGTTGCTGAGATTTGCTAGAATCGCGTCTTCCATTTCCTCCAGCGATCTTCGACCGTTGTCGGACGTCGTAGGGCTTCTTCGTTTTCTGCCTGTGCGTTGACACGGTTTTCGACGGCGGTGAGGCGGCGTATGATGTCGTCGTAATCCGTTATGGAGCGGATGGTGTCGTCCGTTGACGATTGTGAACCAATGCCGGCGTTGTTCGAGGCTTTGTGTGACGATTTCCCCGATGCTTTGCCTTCGATAGGGCCGTTGCGAATTGCATCTCTCATCATTGCGCGGACTTCGTGGACGATTGCTTCGTGCTTTCTCTTGAGGGAAGTGCGTGTGAATGTCGCGAGTTCATTAATTCCTGCGATTGATTCTGGCGAAGGTTCGTCGGCTGGTGGGGACCGGTAGCCGGGCGGTCTTCAATTTGTCCCAAGATGCGGATGCTGCCGGGTTAGGCTCGACGAAAGGCTTGTCTTCCTCGAGATCGACATCGACGGGTGGCGATTTCAGTCCGTGTGGCGTTTGCTTGGGCGAAGTTGGTTTCTGCGATGTTGGCGTGCTTGGTCGTTGTCTGATAGGTGTGTACATTGTGGGCAGTGTGGAATTGTATGCGATGTTGTGTGTATTTGCCCATGCCTGCCAGCAACGCGGGATAAGTCGCTCCTTGGGGTCTACGAGAAACCAAAGTAGGCCTGCTTGTGTAAGTCGTGTTCGCAGTGCTGCCGGGAAGGATCCATATCCTGTCTCTGAATCGCCGATGATGCGTAGTGCCTCCCATTGTGTTTCGTCGGGAGGACTGATGTCAATGCGCATGTCGTCTTGCCATTCTTCGTTGGACGCTAGGCGTATGGCGTCGTCAAGCCATTTACGAGTATTGCGCCATGCCCTGGTGTTCGAGGGTTTCTCACGGGGTTTGACCATTGCCAGATGCGGAACGAGTTTACTCATCTTGATCCATGGTCGAATGGCGATGTGTTCGATGATGCGTCGGTAGAATTTCTCTGGGTCCTTGATTTTGGCGAAGATGTTCTCGTCGATTTCAAGACGGCTGAATTCCCTAAACGGGCGTTGTTTTAGTATGGGGGTGAAGCTGAGCCAATTTGGGACCAAGAGCTTGGCGTTGTCGAATTCGGCTAGTTGGGCGCCGTTTGTGCAGAGCTGCCGATTCTCTTCGGGTGACATGTCTGGGGTGCCGCCATACGTGAATAGTGGGTTAGGGAAGGTTGTAATGAGCTTGTCGGTGGGCTGAATTGGCTTGTTGTCGTCCGGTTGCTGCTGCTGTTCTGTATGGATTGTTGTGCTTGTTGTTGTGAATGATGTTGTAGCTGTTGTTGGAGCTGTTGATGGAGTTGCTGCGCGGCGTCGTCGGCGAGATGCTGAGACAGCTGTCGCCTGTGAGGGGCCTGCGTGCGAAGGGCCTGATTCGTCCATGATTCTGGTGAAGCGTTGTCCCATAGCGAAAGTGTCAAAGCAATGGTGTTGTGGGGGGGGTGTAGCTATGTTTATTTGTATTGTTCTTACGTATGTTGTTTTTTGGTTATGTGCTTTTCCCTTTTTGGTTGTTGCCGTGTGACGTCGACGGCTGACGCGCGATGTCGCGAAGTTACGTAGGTTTATTATTGACGAAGTCGGCTATAAGCCGATCTGCGTCGTCGCCGAAAGCTGCTTTGTGTCGTCAACCATTCGTCGAATTCGGGCTGCAGACCCTCGTAAGCTATGAGATATCTTTTAGTGCCGGCCTTTGTAGTCTGCTCGCGAGTGATCTGCCGGGCGTGATCTTTGGTGCGGATAGGGCCAGCATAAGGTAGGTAGCGGCCGAACACGTCGAATGCTACTGGTTCTAGATGATCTATGGATATCACGTCATGGATGTTCAGGGTGTCTGGGAATTGCAGGCGGTATGCGCTACGGCCTATGCGTTCGATGACCCGGAAGGGTCCGGCGTATTGTTGGCCCAATTTTCGGCCGATTGTGGCGGCCTTAGGTATGGTGTATCGCTTTGTGGAGCCTAAGGAGGACTACGTCGCTCTATGTTGAAGAACTTTGGGAGGTGATGACGATCGAAGTTTGCCTTCATGTTGATTGCTGCTAGGGATATGGCGTCGTGTGCTTCGACGCGTGTTATGGGCAGGTCCGCGATGTTGTGCTCCTTGTTGGTGGTGATGATGTCAGGCACGCCGTTTATGGTGAAGCCGCGTACTTATTTCGCTTGGTGTTAATTTGGTGGCGGCTGACCTGGTAGTGTTGTACTCAAACTGTAACTTCGGTATAGCGTCCGGCCACTTGGTGGGGTCTACCAGTGCGTGAATGTAGTATCGCAGCGCTGACTCGATCATTTGGTTAGTACGTTCACTTTGGCCATCGGTTGAAGGTTTGTAGGCGGTGGAGTAGAGAAGCTTCGCGCCGAGTCGTTTCCAGATCGTGGACCATAGTTCGGCAGTGAATTTGGGGTCTCTATCGGAGATTATGATCTTAGGAATGCCCCAGTTCGCTATCATCAATCGATTAATGAGGGCTGTGCCCCATTCTCTGGCTGACCATGTCTCTTTGCCGGGTAAGATGAATATTTCTTTGGACATCTTACATGTGCCCGACATTATCGCGTTGTAGCTATCGCGCGATGTAGGGAGCTTTACGATAAAGTCTATCGTAATGGTATGGTATGGGCAGGGTGGTGAAATGATTGGCTGTAAGTTACCGAAGGGTTTGTGGTGGCGTGTTCGGAATACGGCGCATTCGGGGCATCCCTGCAGGTACCGGCGTAGCTCTCGTCTGCCGTTGATCATGCAGTAGTGTATGAGGTATGGTGAGAGCCGGTCGTATCCGAAGTGGTTGTCTCCATGGAGGGTCTGGAATATGTCGATGAAACAAGATCGCGGGACGCAGAGCTTGTCTGGGTTTTCTTCTGTGACTTTCCACAGTAATCCGTCGCGGAGAATGAACGGCAACGCTGCTTGATCTGATGGTGTGAGGGAATTGTTAGCCTTCAGGGTGTTCAAAACCTTCTTCCAAATGGGATCTTCGATGTATCCTTGTTGCATTGCAGTCTTGAATTCTGGCGAAATTTGGATTAAGGTTATGGGTTTCCCTGTGTCGTTGGGTGGCGCGGCTTGTTGTGAGTCGGCGTCGTTAGTTTGTGTAGATGTGTGGTCAATTGATGGGAGGGCGATGCCTGTCAGCTCGGTGGTCATCATAGCGATTGCCCAATTGTGTGTGGCCGTGGGCGATTTGTGATCGCCGTTGGGGTAAACGTGGTGCCACATTTCTTCAGTTTCGCCGGGTAGCAAATCTAGTTCTCCGGTGGCGTTGGGGTCATTGGTGGAGTCAGTCCTGGGCAGTCGTGATAGTGCGTCGGGTATGATGTGTAAGTTTCCGGGCTTGTGTAAGACAGTTACGTTGAATTGGCTAATGTATTCGAGGGCCCTGATCAAGCGCTTGTTTTTGACTGACATTGCCGTTGAGTTTACGATGTCTGTTGTTTGGTTGTGTAAACCAATGATGGCGCGGTGATCTGTGAATATGTAAACTCCGGCGCTACATGCGTCCACCCAATGGCGTGTTTTGCGGAGTGCCCACACGAAACCTACTACTTCCATCTCCGTTGCCCAGTATTTCTTCTCGGATATAGAGAGGGTGCGAGAAAGGAATGCGATTGGTTGCATTGCAGTGCGGGGTGGGTAAGTGGTGAGGTGGCCGTCAGCGTCAAGCAGGGAAGGGAGTGTTTTCTCGGCGATATGATAGACGCAGACGCCGATGCCGTGCCCGGAAACATCAAAATCGACGCAGAGGATTTGCGTGGCGATGAAGAAGTGCAGGGTGGTGTGTTGTGTTAGCGCTAACTTGATGGCGTCGAAAGATGCCAGCTCCTCTTCGGTTGGTTCTTCGAGGATTACCTTTGATACCATACGCTTGCGGACTTCCTTAGTTCGTTTCTTGTCGCTGTGAGTTGCCTTAGCTGCAGCCACTAGGGCTGTTTTCCGTTGTTCGAGGGGGTTAGCCAGGACTGCGTACATAGGGATGTTATGACGCATATAACCGGTCATTCCTAGGAATGTTTCTAAGTCTTTCAAGCTTTTTGGGAAATCTATTTTTGCTATAGCCTCAAGTCGCAAAGACGTGGTCGAGAGTCCGAATGAATCCACTAATCGGCCTAGTACGGTTGCTTTGGGAAAGCCGATGAAACTTTTGGCTGGTCCCATGCCGATGTTCCGTGCTCGCAAGACTTTGAAGACTTCTTCGAGGTCGTGGGTGTGGTCGTGTAGGCTAGGGGATCCTACTGTGAGGTCATCGCAATAACTGTCGGCGGGTGGAATGTGTGATAGTAATCGATCCATTTGCCGTTGTACGTAGGCGTTGGAGCCTTTGTAACCCATGACTAGACAGGTGAAGGTATATTGACCTTCGGGTGTGGTTACCGTGAATGCCCACCAAGAGTCGGGGTGGATGCGCCATTGGTGGTAAAATGAAATGGCGTCCATGACGGTGATGTACTTTGCGCTAGAGAGTTTAGCTAACATTTCTTCTTGTGATTTCATTGGGTAGGCGTCGTTGAGCGCCATGCGGTTTCCGACGCGGATATCTACCACCATGCGTCCTTTGCGTTCGCCGGTTAGCAAATAGCGCCAAGCTACGAAAACCGGAAATGAGAAGGGAACGGGGTTGCGTGTCCTAAAGACGCGTTGTTTGGAGAGCAAGTCCGCCATGGATTTGCGGATAATCTCCTTTTCTTCTGTTCCCTGTTCGTATGGACGGCATTTTTTGGGAATGTCGTGTTCCCAGCCGGGTTTAAGTTGGACCTTCATCCATTCTTCCTCCGGGATGTCAACAAATCCGCTGTCCTGAAAAACATCGGCATAGTCAGTGATCAGCTTATGGAAGATTTGTGCGGTAGCTGGGTCTTCAGGGTCATCGAAGATCTGAACTCCTGTGGGGTGAGTTATCTTGTGCTTAGTCAAATCTACAGTAATTTGGCCGGCATCTCTAGCTGGTCGGCGGTCAGGTTGATCGTAAGCGCCGGGTGTGTATGGTGGGCGCGCCGCGAATTCTTCGGCTCCTGGTTCGGCTACCTGATATGCGTATGAGTCGTTGTCCCAAGATGACAAGGTTCCGATGGTGAGCTTTGGCGGTATGTTGATGTTTTTATTTGTGTCGTTTCGCACTAGAGCGAAATCCATGTCTGCTCTGGCCAATGCGGCGTAGCATGTGAACTTGTTTGTGTCAGCTGGTTCGAAGATTAGATCTTGACCGTCGTCAGTTATGGGGTGTGTGACCGGGACGGTGATGGTAGCTCCTGGTGGAACGTTGACGTAATTAGTGGTTTGTACGCGGGCGTCACGGTGCTGCTTGCCGCGGATTTTTGTTTGGAGCGGGATACGGATGTTATCACATGAGCCTATAGTAGCTTCGCATTTGGGCAGGGGAGATACTAAATTTTTCGGGAGCCATGATATCCATGCCGAGAAGTATTTTGGCTTGGAGTCCCGGGACCAATGTTACTTCGCGTCGCCAAGAGGCGATAGCCGGCGTGTCGCGTTGATCCATGCCTTTGAAATGCATTGGCATTATGACATAGTCGTAGGATGTGTACATTCCTTGGTTAATTCCTCGGACAACCATTGGTGTTGCGCGCTTGCGCCACTCTAGAGTTGGGTACCGCTCTTTGACCCATTCGGCGTCGCCAAGGGATCGTGAACATCCTGTATCGGCGCAGATTTCTTCCTCATCCATGGTGGTGAGTGATGTGGTGATGTGGCAACGGAGGTAGGACCATCCTCTGAATCCGTAACCGGTTCCAATGTCGGGACGGGAATCTACGGAAGATTTAACGATCCTGGGTTTGTAGCGGACTATGGCCGATTGTGGTGCTACTGGCGCTTCGGCTTCGGTTTCTGGTTGGTGTGGTGGGGTGGGAACTGGCGATCGTGGTCTGCCGGCTAGTATGCCTGAAATTGACATGCGTGGATCTGCGTGTTGTGCTGATTCGGTAGTGTCGTTCTGTTCGAGTGTGTCATCGGTGTGGTCAGCGAAGTGTACTATGTGTTCAGTTTGGCTAAGTGCTGGTCCCGCTGAGTGCGCTTGGAGCCTTCGGATGAGGTGTGATTCCTACGGATGTGTTTGTGCAACAAGTTGTTGCTGGGGAATTCATCGTGGCAGCAATGACATGTATACTTATGCTCGGCAGTTGAAACGGTGCCGAAATGAATGACTTCTTCTGTACCTTCGTCGAAAGGTTCTGGGACGGGGTATGGTTCATCTGGGCCGGGGCCGTATCCGTCGCCGTAATTTGCGTCTCCTTCGTTCTGCGTGCTTCCGTCATCGAAGTCGTCCATGTTGAATTCTGAGTCAAATTCTTCTGCTTGGTATGCCCTCTGTGGCTGGTTGTATCGCCATGGTCGGTTGTAGCTGGTGTAGCCGCCACGTCCTTGGAAGCGGCCGTATGTGCCGCCGCGTAGATTATTGTAATTGGGCCTAGTGTTATAATAGCCTCTGCCTTGTCCGTATGCGCCGCGTCGCGCTTGGTCGTAAGTGTTTTGCCATCGGCGGTCCTGGTCCCGGGGCTTGGCGGGTCCGGTTGCTGTTGGGTGGTTGTGTTTGGCGCGGCATTTTGGGTAGCCTGGTTAGTTTGGGCGTTAGGCGTGGATGATGTGTTGCCATACGGCGATGGTGGGGTATATCCTCTGCCTGCGGGTGGCTGATAGTTCCGTCTAGGGTATTGGTAGTACGGGCGTGGTTCCTGGAATCCTCGTGGGTCCTGGTATCCGCGGGGGAAGCGCTCGCTTGCGCGGCGTATCATTACGCTTTCCATCTCATCGATCTTTTCCAGAAACTGGGATAGGGTTGTCGTGGGCTTAGGTTTGTCGATTAGACCTTGGATTTCACTGTCGAATGCTTCGTAGACGTACAGGAGCTGCGAAGTCATGGGCAGTTCTGTGGGCTGAGCATCAGCCAGGACTTTTTGGATGAATGTCCTGATATTTTCGTTTTTGTTGATGTTGCGTAGGCCGAACCTGTGTTTGCCTAGTGCTTGTAGAGCCTCTGATTGCGTCTTTTTGAAGCGCTTTTCGAGGGCGGTGGTGATACGATTCAAGTCGCCTTCGGATAGTGCTGTGCGTTCTAGATCCGAGAGCTCAATTGAGAGCCAATGAAGGGCGGTGCCCTGCAAGCACATGCCGTATGTGTTCTTGACGGCTTGTTCGCCTTTGTTGGTGGCCACGTCCTTGAGGCGGTTAGTGAAATTGAAGACATTAGTGTAGATAGTAGTTCGCCCGCTGGATATTATGCCGTGACCTTGTGGGTCTGGCTCTCCTGGATTAAAAAAATCCGATTTGCTCGGGTTTGAGCTCCTCTTGCCTAGTGGCTGCCGGGCTGCTCGAGGCCTGCAGCTGTTGTTGCATTTGTCGCATAGTCTCTGCGACGGTCTGCATAGTGTCGACCAATGCATCCATCTTGCTGGTGCCGGCATTTGTCGTTTGGTCCGGCATGTTGTCTGTGTCACTTGCTGTTTCTTGTGATTGAGAGGTGGCGCCGTCTATCGACGAATGATCCGGTGTGTCGATGTCAGGTGACGCTGAGTTGTCATGTGATGTGTCCTCCGTTACTTGAAGCTTGGCTATAAATGGAAGAAGAGTGCTTGCGATTCGCTTAGTGGGTTGTGCGGCCTGCAATCCGATTGCCTGTGTGGAAGACCGCGATGGTGTATTATCCCTATGAGTAAGCGAGGTGTTGGTGTCCGTGCTTGGCTTTGGGGGAATCTAGAAAGGCTCCGGGTAAGGTTTCGGTTAACCTAAGCGATGCGGGGTCGGCGCCGCGTTTGGAAGGTTCGATAGACTCCTGTGCAGGCGCTGGTGTTTCGATGAGTTTCTGTGCCGGCACTGGTTTAATGGGATTCTGTGGGTGCGCTGGCAATTTTTTGACGGTGACTGGTGTCGCTGGTTGGGTTGGCACTGGAGTGGATGGAGGGTCCTGTGACGTGATGGTATTTCTGCGTGATGTGGAAGGCGTTGAAGTAGGTGTAGTTGAGTATAACGATTTCCAGTGTTTAGTGAAGGTCCGGACAGATCGTAGGGATTCGGCCCATTCCACCGGATAGGTGACATTAGAGTCCAGTACGACGTTGTGTTTTTGCAGAATCTCTGTGGCGTATTGGGTCAAGTCTTGGGCAATGATTCTGGAATTTGGGTGATCTGTAGCTCTGAAATTTAGCAATTGCTGGGCCTGAGTGATTACTTTGTCGTCCGCGATTGTCTCGAGCATGCCGCGTGAGTGCACAGGGTTAGCGAAAGCCGGCGCGAGATGTTGTATCTTGCAAATGTTTGGCGAGATTTGGCGTGGGACGGCGATATCTGGCGATATTTGGCGATATCTGGCGATATCTCGCGAAGGTGAAGGGTGGGCCGGCGCTGGCCTACGACGGGCGCCGACGGTTTACTTCAAAGAAAGCTCGGATTAGACAATCAATGGTGCCGATCTTTGCCCCTGTTGAAAAATTTTGGTTGATCGTTGCGATCGCTAGCTACCAATCTGTAAGGATGGCGCAGCATATGTGAGGTGTAAATAGCATGTATTGTGCAGGAATCCCCAAGTGGATCCTGCAGATAGCAAATGCACTATAGCTAAAGACATACAGTGTGTGAATGACCGTGTGCAACCTTATACGTACGTGCCCCTGCGCCATCCTGCGCCACCCTTATGCCATGGTGCGCCATGCTGCGCTATGGTGCGCCATGTTGCGCCATGCTGCGCCATGCTGCGCTGGCATGGGATGTGGGTGGATACCCACACATGCCATCGACAGCTCGACGAGGGCGCTTCCACTGCACCGCATTGCATGCTCGGCCTCCAGAAATGTAACCTTCCTGCATTAGATAGGTGTTGTTGTGCACGATTCCCTACCTCGGATTCCTGAAATTTACCGTGTTTCTTCCTTTGAGCCGTGATATACTCCTACGCTGCCGAGAATCGACCTGCTCTTGATCCTAAAACCATCCCTTTCCTCCCGTCCTCCTCTTGTGTCGTGTCTTGCGTGACCTTCTCGGGCTTCTCTCTCGTGTAGATATTGGTTTGGTACTCGCTCACACTCACCGTTAACTCCGTAACAATGGCGATGAACATCCGAGCGCCGACAAGGGCTTTGGGAGCACTCAGGGTGAGCAATCTATCCGTGTTGAACGCGTTCATAGTGATGCTATCTGGTCATTGGAGCTAACGTGGTCAATTCGCCTATAGCAATCACGTGTCGTTACCGTCCCTATCACGCGAAGATGCTACTCCGCGTCCTCGGAACCCAGCCTAAAGGAAACCCTCAAGGAGGTCATTCCCGCCAAGAGAGAGCTATTCAAGAAGGTCAAGGCCCATGGCTCTGCTGTCATTGGTGAGGTCAAGATTGAGAACACAATTGGTGGCATGAGGTATGGCGGTTGGAACTATCAAGAACACCTAGAAGATCGTCAGCACTGACTTGGCTTATAGAGGGCTTAAGGCCATGGTATGGGAAGGAAGTGTTCTGGATGCAAATGAAGGCATTCGATTTCATGGCCGAACCATCAAGGACTGCCAAAAGGAGCTTCCCAAGGGTAAGACGGGCACAGAGATGCTGCCCGAGGCCATGTTCTGGCTGCTCTTGACCGGCAAAGTCCCCTCGGTACCTCAGGTCCGCCAATTCTCGCGTGAACTGGCCGAGCAGGCCTCCCTTCCTGACTTTGTCAACAAGATGCTCGACAACTTCCCTCAGGATCTGCATCCCATGACCCAGTTTGCCATTGCTGTCAGCGCCCTCAACTACACTTCCAAGTTCGCCAAGGCCTACGAGAATGGTCTGCCAAAGGCTGACTACTGGGAGCCCACTTTCGACGACTGCATCAGCTTGTTGGCTAAGCTCCCTACCATTGCTGCTAAGATCTACCAGAACTCCTACCGTGGTGGCGGTGCCCTGCCTGCCGATGTCGACATCGAGCAGGATTGGTCTTACAACTTTGCTGCCATGCTTGGAAAGGGAGGCAAGGAGAACGAGAGCTTCCAGGATCTCCTGAGATTGTACCTTGCTCTTCACGGTGACCACGAGGGCGGTAACGTCTCGGCCCACGCTACCCATCTCGTTGGTAGTGCCCTCAGCGACCCCTTCCTCAGTTACAGTGCTGGTCTCCAAGGTTTGGCCGGTCCTTTGCACGGGTATGTGTATCTCTACTTCGTATTGTCAACCATTTTACTAATTATCTACATAGACTTGCTGCCCAAGAAGTTCTGCGCTGGATCCTCCAGATGAAGGAGAACATCCCCAAGAACTACACGGAAACTGACGTCCACGACTACCTCTGGTCGACGCTCAACAGCGGCCGTGTCGTTCCCGGCTACGGCCATGCCGTCCTCCGCAAGCCCGACCCTCGCTTCGAGGCCTTGATGGACTACGCCGCGGCCCGTCCCGAGATCGCCCAGGACCCTGTATTCAAGCTTGTCCAGCTTAACAGCCAGGTCGCGCCCGAAGTGCTCAAGAAGCACGGCAAGACGAAGAACCCATACCCCAACGTCGACTCGAGCAGCGGTGTCCTGTTCCACCACTACGGCTTCCACGAGACGCTGTACTACACGGCAACCTTCGGTGTCAGTCGAGGACTTGGACCTCTGGCCCAGTTGATCTGGGACCGTGCCCTCGGCCTGCCCATCGAGCGGCCCAAGAGTATCAACTTGGAGGGTTTGTTGAAGCAGATTGGTGAATCGAAATGAACAACATGCGTATGAGCGCAATTGGCTGGCGTTTTTTCTTTTCTCTTCTCTTTATTATTTCTATTTCGGCCTTATATCCATACAATATGCTAGATTTGCATGTCCTTGCTACT
The DNA here is from genome assembly GCA_023079495.1 of Xylaria sp. L1 SY-2022. Classification (NCBI taxonomy): domain Eukaryota; kingdom Fungi; phylum Ascomycota; class Sordariomycetes; order Xylariales; family Xylariaceae; genus Xylaria; species Xylaria sp. L1 SY-2022. Next base: position 241,232 of record JALIDW010000016.1, on the reverse strand, counting down.
ACTAAACTACCCAACTCAGACCTAGACATAGAATCGTGTCGGCCGATCTGAACAAGAATGGTTCTGTCTCATGTTAGGTAGTCAAAAAGTTACGAAATACGAGAAATGCGTTTTACGATTCTTCAACTACTGTAGGGAACTGATTTCTCCTGGACTCCGTTGTAATATGGCATCAGTTTATCTTGATCATTGATCTATCATATTCCTCGTCACGTAAAGCTCCCTAAACCCCTTTCTAACCACATAACCACTTCCTACGAAGATTCTCAAACAATCTTATACACAATCTTCTCCGCGCGGACCAGACCCCCAATCTGCATCTGAAAGCCCTCCTGAACCGCATCCAGTCCACCCATCTCGCGAGACGGATTCGCCCGGACGCGTCCCGACGCCATGAACGCAGGCAGCAAACGCAAGTACTCCTCCCAGAACGCGCGATCCAGCGGCGTCGGTCCGCCCCAGTTCCCAAAGCCGGAGCCCGTGAGATCAATAGGGTGTCCGAAGACGGTATACACGATCGTCGAGTCGACATCGACATTCGACAGTTCGACGGGCAGCTCCTCGCTCTTGCGGGGCAGGACGCAGATGATGCGGCCCCCTTTCGTGGAGAGGGCCTGGGCGACGGCCTGCGTGGTTGCGGGTTGGGAGACGGTGTCGAAGGCAAAGTGCAGTTGGTCTTGCGTCAGTTGACGGACTTTCTCAGGCCATGCGGGATCCGCGTAATCCACGACCTCGTCGGCACCGAGAGATCGGAGTAGCTCGTGGTTATGCTGCGACCCCGTGGCGATGACGCGCAAGCCGGCTAGTTTTGCCAGCTGGATGGCGTACATGCCCACGGAGCCCGCGCCGCCGTTGATCAGGATCGGGAATGAAGAATTGGCAGGCGAGCCGGGTACAGGGAGGCCAAGACGCTGGAACATGGCCTGGGCTGCGGTTGCGAATGCGAGACTCACGGTCGATGCGTCCCGGAAGGAGATGGAGTCCGGTACGGCCCAGACGAGCGAGGACTCGGTGACGAGGAACTCGGCGAAAGCACCGCGGCGCGGCATGTCTCTGGTTCCGTAGACAAAGCCGGCGACGCGCTGGCCTGGGGTCCATGATGAGCCGTTCGGGTCCACGACGGTGCCGGCGAAGTCACAGCCGACGATACGTCCTGGAGGGCAGTGGGCAGTCCCTTTCCAGTCTGTGGGGTTCTGTGCTGCGTAGTGGACGCGGACGAGAATCTCGCCATCGGCTGGCTGGGGCGTGGGGATCTCCTGGACGGCGGTAGCGCCGGCCCCAACAGTGATGACGGCCTTCATGATGTGAGCGTAGCTTGTTGTTGTTGTGGTTGTGGTAGATTGATGGTGTTGGACTTAGATAACCTCGTATGGTAGAGCAGAGTCAGACTCCTGTTCGAGAATCAGGGAAGAAGTGCCCTCTATTTATCACATCATGAGCTGTACAACACAGACTCCCTACACAGAAAGACGTGCCACCACCCGCGTCGCACTCGTAGTCCAGAATCCCGATTGTGCGACTCCATCTCGTGAGGCATCGACTGTTCTCCTGCCGTGATTATCAACCGGCGTCGCACATTTGTCAGAATCCGTTAGGTAAGGAGTGAGATGGACTCCTTTTTTTCCATTGAGGATGAGGAGTCGTTTGTTCGTCGGGACAGCTTTCGCCCTCCTTATTCCCCTGCTTATGCCATGGATTCCCTTTCTTTGTGATGAAAGCAGATGGCCCCCGACTCGCTCTCAAAGGACCACGCCACTTTGAGACAGTCTAGAAATCTCGGAGAACGAGGAAAGATCGAGTGATTCGCGAGCAGCGCTCAGCTTGGTATGTCAGCTGCTCTTACGAATTTATCAATTAACGGAGTCCCCTTGCTTTGTGAGGTTTTGATGCCAACGCGACACGTCGCAATGATGCCAGCAGATCGCTCACCTAGGTGATCTCACCTTGACCATTGGCCGCGGTATTTCATCACTTTTTCTCCCGGTCTCCTACGGAAGCTGTTGAATCCCTAACTAGGAATTCAGCTGAACAACGATTCATCCCTTCGCGACCGGGTCTCTAATAAGCATTTCATGCGGAGAAGTGGTATGTATGTCATCGCTGAGAGGCGATGCTCCCGATGTCGTGGGACGCGACCACGTCACAGATGGCGGCAAGGGGGCTCACACCGAGCTCAACGGAGATCCGGTATCCCTGGACGCTCAGACCGCTGAATGCCATCTTGGAGAGACACGACAGAGACTTCGCGTTACTTCCAGAATGCTGCGGGAATCCGGAATAATTGTCAAGCCTTTAATGATTCCGAGCCATTGCTTCCGATTCATTTCTCTATTCGTATGAGTGAGTATTCACAGCAGTTGGTGGAACTGGATATGTTCTCCATATCCCGTACGGAGTAAGAAAGAAAGAAAGATGACGGTGGAACTGGGAAGAATTGCTTCGCCGGCGGGACCAAATCGGGGGGAAAGACTCGCAGCGAAGGGAGTCTCCGACCAATCAGGATGCGCATTCGCAACCCAAACCGGCAGCCAATTCTCACTGCAATTCTCGCACTCTCAAAATAAACAACGCATGGGGGACAATATCAGTAATAAAGGAGAAAATAAAATAAAAAAAAAAATCAAAGGGGCAATCGGAGAATAAAAAAAAGGAGAAAAGGACATATAAAAAATCAAAAGAAAAAAATGAATCCAGAACTCTCCGCCCTCCTCCGCAAAGCCACCGGAGACGCCCACCCGGCCCTCCTCACCTCCGTAATCCCAGCCCTTCTCCGCAGCATCGCGCGCGCCGCCACCGCGCTCCGCACCGCCCACAGCGTCACGCAAGCCGGCTCCGACAACGTCTTCGGCGACGCCCAGCTCAACGTAGACGTCCTCGCCGAGCGCGCCTTCCGCGACGAGATCGCCGCGTGCCCCGCCATCGTCGCTGCTAGCAGCGAGGAGGATCCCGTCGAGCGCGTCACTGCTCCCAATGAGGACGCCGGGGACGATGTCTACGCCATCGCCTTCGACCCGCTAGACGGCAGCTCCATCATCGCGCCCAATTGGTCCGTCGGCAGCATCACGGGCGTCTGGACCGGTCGGACGGCGCTCAACCGGTCCCCCGAGGCCCTGATCGCCTCCGTCCTCGGCGTCTTCGGCCCGCGCACAACGGCCATCATCGCCGTGCGCGTGCCCGGTCGCGAGGCCGAGGCCGTATGCATCGAAGTCGCCGTCGATGACCAGAGCATCGTGCGCGCCGACTTGGCGCTGCGCGACGGTATGTCGACGCGGTACTTTGCGCCCGCGAACTTGCGCGCTGCCTCCGAGGAGCCGAAGTACATGGCGCTCATTTCGCACTTCATCACGAACCGGTACACGCTGCGGTACTGTGGTGGTCTAGTCCCCGATGTCGTGCATGCGCTCGTGAAGGGCAATGGTGTGTATGTGTCGCCTGTTACGGCGCGGTCGAAGGCGAAGCTGAGGCTTGCGTATGAGCTGTTGCCTATTGCGTTTGTTGTGGAGTGTGCGGGTGGTAAGGCGATTGATCCTGTTGACGGAAGTCGGTATTTGGATCGGTCTTTGAAGAATTTGGAGGAGAAGGGTGGGCTTGTTTTTGGAAGTGCGAACGAAGTTGAGCTCGTTAGGGGGATGTTGCTGGGGCAATAGAGGGTGTTTACGGAATATAGATGGATCTCGATAGGTTTGGATTTGGCTAGATTTAGAGGCAAGATTGCTTAGATGGCGGCATAGATCAAAGATATAGAGTTGCATGTGATTGTCATGATGGTGCTGGGAATAGAGAGTCACGCGAGACAGTTCATAGAGTGCAGTATAGACGATTACTTCATGTGTGGACGTTGTCTTCATACAGGTTATAAACATATTATTCAAGAGAATTAGACTGCTACAGGAAAACACAATGATGCCCTCAGTGTCTTCGTTACGCAGACACCTCGCCGAATCTGTACATAGCCCATGCCAGACTTCCCTCCTGGAGAGTCCAGATCTGTGTTCCCTTGTCCTCACCTCCAGCGCCAGCTGTGATATAAGCCGGCATCAAGTGTTCAAATCTCTGTATCATCATCGTGAATCAGTAAACTACACCCAAAGACCATGCCGAAAGAGAGTAACTTACGGGATGGGCCTGGCGAGCCTCAGGTCTCTTTACGATTTGAGCCAAAGTCGCCTGTCTCTCCGCAGGCGGCGCTTCCATGGCAACTTTGAGTGCCTCATCGAACGGAACCGTGTAGGGCAATGGTTCCGGACGCTCATACATTTTGTGTATATCGCCCAGGTTGTGCACAGACATGCCGGAGCCTACAATGAGGATATTCTCCTCACGCAGGGCAGCAACGGCTTCGCCGAGACGGTAGTGCATGTCTCCGTCCGGGACGCCGTACATACTGACCTGCACTATCGGAACATTGAGGGGGTTGTTTTCGGGGTTGAAGGCTTAGGAGTTATTTGGTTAGACACATGGCTAGTAGAATAAAGCAAGGAAAGTCAAGTGAGGCAAAGGAAAAGGAGAACACACCAACAGTGAAGGGAACAAACACGCCGTGATCCAGTCCCCTCTTGACGCCTTCGGCTTGGATTCCCTCTTTACGGAGCAGATCGATGACCTTGAACGCTAACTCCGGACTGCCCTTGTTCGGATATTGGGCCTTGTAGTAATGCGCCGGGAATCCATAGAAGCTATTCCCAGATTACTCAGTCAATTCACTTCCTTCTCGTTGAAACAAATTTGGAGAATGGATGAGACGAACTCGTAGATCAGATCCTCCGAGACAGACGTGCTGACCTGGATATCGGTGGGACCAGCTTCCCAGTGCGCCGAGAAGATCACGACGGCCTTGGGCTTGACTTTCTGCGTGATCTCTTGGCCTATCTGCTGCAGGACGGGATAGACGCGGTGTTCCTTGTTAAACATGGTGGTTGGCTATATAAGTGCATCAGATTAGCAGTTGATGACTTCTGTAATCAAGAGTAGATTTCTATATCTCTCAAGTTTTAATTGAAATATGTGTAGATCGGTTACTTACGCCGCCATGGCTGAGGAAGTAGACGGGGGCTCGCGCCGACATCGTGTGGGATGAATAGTTGAGATATCTAACTAATACCGAGGGTGCCAATCTAGGGAATGTCTGACTCGAGAGAATAAAAGCCAGGATCGCGATGCCGAGTGAGAAAGCTATCAGGATTCGTTTATGGGAAGTCAGTTCCATATGCAGCCCATTCGATCTGATAACAAGGTAGGTAGTCGATGCCTTCTAGAATCTAGAAATATAATCGAGGAAGCTACCTTGGTAATATATGTTATACTACCGGTAGTAGGTAGGAACTTCCCCAGACTCCAGAGTCATTGTTTAGGCACTTTATTATCCCGTAGTTCTGCTGCTAACTTCTCCGTCGGTGATCCTGCCCTACTACCTTAGGTAGGGAGTTTAGTTCAGCTACAAGGCCGCTAGGGAGCTCATCAGTTCGTCCGCGTTGGGCCGAGTACGAAATACCGAATCTCGAGAGCAACCAGCCCAGTAAACAACTGACGTCGGTGATGTCTGCTAGTACGAAGTTACAAATAAAGGCGATGTAACACGCGAAAGACCGAGGATGGCCAGCTTTCTAATGTAGGCTGTCTGTCCATTACAAATCAATTGATAATAAAGCACACTCTCTGGCATATGCGGCGCGTCATTCCGGGGTTGAAGCAATCTAGCGGGTTCTAATAATAATCAACTAACTACGAGTAATCCGTAATCAGATCATCAGAACTTCCCAAAACCGAATATCTTCTTCTGGTTGTCTACTTTACGGATTAAATATTTCTTCATTCCATTTTTCAGCATACTCGTACTTCTCCAGTTTGGCTGTCGACCTCTATGACTATCAAGGTCTAGCCAGCTGTGATGTCTTACGGCTTGCAGCGTGCAGCTTGGTCTGCGGAATAGGGGCATCCACAACGCAATGGGGCGATTCCCTGACAAGCCGTCAGTACGAAATCGACCGACTCAAGACCCGCAGCGCGCAGCATGCTGGAGCTGCAGACGGGATAGCGCATCTCTCACTCAGAGTGTTCATGCGATTTCGAGTCCTCATACGGAGAAATAATCCGCCATTTACTGGAATACTCTTCCATTACCCTGCTGCAACTTGTGACTGACACAGTCACCTCATCAGTTGCGTCTTAGAAGACTTCCTGTGTCGTTATTTCAGCAACGCTACGGCCCGACCGGGTTGGTAGCCGGCTCCCGAGATGCGATGGTGCATGGCATGAAGACCGTCATCGCGCACGCTTTTTGAATGCGCGCTTCGAGACAACGACGTCGTCCAACAAGAGCACGTGCCATGAACTGTTGTTTGATTACTCGTAACGCTGAGCAGCGCATGCGGGGTGATCGGCATTTTGGGCTCAACCGTGGAGCATCAACGCGGGATGGCGGCAGGCTGCAGCTAATACGGAATGAGAAGCCAGCTCTCGTTGCAGGGAACACTCACCTCGGTGGGCATACTCGTGCTCACCTGACTGCAAGCACAGACTCGTCAGGACTCAGAAGGGGCTGAAGGTCAAAACCAGAACCAGTCCGGCATCCTGAAACGCAAGGGCAGAGCACCGAATGGATCAGCATTGCTGGACGAGAGCAGCTATTCTCCATCCAGGTAGGCTGGGTAGATCCTATGCCTCCACGGCAAAGAGTGAGCAGCCCGCAAGCGCCTTTCGTCGCAAAGATGTGCGCGTTGGTGGCGCTGACCGCTTCCGTATTCCGGACTCGCACCGCGTTCCGTGCGACCTCCAGCTATTCATGGAGTCATGTAAGTGATCACCAGCGTCAATCACCGAGTCGACTAGTATCATCCGAAGTGCTTGGTTCATCCGCTGGTATTCCGTACCAATCTTCACGGTCCTTTGGGATAGGTACCATGCTAAAGCATTAATTGATCAGATAATCAGCAGCTGACTAGCCGTTGATGCGCCAGATCAAAACAAAGCGCGTAACAACTTCCAGCTACACCTCGATCACATGAATGAAGGGTTCAAAATGTAGGCCTGACCTGGCAGGTCGATTTCTAATCGAACGCAGCGGCAGCTTAGCAGCCGTCTGAATAACTGCGGGCCGAAGCGGGCCGTTACTAACCTCCAGCTTAAGGATGCTAACTAATGCTCGGTGGTGGGGCGCGACTTCACATTAAAAACATTCTGTACGAGTAGGTAATCCGTACCTGCCTCGTCGGGTATCTGAACAACTTTCAGGGACCTCAGCACGCAGCATCCACTGGATCTGTGCCTAGGGGACTCCCTAAGGGACTTCGTAAGGGATCCTACCCACTGTACTCGTACCGTTCCTGTCCCTGTATCTATCACTATCAATACGAGTGCTTTTCTGTGTCCGTGATCCAGTCCACTCTCATTTTCACTCACTCTCACTCGTCAAGTTCCAATCTCAATCACACTGTGTTTTCCTCGCGACTACAGTCTTGCATGGTTCCAGGGTTCTGCGCAGTGACAATCCTTTCGCGGTTCACTTTTCTGCTCATTGTTGGCGCTATTTTCTGCGTCCCGAAATTCACTTGTTCAGCCGAACCCTTCGTTCCCGAACCAACTCTCACCATGGCCGCCGCACGTGTTAAGCCATTCCAGTTCGCCGCCAGCGCCAAGCATACGGCCACCGTTATCTTCTTGCACGGTCTCGGTGACACTGGCTTCGGCTGGGCCTCCGCTGTCGAGGGCTGGATTCGAGGAAACAAGCTCGACCACATCAAATGGGTCTTGCCCCATGCGCCCCGAATGCCCATCACTTGTGTAAGTGCCCCCAGATAAACAGATGCTTCCTGGTCACCTAAGATATCTGGCGCTAACAGCTCATAGGCCATGGGTCAGCCTCTGCCCGCCTGGTTTGACATTGTAAGTTGAAAGTGCATCTATCCCTTCCTGTTGCGATGAGGTGACGGGTCAGTACGGAATGGATTGAGATTTAACTCGACAACCAGGCTATCTTGAATGGCGGTATCGAGGATCTCCGAACTCGCCAGGATGAGGCCGGTCTCTTGCGCACCCGAGAGTACATCCAGAGCCTCGTTCAAGCCGAGATTGATGCCGGCATTCCCGCCAACCGCATCGCCATCGGTGGCTTCTCCCAGGGCGGCGCTGTTTCCCTGCTCTCTGGACTTACGTCCAAAGTGAAGCTCGGAGGCATCATCGCCCTCTCTTGCTGGCTTCCCCTTGACGACAAGTTCCCCAGCCTGGTCCAGGAGAGCGACCTGAACCGTCAGACCCCCGTGTTCATGGCTCACGGTGATAGCGATGGCACCGTCCCTTCACCCCTGGGCCAGATGTCTTACGATATGCTGAAGAAGCAGGGTTTCTCCGTCACCATGAAGACCTATCCGTAAGTTGGACTTCTTCCCCTATCTCCATCTTCTCTTCTCCCGATTCAAGCAACGGGACAAAACGCGATAAGAATGCTATGCTGACATTTGCGTGTAAAGTGGTATGGCTCACGAAGCCTGCCGTGATGAACTTGCCCACATCGAGGACTTCCTAGCAACCACCCTGCCCGTCGAGACGGAGGAGAAGCGGTCAGAGTTGTGAGGCTTATGAATGTAGTGATCGCTATGATTCGTCCTTAGTTGCTCGTTTTCTACGGATGAGACGCATGAGTTGCCGGAGAAGTTGAGGAATCATAGGTGTATGGATGAAGTTGGCATTCAGATGCCTGCTATTTTCAAGGAGCTTTATTGGGTGTAGATGGGGCTATGTGGCCAAGGTGGATGAAAAGCAAGCCCGACGTCATGTTGCCGTTGCTTCTAGGACGAGCATAGCAAATCAATACGTAACACAAGACAAAACAACAACAAGACAACGGTTCCTATCTCGCAGTGAAAAAGGACTCGTACCTGCGGGCCACGGTCGAAGGTCTCACATGTTATTATTGATCCCGTCGAATTATCGGTATCTCCTCATGCCCCACCATGCGATGGATCGATGGTCTGCTTGGCCATTTCATGGCACAATCGGAGAAGATCATGCCATTCCTGAGGAGACACCGCTGAGTTCGTTCCTCGTAGTATTTGAGTAGTTCTCAGACATTTTAATGCCCAAATATCACGTAGGTAATCCCTTGCAAGTATTTTGCATTCCGAAAGTACATCCACATGTCGAACGAGCATCAGTTTGTAGCGTGACTACCCCGCTATAGCCGCTCTACAGCAGCATCCCTGATATCATCTTCGTACAAGTACATACTAGCTGGTTGACCAGGTGACCAGAGCCCTAGCGTGATAAGAGCGGGTCCCCTGTGGCTGCCAGAGCCTGTCACCGACTGCCACTGGCTGCTATGGCTGCTGTGGCCGCTGTGGATAGGCGCAGAGCAGGCCCTAGCAGGGGCCCGAGATCTACGCGATGTGGGCCCCCTCGACGTGCGTTAGGTACCATTTTGGGTCCCCATTTGGCCCGTTGTGTCCCCTCACTTGCCCACAACGAGCGATGAGTACTTTTATAAAGCTAGCTCGACTTTATTAATAGAATATTAAACCTCTCTTTCTTTCCCTCATCACCAAACCTCGACTCCCTCTCTTATGTCTTCTTTTCCCGTCGAAGGCATCCTCCCCATCATGCTCTGAATACCTCGTCGGCGTATTCAAGCTCTGCCGTGCAAAAGCCCGTTGCTTCTCCCACCTCCACAGCTTCCTTCTTCCTTGCTCCGTCCGCTCGGGCCCTGCTTAGCGCCATTTAGCCGGTGATATCATCCTGACGGGAACGGAATTCGATATCACTTTGCTTGTAATCCGTACCGAGAGTCAGCAGCGTCTCAGCTGGGACAGCAGGGGATTTCCGGTGCAACATCACAAATCACACCCGCACCACCATGGCTCCCGATGCGTCCGACCGGCCACGCACTCCCTCGCCGTCTGCCGTCCCTTTACCCGAGTCGCCCACTTATTCCTGCGCCTCGACTGCAAATCCCCTCTCCACTTTCAACCTGCCATTACCACCCCAGCCCAGACCTTCGCATGCCGTGCTCACCAAAGCCGATCTGGGGCAATCCCAGACTGCCTACTCCGACCTGCTGGCAACTGCCAAGTCGTACCGTCTAGCACTCGCCTCACTATCCACTGCCGCCTCGGCTTTTGGTAGTGCCCTCGAGGCTTGCGCACGTCTCAAGGAATCTCGTGCCGATTCGCTGGTGAACATTCCGGACGGTAGCCCCGGCCCGGCGCTGTCCCCTGGCTATGCCATGAAAGGCTCCTCATGCACAGCCGACCATCTCATGAGCACCAGCGGTGTTCACTACCTGATCGCAAACCACCAGCAGATCCTCAGCGAGACTGTCTATCGGTCCTTCGAAGTACCGCTTCTCCATGACCTCGACAAATGGCGCCGGGATATCGAAGACGCAGACGAGGTCTACCAAAAGGAAGTGGCCCTGCGTAGCCGCGAGATCCGCCGTCTCGAGAAGGAAGGGCTCAAGCTGCACAAGCAGCGTCGACGCGACCTCACGCAGTTCCGCGAGCACCTGGTAGAACTTACGAGCAAGATTGATGAGCTCGCTACGTTACACGGAGACCATGCCCACGGAATGCTACGCGAAAGTCAGGAGGCGAGCACGAAGATCCTGGACGCGAGTTGTTCGCTTGTGCGCGCTGAGGTCGACATTTTCGAGGGCCTGGCACGAAAGGGATGGAGCGGTGGTGGTCTCGACGAGCTGCTAGAGAGAGGTCGAGACCTCTTTGCGGCCGATGACGACATTGTCCCTGGAACTGGAGGTTCAGGTTCGGCCGTAGGAGCCGCTTCGAATGAAGGGACCAAGCTGTTTAGTATACTGCCGCCCAAGAGCATTCTGCCGGACACGGCGTCGGACTCTGGCGCTAGGGGCATGTCGGATAGTTTTCTCGCAGATTCCGAGCGATACCAGAGCTTGGCGGGAGCCTTCTCGGGCCAGGGCGACAAGGACAGCATCTTCTCTGAATTCAACCAAAGCCGTGGCGTGCGCCCGTTCAGTCCACAGCCTATACGCCGACTCGGCACGGACGTGGTCATGGACCCGGAGGCGCTCTTAGAAGGCGACGATGTCATCCAACTACAACACCGACAGAACCGGAAGGACGAGGAGAAAACCACCACCAAACAGGCTAACTACCGACTTTCGTCTCAGCACAGCCATGATGAGGACTTAGACAACGATGACGACGACGAGATTTACGATAATGACACGAATGAGAACGACATCATACTCCGACCCCGGACGACCTCGCCGCGGAGTACGCAATCAAGCAATGACAAGGGGGGCCTGTCGTCCGCCGGCGGAGCGACAGGACATGGACATATGGACTCGCCCTGGAAAGACGAGGGTTTACGCGAGGGTCTGCGCTCTTCCAGCATCTCCATCACGGAAAATATATAGGCGTTTGAGCTACTACTGCATGGGTGGACTTCTGCTACTACTACTACTACTACTGCTGCTGCTGCTGCTGCTGCTTTCGATGGGCAAGGAAATGGCTCAAAGCAAATAAACGAATACTGACATTCCTTGCGTTTTTGACATTACGCGGCGTCGGGGTAGGAGGAATGGTTGGTTTGATCGGTTTGGAGGAGGGGTGGTGGTGGTTCTTGTGTGTTTGTGTTTGTGTGTTTGTTGATATGGGTTTGGCTGTTGATTCGAATTCCGCTCGTTCCTTGACTTGATTGCCATCCAAAATGCGTGTCTATCACCGTCCTTTTTGCAGGCCTCGTTTCCCGTCCCGTACTTTACCTAGCACGCCTTTAAAAATATGAAAATTTGATTATGGCTTGTCTTTCTGTCAACTCGTGGAGCATAATGGAGAAATGGATTCTAGATGTGATCCGATGCTTCTCATTCTTTCCGCTCACGACGTAAAGGGGCATCACTGGTGATAAAATCAATCACGTAAGCAAGTAAAGGGGTAATCCAGACTCATAACAAAACCACGAGAGACGAAAATAAGACACATCACATCAACAACTCCAACGGGTCCGAGAACATAAAGAAAGCAAAAGTATGCATAATGCCTTGTATGCTAATGGTGTGGTAGTCAAGTACAAGTACAATCCCCAACAGCGCCAAATGTCCCCCTACCCTATTTTCGCTTCCTGTGATGCGAAATGCGAATGCGCTCGATGTCGATGCTATAGGTACTGTGACTGTGACGATGTGGGCGGAATCGGTGGGTGCCAGCAACGGGGCCATCGATCGAGGTTTCGGAAGACATATGGAACCATCGGAATCTAAGCCCCGAGGTCAAGCACGCCTTTCTATAAACCACTTCTGTTCCCTATTCCTCCATCCTCCTCCCATTCCAATGTCTTGTTTTCATGTTGGTATTACATCCCCTTATCGCTGGCAACAAAGATATCCTTCTGTTTTCCTGACAATCATGTTCCTGGACACATCAACTCATTCAGTCTTCCTTATCGCCACTAACGAGTTCGTGACCGAAGAGTCGAAACCAGTAGTCAAGGAAGTACATGATCTTCCAGTAGAGACTAGCCCTGTTCATGTCGAAGTCGCCCACCTCGTTGCGAGGGACCTCGTTGCCGATCATTGCGCCGCTGAACCAGCCAAGCAATGGTATTAATGCGAGCATGCTCTCGGAGAAAGTGGGCCCCTTCTTCAGGGCTGCATCGGCGGGTAGGAGCTGGATCCGTCTAGCTCCGGGGATACGTCTGCTTCGCAAGGGTGCGCCGTTCGCTTCAGGCACGGGCTCGAGCTCAGGTTCAATCTCGGGTTCGACCTCGTCCTGGAAAGGGTTTGCTTCCAATCCCGTGACTGTTGCCGTTGACATGGTCGCCGAAGATGCCGATACCGTTGCAGTGTCTAAAGTTTGTGTAGAGGTTTGTGACTCGGGTGGTGAGAAACGCGTGCGAGCTTGGAATGGTCGCAACGGGGCTAGATTCGCACCGTTGCGCTGTCGCGACGGGCGGGCGGGTTGGTCTCGGAACGAGTTCGATCGACGAACATTGTCAAAGACGCCCGAATCGCCTGCCCTAGCCGCAACATCAGGGATAGCCATATCCTCGGTGGGAGGCATGCCCCGATAATGCTCGGCATGTACAAGGTAGCCCATGATATTTTGGGGGGAGGCGAACAAAGCAGCGCTGGCAGCGTCATGCGACTCAAACGTGACCTTGATCCAGTGTGGTCCGCCGGCGATCTTGTTGACCTTCTCCCTCTCTGCTGGTGATAACGGCTGCCGCCGTGTCAGAGCCGTGTCGCGAAGATCTGACTTGTATCGTCGCGCCTCTAATGGCGGCTCTCGGGAGTAATCCTCGCATATCCTGCCGGCAAGTTGCTCGTAGTGGTTAATAGCCGCATACTGCTGAGCGGGCGACGCGTAGCCTCTCAGAATCACTTCAACAGGTTCCTTAAACGAGGTGGAGGTCTGAGTGGCGGGCTTGGAATCTTCCTGTCGCGCCTTGCGCTGGGCATGGTCGGGGTTGTCGGACTGCAATTTGGTTAAATAGTTGGAGAAGATGCGATCTGCGCTCTGCATCGTGGCATCTTCGCGTTTCGGCTGCGTGCTGCCTGTCCGCAACCTGGTCCGTCGCGTAGATTTGCCGAAGGCACCTGTCTCGTTGATTTCGCGAGTGCGGGTTCGCGGCGCACCACGCATGCGGTCGCTCCTGTTTCAGACGGGCTTTGTCAGTAGACGTGACGAGGATACTCAGATGGAACAGCGCCATGTGTTGACAACGGCCATGGCGTCGTGGAGGCTTGCTTACTCGGGCCAGATCATCGCGTAAGGTCGCTGGATACCGTCGTCTCCGGTGTAGAGCTCCTCGTCGGGAACGTTGTGCAGGATCAAGGGCGGCATCTTGCGAGTGTGTCGCGTTCGCGGACGAGGAGAGGATGATGGGGTGGATGGAATTGGGCGTCAAGTTTGCGACTCTGTCTCAACAATATCCGAGTAAGGCCTGGAACGAAGCAGAAAGATATGTACGTGAGAAGGAGAATCGGTGAGAGGGCGATAGCGTTCTGCTAGACAAGATGGTAGAGGTAGGGACAGGTAAGAAGTGGACGTACGAAGTACTGTATGGGGAATCGGGAAAGGGCAGGTTTGTTACGGGTTGGTATCCCGTAGAAAAAAAAGCGGCGTTCGAGGATGCTGAGGTCGTGCCTTGATTGGGGCGTGCTAGGGACATCCTTGTGCCTGCCCTGATTTACGGGCCATCAATTCGTAAGGCGCGTTCAGGAGCAGACTAACCTAGTTGGGCACTAAATGCAGACATGCCCCACCTTTAACCTCATGCGGCTGTGCGGATTTAAGAGTGCAGCTACAAAGTAGGTACTGTTCCTGGCAACTACATCTTGCGAATATCTACGAGTACCTACCTGCGAAGTGTTTTCAGGTCACAGATAGGTAAGATAGGTAGGCGCGGTACGCGACGGGATTAGGCCAGTTCGTACCTTAGGTACCTCTGTGGAAGGTACCTATCGTACGAAATAGGTACATCCGGAAGGTACGAGGTACTTACATGAGTAGTACGGATTACCTGGGTGGACGGATTGCCTTGACCCATGCTCTTGGCGTCTGACGTAACAATTCAACGTCGAGACAACCTCAACTTCTCCAACCACACATCAAACGACATCAGCCAACAACAATCACCTTGTATTTCGCGATAGATCGCCAATTGTCATCATGTTCCGATTTGTAAGTAGCTGCCAATAAATAAGAAGTGCCTACATCACAACTGCCTGCTTGCCAAGATCCATACCAATTCGTCCCTCTTCCGTAATGCCGCAGGAGTCATGGCACATACGATGCTAACCCACGTGACAATATCTAGCACAAAACCCTCGACATCGTCACCCTCTTTCACAAGGCTTCGTCGCCCGCCTCTGTGAGGGCCGCTTCTGTGCTGAAGCAAGCCTCTGCCAATGCGACGGAAGCTGCCAACGAAGATCGCCCTGGTCGCGCAAGCTTCGAGTTCAACATCACCGAAGAAGCGCCCACCACCGACCAGCTGCAAACCATTCTTAATTACGTCGGTCCGAGCAAGATCAGCTCCGTCGTAAAGGGCGCAACTACTGAGAAGGAAGCCCTCAGGAAGTTCAAGGAAAGCACCGAGAACTTCAGACAGCCCGTGGTATGTTCACACTTCACGTCGCCCCTGTTTTCGCCTGACCAAAGACTAACAATGTGTGCGCAGATTGTTGATTGGAACAATGGAAAAGCCATTGCTTCAGACAATGAATCTGAGATACTGAAGATGTTGGGCAAACTGAATAGCAAATAATCTGCTTCTGTATAGGTTCACGGTGCTCTAGGCCGAGCTGGGGCTGTCCGCTGAGCGTTCATGAAGTCTCGATCTACACGGAGACATCTTCATTCCCATGTAAGTCGCAATGAGATGGGATAGATAGTATCTGGACTTTCAACAGTGCAGCCGTGAAGCTTGAAGCGCTCGTTCGCGGCCTTCATTCCAACCGTACTCAATAGCCTCCCCCCTTCTCGTAATATAATACTGTTTAATGTACATTCATGATGATTCCCAGTTCTACATGGAGCACGTGCCATTGTTGAGTCAGTCGTTAGTAAGGAGGAAACAGCGATGGTTATTTACCAATGCACGGTGGATGTCACCAAGGGCAACGGACTCCAGGTTCCTTCCTCTTGATTGCCTTGGGCTAACAGGACAGTACCTACCACGGACGTGCCTGACATTTGCCAGTCATTGAGGCAACGACTTTGGTCCCCAGCCCAGCATTCGCTACCTGCACTGTACCTACCTCCCTCCCTCTCTCCTACCCAGTCTCTACCTCTAATCCACCCACATCTCTCTTCCGACTTCTCATCCATCTCCTACTTCCACCTCCAACTTCCTACAATCAAACCACGTTCACCCTGTCAAGCCTCGTGCGCCTTACAATTTCCAACCTCGCACTAGGAACTCCCTTCCAAGATCTTCTCGTTCAATCCACCGTCACTTCTAGACATAATCTTGCGCGCTAGACGGCAATCATGTCTGACACCACCTCTCAATCCGTCGACGAGTCCATTGTGAAGGCGGCATCAGGGACTCGGCACTCCGGGATCCCGCGCGACGGCCCATTCACGGCATTGCTGCGCTGTGTCGTCTCCGAGACCCTGAAGGCGCCGGAAATTCAAGCTAAGCTCATGGCTTGGAACCCACGTCAATGCGACGACGTTATCAGAGTCTTCACAGAGGATGACCTCAAGCTCTTTGAAGGTCTCGACAAATACGTGCGGTCTCAACGCCAGACTCTTCGGGTACTCCTAACTGAGAACTACGTGAGACTTCGACAGGAACATCCTTTTGTCCCCGATGAAGTCCCCCTCGATATCCGTAAGTGCACCTACCCTCAGACAAACGTGTTTTGTCTTTCGATTGTACTGATTTCAATGTCTTTTCCAATAGACGATCAACGCCGAGACGTTTACAAGCACGCCGTCGAAGATCCATTCATGGATTTCTCCACTATTCCCACCCCTATTGTCAACGGCATCCTGATCGCCGATGGCACGTCCCAAACCGCTACGATCAGATCGATGCAAGACGCCATCAACTTCTACGGAGAGGGTAATGTAGTGGCCTTCAAGGCGTACATGCGCTACCGTCAGTATTCTTTTCTTGTCCGCAATGACCCTGTCACTAACGTACTTGACTATGGCAGTTCGCAAGACCTATCCCGACACGGAACAATTGGAGGAAGAGGAAGAAGACGAGTAACATCCTCGTTTGTCATCTATGTCGGTCGGCCCCTGTCGTCAATTGTCCAGTTCGTGGGACAGGCTCAATCAGGGTGCGAACGCCAGACGACAAGATATGGTAGGAGGATGTGTAGCTTCGGGGTGCTTGAAAAGCACATCGCAGGGGTTGTCTAGTAATGTGGTAGGCTCGTTCTGAAGTGGCTGATCTGGAAGATGTTTCGTAGGCTATTGTCATGGATACAACGCTCTTGCTGAAAGCTGCATGTGCCGCACTTTGCTGGTTACCAACAGATAGGATGACTACACAAGGAATGATAAGTTCAACAACAAGCTCGGCAGCAAATATATGAGTGATATGTATCTTGTGCTTGTCGGTCAGAAGCAATCACGGCACACACTGTCGTCACATGTCGAGGTAATTGTGAGCACTCAAAGCACTTAACAACCTGTTCCATCACCGGCAAACTTAACCCCTATACAGATTTGATTGTCTTCCTTGTGGACAAAGCTCAAAAGATAACTTACCGAGCATCACGACGGAATCGGTCGCATTGAGCGGATGCATGACAGACATCGTCAAGTTCGTTGGGACAGGCCGGCGAAGTCTTGGACATCCAGCCAACGATGTCACCGGCATTACGGCGGTCGTCTGACAAGCATCCCAAACAGCAAGATTGCCCAGAACGGCATCCAAAAAAATGATGGATGTGAAAACATCAAGCGTGACACCTTCCAGGGTAACAGCGTTGAACCCGGAGATATTGATGACATTCCGGCCAAGCCCGACTTGTCTTCGCGTGATTGTGTTTTGTGTCATCAACTTCCATGATCAATTGCAGACTCGTTTAACCTGGTATTGAGTAACACGCACAGAGGCACTTACAAGCGAGTCATCTCCTTGCGAGGAGATTGAAGCCTGATTTCCCGCGCAGCACGGGAAGAAGATCCCTCGTCGACGAGTTGATACGGTGACACATTAGGGGCAACAATGGGATAGATACGCTGTCTTCTCATCCTCTAGAAGACCTCGACCCCTTTTCATCGCATGATCGTTCTCACTGGAAATGTCAGGATGTCATGTCTCTCATCGACGACATCACACTCAGAAGTTAAATAAGAAACTAGAAAACTTCAAAGAATTCTTTTCCGTATTTTTTTGGGTTCATGGTGCTCGTCTCAAGGTATTGTTTTGCCGTCTATTGTAAAGATAGGTATTGTAAGGTGAAAATATACGGGAACACAGATCATGCATCGGCCTTCACAAGCGACGACACAACATCCTCGATCTCCTTGTCGGACAGTCCTGGAAAAGGGTGTTAGTCCCCGGATCGTCCGATTTTATTTATAAACCATTTATTTCATTTCGTATTTTTCCGCGCTATCAGAAAGGGGGAAATTTGATGAGCTGTTGTTCACGCACCTTCTAATGACTTGCTCTTCTCAACTCCGAGTTCTGTACGCAGCATAATTAGCATTGGACCGTCCACCTCGCGCTTTCGGCTTCGCCTTTGAAGCTCCTGTTGCCGCGGTTGCTTTCGGAGAGCGTCTGCTAGCCGGCCTTATATGGGATGCACAGGGTGAGACGAACCGTATCGGGCGTAGACCTTGGGGAGGGTGCCGGCAGCTTCGCGCATGAGAATGGGGATGTAGGGGTTGTTCCGCTTCATGGTAGGGTAGGCGCGCGTCAAGAAGGATCTATGGTACTGCGTATTAGTTGTGGGCTCCGTCTCGGGTCGAACGTCGTCGTCGCTGGCGATGTGGCCGGGGCGGCGCATTCGCTTCAATATGAGGGAATGCCCATTGCCGGGATATCCATTCGGAATAGAACACACCTTGTCGCGGCGCTGGCTTCGCCCTGGCAGAACAAGAAGCGGACCTCCTTCAGGGTCTTGGTGAAGGCGTATTTGCTGGACATCTTCGCTGCTCTGCCGAGGTAGAGGCTGTAGAGATGGAGTTGCGCTCGAAGATGTCGATGGA
Source organism: Xylaria sp. L1 SY-2022 (assembly GCA_023079495.1). Lineage (NCBI taxonomy): Eukaryota > Fungi > Ascomycota > Sordariomycetes > Xylariales > Xylariaceae > Xylaria > Xylaria sp. L1 SY-2022. Next base: position 222,585 of record JALIDW010000016.1, on the reverse strand, counting down.
ATAAGGTTGATGCAACTTCGAGCTTCGAGCGCCTCCACGGGCCCCGGCTCGTACCCGGTACTTCGTGCTTTCGCCGGCTGATTCATCCGGCCAATCACACGCCGCCGCGCCCGTGGCATCTGCTGTAGCTGAAAGTCCGGGCTACAGGCATATTGGCGCATCGCAATATTCGTTTACAAGGTCTAAGCCGCATGTAACCGGACGTTGCAACTTGCCAGCATTACCTCATGTTCCTGCACGGGGCTTGCTGCTGCAGGGGCTGCTCCGATCCTCTCCGAGCACCGATTACGCTTTCCCCTGCTTAATAACTTTCTTATCCGTCACTATAATTAATTATTGTCCCCAGTCTCGAATCCGCCGGGCATCTCACTTACTTTACACCATCACGACGTCGCCAGAAACCTCTCCCCTCTCTCCTCCGCCTCATCCTTTTGCACCGACTCAATCGCCGGATAGCAATACTTAATCGCAACCCCCACACAGCCATGGCTCCCACAACTACTATGCTACGAGCCACACGGCCCGTCATCCAGCAATGGTCCCGCGGAGCTTTCCGCAGCCAGTTCACCAACACCTACGGCCGCCGTTTCCAGAGCTCAACCGCCGGCGATGCCTCCTCAGCGGCGAAGCAGAGCAGCTGGTTCAAGCGGATGTGGGATTCTCCCGTCGGTATCAAGACGGTACACTTCTGGTGAGTACTCGCCCCCCGGCCTGAGCTGTCTCGAGAGCTCCCTCGCACACGCACGTGTCATCCGGACAACCCCATCCACTCGTGTCGCTACGTGGCCCCTCGCACATCCCATCCATCCCTTCCATCCCACGCACGCAACCGCAAAAGAGCGCAGCTAATCAGCCATGTCCACGGATCCAGGGCTCCTGTAATGAAATGGGCCCTCGTCATTGCCGGAATCGGTGACTTCGCCCGCCCGGCCGAGAACCTCTCCCTGACCCAGAACGGCGCCCTCACAACCACCGGCATCATCTGGACGCGCTGGTGCTTCGTCATCACGCCCAAGAACTACCTCCTCGCCGCCGTCAACTTCTTCCTCAGCTGCGTCGGTATTGCCCAGGTGACCCGCATCATGATGTACAGATCCTCCCTGAAGAAGGCGGAGCTTACATCCGGTGAGGAAGTCAGCAAGGCTGTCTCGTCATAAGCGACCTAAACCGCGCAAGACGCGCTAAAGCACAAAAGGGAAGTGAGGGGCCGGGGAGGAGCAGAAGGAAGACTCTTCGAAGATCCAACAAAATACCTACCTACCACAATTTGCCGTTCATTTTTCTTGCCGGGAGAATAGAAAGGGTACTTTTCTTTTGTCGCTTTATTTGTTTCGATTTATTTACCTACTATAGACTCAACCAGGGGGTAATGGTCGGCCAAAGGGGGGGGAGGGAGAGAGAAACCACGACGACGACGAAAAGAGAATACGTTAATGTAGATGTGGATGCGGAGCTGGCGATACCTCCCACCCTTTTTTTATCCGTATAGACGACGGCGAGCCGCGAGCAAAGAAGGGCAGCATTGTATGCATATAATTTCAACAAATTCCCCCGGGGGCTCGGTTTTCTAAGAACATACACGAGATGGTGTTATTGCAACGGGTTTGCTTTTACTGGCTTTTTCTATTTCTTTGGCTTGGCTAGGCTGAGATACACACATCTTTGGAGAAGGGGGGGGAATGTTACTCTACGTGACTACGGGATTTTTGATGTTCCTTCATCGTCACCTTGTATCTACATATCTACCTAAACAATTCACCCTCGTCTTAATTGCCCAGGTAGTCGGCGGTAATGACATCGGAGATTAGAAACAATGAAAGTAGAAAATAATAATAATAATAAAAATCAAAACATGCACAAGGAGCAAAAAGCGCATATAACGGACATATTGGACTCCACGCACGCGCAACCTACGTGGCTGTTGTTGGCCAGCTGTAAGTAAATCCATAAATCCGCACGTATGTAGCGTAGCGGTGAAAGTTGCGCCGATGACGATGCCGTTCGCTCGTTTGAATGACGCTAGGCGCGGGGAAAACTCGTATGATCTTTATTGATTAGCATGAGTAATGGATAACATATGAATGGAGGGCGCAAAAAGGTGGGAAAAACTTGGAAACTTTTAGATGATAGTCCCCCCGACAGACAGCCAGCATGTCGTCACATGTAATAAGTAACTACCGATAACGCATTGGTTCATACGGATTATTGTAGGTATTCCCCATCATGATGTTTACTGATCCATAGTTCCAGTCCAGGCTCCAAGAGCCGCAGGAGCAAGTGTTGATAGCGCGGGGCCCAGGCAAGCAAGCTTGTGCCTGAACCCGACCGTGAAATGTATTCACCCATCCAATTCCATGACTTGCGTCCATGAATGCTGCCATTACCTCGTGTTATTCTCATCATCGTCCTCATTGCTTGGCTCGAAATTAAGCTAGAGATGAAATCAGTCCATAAATTCCAAAGAAAGGTAGAAGTGCGCAAAGAGGCTCTTGACACATACCGAGTTTCCATTGTAGAGTTGGGCACTCCTCCTTCGGCGCAAGGTCTCCATAGGGATGTTATCGGGGCCCCGGTGATCAGCATTATCTCCTCCGCCGCCGCCGCCACCACCACCGAAGATCAGCGCGAACAGGCGGCCCACGAAGCCCAAGACAGTCGCATATAAGAAGGACAAGCCCCCGAAGATCAAAGATAGAATACCGCCGGTATGCGCGTATGCGGCGCTATACTTGGTAGGGACGAGCACGAGCGTGGCCGACGGCACCAAGCCGAGGGAGAGGAGGGACTTGATCTCTTCTTGCGGCTCGACCATCTTATTGGGCAGGGGCGTTAGAACGATTCGGAATGAGTACGGCGCATTGCCATCCATCCGTTCCTCATCGATCCACTTGCGCACGTCCTGGCCGAGCGTCTTGTCGCGCGGGAAGCGAGTGCGAATGGTAGATCCGTCCAGTAGTCGGACTTGCAGATTACAATAATCGCCTTGACCGGGCCGCGATACTCTCTGCGGACGTTGTACGGAGTCCGTACGACTACCAGAACTGTCCGTGTCCGCCATGCCGCTCAAGAGTCTCCGCGCTTTCCGCTCCTCGGCTTCGCGCTCTTTCCGGGCTCGCTTGTCGTCCTCGATGCGCTTCAAGATCCGATTCCTTTCCTCGGTCGCCTGCAGTCGTCTGAGTCTGAGTTCGTTTGCATGGTTTACTTCTGGATTCTCCGGCTCGACACCGCGTCTCTCATATGGCTTTTTGCGCTCATCATCTTCCGGTTCTGCCTTGGCTTTGCCTTTCCCCTTATCAACCCTCCGCTTCTCTTCCTCTGCTGCAGTTGACTGAGGACCTTGGGGAGGCGTGGAAGCGCTGGTTGATGTGAAGGTAGGCTGGACATCATCGTCGTATAGTGAATCATCAGTTCCATGTGAAGGTTGTGACACGGGAGTCTGTTCACTCTGTGCTGCATTTGCTGCCGGCGTGGTCGCATCAGCAGATGCAGGCTGGCCTTGTGTGGTGCTGGACTGGTTGGTCTTGCCAAGTCTTCTGACAAATTCTGCTTTGCTTGTGCCTGCCGCAATGTACTCCTTCAGCTGTCCGTCCCTGTAACCGTGTTAGCAGAGTCGGTACGTCAGTCTCAGGATATCTAGATAGTGGCAAGTATTATCCACGTACTTAATGACTACAACTGTGGGCTTCTTGGGGACCGGGAAGAGAGCCTCGAGGTAACCTGCTTCCTCGGAGCCTGCAACTAGTCTCAATATCACAGACTGACTCTCAAGTCCATGCCGTATCTACCAACATCAGCCGAGATGCTCATCGGATGAGTCTTGGGTTCAGTGAAATATACCGAATCATCCACAAGAAACTCCTCTTCCCACTGCTTGCTTTCAGTTCCATCATCTGCACGTGAGAGTTAGCATAGTCTCTGTTGTCGCTTCACTCAGAGATCGCAGTTTTAGGAATCGAGATAGAGCCCCAGTGTATTCACTCCATGATAGCCACAAGATGCAAGTCATGATGAACGCCACCAAAATACCGGACAAGCCTTACCGGTAACGAAGCAGACAACCGGCTTCGACTGCTGGATGGCAGTAGCTATGCCATCCTGCAGACTTCCTTCGAAGAACATGATTTATCTGGCTGCCCGACGACAGAGTCGGATGAACGCCGTTGCAGCGAGTTGGAGTGTTTAGCGTGATCTGACTTGGTGAAAATGGCGATGAACGACGAGTCAGTCGAATCTCGCATGTTGTCAGTACAAATTCCTGCCGTAATAAGGACAGAATGCCTACCTGGTTTAATGGATACCGATGCGCGTGAAAGATAGCACTTAAGATGTCCGCGCAAAGTGATTCATCGAAAGTTATCTGATGAGTAAAATGTTGGTACACAAATAGGCAGGTAGGTTCGCGTCCAGTCGTCCGAGATTCGATCGAAGGCAAAGTTGCCAAATATGTATTTATCCGATATCCTTTTACCCGCTATCTTGGGGTTTCTGTTGGTAGGAACGGGACCGAACGTGAACGGGCTTCAATAGAAATTTCATGTGTGACACTCCGAAAAATAGGAATTTCCGGTGTTTGTGATTGGAGATAGCTGACTTCGTTTGTGAATGTTGAGCCAATTGAATATCAGATTATATAGAGCGTAACATGATCTACAAAGTTGCATCTGTATGTAGTCGTCGGAAGACCTACCCGGTAGCATATTCCATCCACCTCCGAAACGTTGCTTTTGACTGGATTAGGACATGATTTAGCGATAGGACTATGAAGAAGACATAATACATTATAAAGTAGAAAAAGACTTCCCTCACTGTAGCTGTATGTTTGGCGCAGTCAACATGAGGGTTACTATATGGTCAATTCACGAAAAAGAGGCTTCTAAAACAGGACCAAACATGACAGCAGGTATATCTAGGTAGGCAAGATACAAGAGAATTCTCATTTGAAGTACATGAATATAAACGTACAGTTGATTAGAGAGCTCAGAAGAATGTGTGCGCTTCAAGAATACCATCGCGCGCCTGTACATACGTAGTTCATGATTAAGGGGTAGACTGAACTGCAGACAGCCTCCGGGATGTAGTCGGACAAAGATAATTCGATCGACTCTTTGATTTCCGGCCGACCAGTTTCAGACTCCATATTCTCCATCGTAAGAGTTGAATATACTCCATGAGGAGTATGTTAAGAGTATTCACTCTTCAATCCGAGCCTTCATGCTGGTCTTTGCGACGTTCGCGTCCATGAACAGACGTCGAGTTAGGCGTCGATAATCTATCTAGTGGCTTGAATCATGCCAACCAAAGCTCTGAACCAAGCGCTTGAAGCTACCCCCCCTTCTAACGTGGCAGTAAATATGAACTAGAATGTGAGGGTGCTGTAATGGACTCCGATTCTTGCTAACCACGGCCTGATACCGGGCATCTGGCTCTATCGTAGCCGCGCACCATTGTACTGGTTTGGCACTTCTGTTAGGCGGCTTCTTAAGCTCAATGAGAAGTTAAACAAGTCGTGCAATAAAGGAAAGAGTCGTATTTGTCGAAGTCTAAACAAACATAAACACAAGAACACCTCGCGATGGGAAGAAAAGGGGTATGCCAAAGTGGGACCCTTCGTAGAACCGGATGCACTTACACACACAATCCGTCTATCCGATCCATTCATCTACCGAGCTCAACATATGCAATAACCACCAATCACCTCGAGCTCCAGAAATCGTCATAACGACCTCGAGATCAACATACCATTCCCAGCGCAAGCGCTCAAATCACAAAACATCGCATAATCAGCCCAATTCAACCATGACCTCCTCACAGCCCGCGAGGACCCTCGCGCGGCACCTCGAGCGCACAATACAACGCCAATTACGCCCCTCCCACACACCCACATTCCGCCCACGCTTCCAAAGACCATTCACCAGCACACCGCGCCGTCCAAACGGCCGCCAACCCGCCGACGACCCCAACTTCACCTCCATCCTCGACCACCCGCCCGAGATCGTGCGCACAGGCCGCCGGCACGGACCAGGCCTCATAATCCTCGCCCTGATCCCCGTGACGGCCTTCGTGCTGGGCACATGGCAGGTGCAGCGACTCGGCTGGAAGACGGAGCAGCTGGCGCGCTTCGAGGACAGATTGGTGCAGCCGCCGCTGCCCTTACCGCCGCGCATCGATCCCGAGGCCATCCACGACTTCGATTTCCGCCGCGTTGTCGCGCGCGGTCGGTTCCGGCATGATCGGGAGATGTTGGTGGGACCGCGCATGCGCGATGGTGAGGCCGGGTATATGGTTATTACGCCGCTGGAGCGGGACCCTGGCGGTAATGATGGCAAGGGGAATACGACGGTGTTGGTGAATCGCGGGTGGATTTCGAAGAAGTTGCGACTGCAGAAGGATCGGCCGGAGGGCTTGCCGACGGAAGAGGTCGTGGTCGAGGGATTGTTGAGAGAGCCGTGGAAGAAGAACATGTTCACGCCTGAGAACCGGCCGGACATTAACGAGTTCTACTTCCCAGACGTCAAGCAGATGGCTGAGCTGTCGGGAAGCCAGGCGGTTTGGATTGAGCAGACAATGGGTATGTGCAATCATCGGGATGCTTATATCGCCTTGATTCGGTTGATTCTATTATTATTCAGGGGTGAATCTGCTGACATTGCTCTGCCGCAGAGCCTGACCTGTTCCAGGCACTTCATATGCAAGCCAAGGGCGTCCCGATCGGGAGAGCCGCTGAGGTCAACATCCGCAATAACCATGCCCAATACATCTTCACATGGTATTCCCTTCTACCCCTGATCTGGTCTCCTTCCACGACTCTAACACTCTGGCAGGTATGGTTTGGCGATCGCCACATCGATAATGTTCTACATGGTAGTGAAGAAGCCTCCAACCGATATGTCCCGTCGCATAAGGATGAACAAAGAATGGTAATAGACCGATTCAATTCATCGATTTAATGAAGCAACAGGTTCACGGTTTATTCATGTCACTTCTTCTTCTTCTTCTTCCTCTCCCTCGGCATCCGCATGCCTGGCCTTCTTACGCGGGGCTTTACTCAGGACTGGTACTGGCATGCGCATCGCCTGCAAGAGTTCTCTGGGTAAATGGCGCTGAGCAAGCGCAAATGGCGTGGTTGAAGCGTTCGTTTGTCGCTGTCTATATCAAACGTCAGCAATTGTAAATGAAAAAGAACCATATAGAAGCGTGTAAACTAACCGTCGCATGAGAGTCACTACATCACTCTCATCGATGGTCTTGCGACCAGCATGGTTGGCATAGGCGGATAAGTCGTCTCCAAGCTGCTCGAAAAACCAATCCGTAGCTTGCATGATAGCATCTAATGTGTCGGGGCTAATCTTGCCCTTGCTAACTCCCGCCGTCTTTGCGCACGTTGTGGCCAGCCTCTTCACTACGCTTGGAGGCAAGGACGGATATTCCATGCCATGTCTTGATATCTTCTTTCCTAACTTTTTCTTGGTATTTGCTCTGCCACTGGTCAGGACAGGTGATGATCTCCGTGGCGTCGGCTTATCCACGCGTGTCGTTGTCGTCGTCTCCTCCATTATGCTCGTAGTATTGCCATCGATGGCATCGTCAACTTCATCGATATCAGAGTCGGGGTCAAACATGCCCATCGGTTCGTTCACGTGGTCGTCATCGTCGTCATCATCCATATAGGGCGCCGGCTCATTGACGTCGTCGAAGCCTTCCAGTGCTGCGGTAACTGTGGGATCTCGGAGAGGCGACTCGACAGGGGCCATCATGAAGGTACTTTCGTTTTCGGCGTCGGGGATCTCGATGGGTCCAAACACACTATCGGTTCCAAGGGATCGTCGTCTTGCATCGTCGGCATCCAGACTGTTCACGTCAGCTTCACGGAATTCCGGTCGAGGCGAGGTTTGAGTTGCTCCATACCGTTCGATCACAGCGGGCTCTTCCATGAATAACTCTCCGGTTTCATCTAGAGCAGGTGGTGGAAAGAAGCCCGAATCTATGCCAACATCGTCACTCCGAATGTCTGGTCCTATGTAGTCGCTGAATCTCACGCTACCCAGACTGCTCCTCAGTTGCTGGTCAGCTGCGACTCGCCGGGGCATTTCAATCGATTGCATTGTGTAGTTCTCCTCCTCGAGTCCACTAAGCTGAGGGGGTTTCAGGTCTGTATCATCGTCATCGTCATCAATTCCCAGGGGAAGAGAGAAACGCGGTCGTTCTATGGGGAAATCATCGTCGTCAAAGTCGTCCTCGTCATCCTCGGCGACAGTGGGCAGGTTCGAATCGCCTTCGCGTGCAGACTCGGGAGATGAAGACGAGGGTACTCTTTGGGAAGTCGGGGCCAGCACTCGACTGAGGTTTCGCAGGAGGTCGCGGGGGGTCTCGCGCTGTTCGCGTAAACTTTGACGGCGGGCCCTTCCTGGTGTGAATAAGGCGGCGCGACGCTGGTCCATGGCGCGGATGGCGGCGCGTGCATGTGGTGTCGCAGCCTTGTTGCGTCTGCCGGAGGCAGTGAAATCGCCGGTGATACCGCGTTTATTGGGCGTGGCCAACATTCGAGGGGTACTCAAGGCGGGGAGACGGCCGCTCTGTCCCGGCCCTTGGCCTGGGTTGGTATTCGCCATGGTGCGGTATTAAGACTCGCGTGTCGGATGGATTCCGGCGGCGCAGAGGCGAGTGGTGTACGAATGCGATGATGATGATTCCTGGATTCGCGAGGATCGGTCGCTCAATCTTGCTCGTGGATGACCCGTCTAGATTCTCTATCGCACTGGCCGGTTGCTAGTAATACCATATCTGGGGACGGCGTGGGGATGAAGCTGGGTTGGGGTATTAGGTAGGCAAATTGATACCCATTGAGACGAGACGATGGAGGTGGGATGAAAAGATGAAAAGCGTGTAAGAACTAAAGATTGGTGCTACAGTTTCTTTCTCAGAGGACGCGTTCGATTCTGGCTTTGGTGTTGTCAAGGGGATCCGTGACGTTGATGGTGCCGAAAAGAGCTAAGCCCTGCTAAGAACAAAGAGGAATCAAGTAGATATACCTTCATATGTGCTGTCGAGAGGTATATTTCTATAATATCCGGTAGGAATCCCCATAAAAACCACTTCTAAAGGTGCAAAATCGAGTAGAGATACTTGTCTACCTAACGGATTTAAGTGCGACAATGATTGGGAGGATTTCCTCTGTGCCTGCCCCGTTACGTAACCTGAACGGAATTTGTGGAATTTGTGTGTTCTCGAATTCCGTAATGCCATAATCCGTATGTAACCGGGTCACGATTCAGATCCAACGTCCAGCGTGAGGTCATAGGTGCCGACATACGAGGTCATCGGCAGAAAATGTTTATATATCACCCAACATCCATCGAACATCAATTGTACTTGGACAGTACTTTGGCTGTCTTCACTACCACCTACCTAACCAACATTAAACATCTGCAAACAATCCTTAGTGTCGATGGTCTGCGGGCTTGAGTTCAGTTGGGTATAAAACATGTTCATCCGGCATGTAAGTGCGAAGTACTATCCTCCTCCCAAGTCCCAACACAGCGGGGTTGTCACATGCATGCAAATGATTGTTTAACAAGTCCGTTCGGATTGAGTTGACAACTCCAGCTGCAACTTGGAGAAGTGCGGAAGTTCGACATACTAACCATCTCTCAATCAACTCGGCTGTCTGTCATTCAACCATAGACACGAAATAGTAGACGGTGATAATGGAGAATCGGTATTGCCATGCCACCCAGGTTGCACTAGATATCTACAGCACTACAGATACACTATTGTGTAAGACGGGCCTCATCGGCTGCGTCGATATTCCGGTAGCACTTATAACCGGCTATATCTATGCTTCGCCCTGCCCTCTTTCTGTCATAGCTCATTGAGCACATACCAGCCGAGAATTCTGATTTATCGCATGCCTTGATATATTGTCGAATCTAACCGGAGAGTTGAAGAACATCCCCTGACTTTGCTTCACAGCCTTTTGATCAGAGGATCAGGGGAGCACATCATCTGCTGTCGAATTGTACGGTACGGCATACGAACAGCCTGTCTAAGATTTTGTGATATTGACGGCTTTGATGGCATTCGTTGAGTGTGTCGTGCATGCTCCGGAAACACTAACAGCTGTAATACCGATTCGCTGGGACTATTGGCTTGCTCTTTCGATACTGAATAGTACCCTATCTAATTATAATCAGACTCGGCAACGGCACCGGTACGAGATGCGACGCTTCGTATACCCTATGAGTCCATGCCGGTACATTAGTAGATGGATATAGATAGATATTTATGTCATATCGGCGTTAAGCGGTCCGAGTCCGTTCTGAGATTCTCGATACGGACGGGATTATCGTACTTTACACGTGTAGAAGTACCGAAGTACCAAGATATACCTACCTGACCTCAGAATTCCGTGTCTCTGCGGTCGATGATAATGAAGCTCGAAAAGGTGCGGAATGGGTATTGCAGGTAGTGCGCACTAACAATCGCCTATTGTGCCTAATTGTACCCAATTATTAGCTGAGGACTGCGGATTTACTGGGATAGAGCGGTAACCTGCCTCGGAGATGGCTCCTCCACTAATGTACCTCCTCCGTACCTGCCTATGATCAACCTCGTCCCATTGCCTCGCAGTTTCTGTCTGCAAGCTCAAGAAACGCGACAAGCGATCGACCGTTGGTTGTACTTCGTACTGGTCGTACGGATTACGTTACCATCATCGTCACCGTATCGGCGATAACGGGAGACTGCGTATTGCTCCGTCGTTTTTCTGTTTCTGCAGGACCGACCGCCGTTCGCTCCGGTAGGTATTCCACAGCAGCAGTAGCGTCTTCCGCAGGCAGGTACGCAGGTGCTCAGGGCAGGTACGCGATACATGGGCGCTACTTGCCTGGCTTCCCTTATCCTCACGGTCTAACGGTCAAACCCCCTAGCCTAGCCCGCCTAGCCTCTGCGTCGAGTGCGAGTGTCCCGTCTGGTCGACCAGCTGGAGCTGCCAATCCGTCCATCTCGACTTTGTACTTTATCATCCATCCGCCCTCATCATCCTCCATCCCCGTCATCATCACAATCCCACACTACATCCGCCCGCCACTTACCACCGCTCACCGTCCACGAACATACGTACATAACCAGCTGTGCCGACTCGACTGGTTGCTTAGAAAAGCAGAGAGCTCCGGCAACGAAGAAGAGAGCTGCTAATCCCCGTGCTAATCCTCCTGCTGTGTACGTGCGTGCGTGTGCGTGTCTGTGTCTGTGTCTGCTGCCGGTACTTCACGCGCTCTCTTAGGTACTTCTCCTCCTCCGTCCCGTCAACTTCTCCGTACAGTCACTTTCTCCTTTCCATCTCCCACTCTCACCCCAAATCCTCCACACCCACAACCGCAACCGCAACCTCACTCCCAACCTCGACCTCTACCACTCTCTTTTTCTCCCTCTCCCCCCTGCACACACTCTCTCTTCTGTGCACCACCCATCCTTTCCTCTTCTCTCCTTGTCTCGCGACAGACTTTGCGTTCGCCTGCACCTTGAGCGTTGCATATCTCGTCCCGATTGACTGCATCTGGCATCAACCCTGCAGCCGCGCCTCGCGAACATTAGACGAACCCGTCAAGGTAAGTTTGTTTTCTTTTCTTTTTTCTTTTTTTTTAATTTATTTTCTATCTTCTGTGGTGGCATGTTTGTCTCCCCCTCGACCTCGGATCCTTTCCCCTGCGGAGTAGTTAGTACATGGCAAGCCACCAGAAGAGGCGTCTCCCGTCTGCATACCTCTAGAGAGAGAGAGAGAGCGAGAGGTATCCATCGTCTGGTTCCCTCTACGGATTACTGCGTGGCACCCGGTGCGGATACTTGGTGCTACTTGGGCCTTTCCAATGCACGTCGAGCTTCGTTCATCGTGCTTCGTGAGAGATACACGACGGGATACTTGACAGAATACTGCTCGAAAGTACCCTGTCGTATCTTTCTGCATGGTCTGTGACCGTCACGACCTCTCTCTTTCGCTGTTCCCTGCCCTTCTCCAGTGCCTCCAGTCGACTCTCCAGACGCCAAGTTGGACTCCACATGCAACCATTCTCGTACCTTGCCGCCTCGTCGGTTTAACAACGGTTCAGCCATCTTCCCCGTTACTGTCTTCCATTTTTCTTCCTTCTTTCTTTTCCTTTGTTCTTCCTTAACCTCCCCGTCCAACCCACACTACCAGCCCAAAGGGTAAGGGGATCCACGCGTGTCTTCCATTGCATTTCCTATTCCATCCCATCCCATCTTACATCATCCCCCCCCATCCCCCCATCCCCCATCCCCCCGTTGCCTCTCTGCATACCCCGTGGCCCTACGGAATACGGTCCACCGACTTGGTCTCCCGACTTGCATCTGCCGACTTGGTCTGCCCGTTTGGTATTTCTGGCACTCGCAGCTCACCTCGTTGCACTCAAGCCAGACGAATCTGCACGATCTCATCTGCGACCTTGTTTAAGCCGTTGCACATCCTGCCAAAGGTTGTCCAGCCCATCGCGTTGCCTCTTCCACAACCCCCACCAGCCGAGCCAAGACGCGCCCCCTTGTTAATGTCATCATTGTCGTCCTACTTCGTGCTTCGCTGCTCTCAACTACCCACCTGTGTCTACTGACAGCCATCTCTGTACGAAAGTACGGATTGCTTCTTTCTGTCCCGCTGCCTCCTACTTACTGCCCGCCTGCTTTCTGCAACCTGCAGCCATCAATCACACAACCAACCGTCCAAGACATCTCACTGACTTCAGACTCTTGTTGCAGCTAACATTTGCCGTCGACGAGGGCTTGACTCCCGCCTAGTCGCCGATATTATCCGATCGCCCCTTTCCTCCTAGGCCATCGCTGGCTTACCGCCGATAATCTACCATTACCTCGTCGCCGACGATCGCATTCGCAACTAGCCTGTCCTACCCTCTTACGCCTTAATTGTATTACACGGTTCGCCATGGCTGCTCCCGGCGTTCAGTCCCTCAAGGTACGCCATCCCCTATCCGCCCGCCTCTCATGGTCATCCCTGGTGGTGATGGTGTAACTTCGTAGCTTCGTATGACAACTAATACGAGGTTTTATTATATATGTAGTGTGTGGTTACTGGTGACGGTGCTGTCGGCAAGGTAAGCTCATCCATGTCCTATTCGCGAGCCCATTCTTGTTGAACTAATCTCATGGTGCTGTAGACTTGCTTGCTGATTTCTTACACCACCAACGCCTTTCCCGGCGAGTATATTCCCACTGTGTCAGTATCTCTCTGCGTTTGCCTCCCTCGCTGTCTGCCTTGGCAAGCATCACATCTAATGTTTCTTGCTTATGTAGTTTTGATAACTATTCTGCCAGTGTTATGGTAGATGGAAAGCCAATCTCTCTCGGTCTCTGGGATACCGCTGGTCAAGAGGATTACGACCGCCTCCGTCCCCTCTCGTACCCCCAGACAGATGTATTCCTCATCTGCTTTAGCATCGTCAGCCCGCCATCTTTCGACAACGTGAAGGCGAAGGTAGGTTTCCTCGCAACTTGGAACCATATATATCGCCCATTTATTAATGTATCCTCATCCTGCAGTGGTACCCCGAGATCGACCACCATGCCCCTAACATTCCTATCATCTTGGTTGGCACCAAGCTCGATCTCCGTGAAGACCCGGCCACATTAGAGTCCCTCCGCTCTAAGAGGATGGAGCCGGTCTCGTATGACCAGGCCTTGGTTTGTGCCAAGGAGATCCGTGCCCACAAGTACCTCGAATGCTCCGCTTTGACCCAGCGCAACCTCAAGAGTGTATTCGATGAAGCGATTCGGTATGAAGATCATGGCTGAGAGGTCCCTTTTGACAGTCTGGCTGGCATGCTAACCTCGGTCTACAGCGCTGTGCTCAACCCTCGCCCGGCCCCTACCAAGGGCAAGAAGGGCGGCAAGTGTACCATCCTTTAGATACCCCCCATCGAATTCGCGCATCATGATTTTTTGCCTTGCGAGCAAAGAAATTGGCAAGAATTTCTGGCGTTTCGGGGAGGGGGCATAGGAAAGACAGTTTTCTGACTGGGGAATTGGCGTGTTGGGGGTTACTTTACCCTACTATTTGATCGGTCTCACGTCCTTCCCTTATTGACATGTCACAGCACATTCCATCGTTCTGGCGTGGCTCATTTGGAGCCGACGACGTGTGCGATGGGATTCGGCCGGCAAAGGGACGTGCAGCAGCTACTACTTACGACTCGTGGTTGGTGGATCTTGAGAAGCATCCAATGGCCTCTCGTGCAGAGGCCCCTTTTCTAGTTTCAGAAGTCTGATTCCCAGTGGCTCTCCTGTTCATCTCCGCGTCTGTCTTGGTTGGGAACCAAGTTGGAGATGACCATAATTGAGGTTGGGACCGTCTGCCCTTTCCTAGGTCCATGAGTTTCATAGAGAGTGCTACGCTCTACAGCGAGTATAGAGGAATGTCGCTTCATCATTCGTCGATTCTGTACATAGGTGTCACAACCCACAATGGAATAGGAAGTTCTGCCCATACAATAATTCACGATGGATGATGAGTCGTTCACATTTCATGCCTGGTTCCTTTTGATTTGGTTGCCCTGATTTCGCATCACTTGATATAAATTGCCCATTGCCCATTCATCGTCATGAATACCATCATACTACTTCCGGAGGAAAAGGGGGGTATTGTAGCTATTTTCCGTAGGTAGTAATTAATTAAACGAGCCACGGAAGCGTCTCCGTCTGCTCGGATGCATACCATCGTCGTTCTTCTTGTTCTTCCGCCCCTTCTTGCCATCATACTCTTCCTCGCCGCCCTCCTCAGCACCATCCTCCCCCCCCTCACCGCCACCGCCACCCTTCGCACCACCAGCCTTCTTCTCCCTCTCCTTCTTATCCTTCAACCGCGCCTCCTCTTTCGCGCGTCTCGCCCGCTCCTCATTCAGCTTCTCATTCTTCGCACGGATGCGCTCCTTGCGATACTCCGTATTTCCACCGCCACCAGCCGTAAGTTCGACATTAATCTTGCGCTCCTCCTCCGCGGGGGCACCACCAAATCTACCCCGACCACCACGGCCGCCACCACCAGTAGTAGCGGGACACTTAAAGGTACTGTGATGGAAGAGCTTCAGCGCTGTCTTCATGTGGTCGTAGCGCGCGAACTCGACGAAGGCGATGCCGCGCGACTTGGTGGGGTCGTGTTTCTGGTGCAGGAGGCGCACGGCGGTCGGGTGGACGGAGGCGAAGTGCGCGGTTATCTGCTCGGCGGTCGCGCTGTAGGGGAGGTTGCCGACGAAGACGATGAAGCGCTTTTTCGGGTCTGATTCGGCCTCGGCTTCGCCATCTTCGGCGTTCTCTTCTGTGGGTTTGGATTCGGTGGACTCTGTCTTGGGAGTCTTGGTCTTCTTTTTCTTGTCTTTCTTCGCGGCGGACTTCTCGGGCTCGTCTTGCGCCGCAGCGGGCTCAACGGCTTCGACGTCTTCGGTTACGGGCTCCTCGGTCTTGACGTCCTTCTTGGCCTTCTTCTTCTTCCGGCTTTCGCCTTCGCCGTCTGCGCGCCGACGCTTCTTGTCTGTCTTGTTGGGACTTGTGGTTGTGGGTGCTGTGATGGCGTCGTCGCCTTCGACGGCTTCGTCGTGCTTGCGCTTGGCCATTGTGGTTGTTGTTGTTGAAAGAATGAAGGTGTGAGTGATGAAGGTGAAAAGTCAAGGTTTCAATTCACGCGTGCGTTTTCGGCAGAATGTATTCCGTAGCTTCGGTAGGCAGATAATTCCGTAATGTACTCCGTAATCCAGTACGGAATATGTTACGATAAGGATGGGATGAAGAGTCCGTCGGGTCTTTTATGCGACGGGCAGTTCAGTTCAAATCAGAAAATTTTAGCGGTTGCCTTGCCTGCAAAACAACGTCTCAAAAAGAACCCAAACTGAGAGACACCCCAGCAACAAAAAAAAACAAGCCCAGTTTTTTATAGTGCCATGTCAGTGGGAAGTACCCTGCAAGTCGTCAACGTGCGCTCTGCTCTTCTTGCTCCCCACCAGGTCGCATAACGAGCCGGCCGCCGCATGGCAAGGTCTGGGAACTAGGTAGGCCTGGGTTTTACTTGCCCGGTACCTTGTCGGTACTTGATTCTTGCGGTTAGCGCTGGTGAGGGTCGATCAATGCTGCCGTTGTGGATGTAGGTACTCGCTAGGTACCGGCTACTTTTTGCGCCTCTTCACACATGTGATTCAAGGGTGAACCCGTGCTGCCGTGCGGTAGGGCTTAATACAGACTGACTTACGGCAAATCTCATCTCACTTCTTCAAGGGACATGTATCGTATTACAGATCTGGACTTGACTCTCCTGGGCTTGGTTTGTGAATTGCGTGGCTTGGATTGCAATGGCTTGATTGGATTCTCTATAGACGCCTTTTCTACGGGTAGCCCTTAGTAGTTTAGAAGATATATTGGAGCGAAAACTTCAAACTAAGGGAATAGTCGCTTGGGCGTTCTGGGGTAGTAGGCCGCCAAGTGAACCGAGGGCAGGTTCAAGTACCAGGCAACGACGCGGTCAAGACCAATACCACCGCCGCCGTGAGGAGGAACTGCCGGAACCCATGTGTCAGTCATTCGGCACCAACAGAGCGGCAAGGAGAAAAGGGAAAACTAGTGGCGTATAGGACTTACCACCGGCACTTCTGAAAACATCGACGTATTCCTTGATACCGGGGCTGGCAGGGTCGATGCCCTTGCGTCGGAGACGGGCCTCAAGGAGTCCAGGAAGATGTATACGCTGACCTATTCGAGAGTCAGTAAATCAACAACTGCTATTCGCATTATCACCTAGTGATTGAAATGGGACTAACCGCCGGAAAGAATCTCCTGGCCACGCACTATATCGAGAATTAGCAATCTACCCCTGAATACGAATCGTATCTTGGTTTTACTCACTGAAGAAATCGTAAGCGTTGCAGACTTTAGAATTTGTGGGGTCCTCAATCGTGTAGAAGGGACGAGCACCCTCAGGGAACTTGTCGAGAACGTAGAAGTCGGTGTTGTACTTCTTGCGGATCAAAGCACCAAGAGCCTTCTCCTGGGGTGTGCTCATATCCTCGTCATCGCTGACATTTCTGAACTCTTCGGGGCCCTCCTCGCGCAGAAGCTTCTGACCTTCGGCGAAAGTGAGACGGACCTCCTTGCCGGGTTCGGGCAGCAGGAATTCCTCTGAAGGGTAGACGGTGCGGATGAACTCGATCTCGTGCTTGCACTTCTCCTCGAGGCCACGGAAGATGTGCATAAGGGTGGCCTCAATCATGTCACGGACCTCGTGGTAGGAGTCCTCAATCTCCATTTCCAGATCGAGACCCTGGAACTCGGTCATGTGTCTGGGGGTGTTGGAGTTCTCAGCTCTGAAAACGGGGCCAATGCAGTAGACTCTCTTTCTGCCAGCAGCAATCTCGTACTGCTTGTAGAATTGGGGAGACTGGGCAAGGTAAGCCTGCTTGTCGAAGTAGTTCATGGCGAACACGTTGGCACCACCCTCGGAAGCGGCACCAATGAGGCACGGGGGCTCGAAGGGGACGAAGTCGTTCTTCTCGAGGAACTCGATGAATAGCCGTCTTACAGCCACTCTGACGTCGGCAATGGCCTGCTGGATGGGTGCCCGCTTGTGCATGACAATGTTGTTGAGGTGGGTTAGTAAACTGGCAGTGGGAGCAGCCTCAGTGAGAGACAAGTTCTCAACAGCCTCGGTCGCAGCAGCAACAGGCTCCTCGTCATCGATGGATCCAACAGCACGGTTAGAGGCGTTCAAGCTGAGACCCAGAACCTCGGGACCGGGGGCAATCAAGTAGCACTTGGTGATGTGGAGCTCGTAGTCGCTGACACGGCAGCTCTTGACGGGCTCAAGGGGCTTCTTGACAGTAGCCTCGACCAGGACAAAACCCTCCAGGTGCAGACCACCAACCCACTTGGCCATCTGTCTCGAAACGGGCTGACCCTCGGGGTTAGCAGCGATAACACCCTGAATGGACCAAGAGCGCTCCTCTCTCAGCTCAACGAAGGCCATCTTGGCACCCTGCATACGGGAGTTCTGGATCCAAGCACGGAGCTTGATGGTCTTGCCGAGGTGCTCCTCGCCGAGGTTCTTTAGCGAGACACGCTCGGCCTCGACCTTGGTGTCGGGCTTGATGTCACCGTAGTTCTCGGTGGCCAAGTCGACATCGTCGGCCTTCTTCTGAGCAGCCTGGGCAGCGGCACGCTCAGCGGCACGCTTGGCCTTCTCAGCCTCCTTCTTGGCCTTGGCCTCGGCCTTCTTGGCTCCCTTCTTGGACTGAGCGGGAGAATCGCCAGCCTCACCTTCCGCAGCGACGGCGGCGGCAGGGGCAGCGGCGGCAGGAGCCTCGACGGGCTCAGTGACAGGTGCGTCAGACATTGTGAGAAATCACGCAGACAACTCTTTATAAAATCAGATCGAAAATCTAATTAATCGAAGGCCTCGGAACTTGGTAACTCCAGCGCTAGCAAGACCGTCGAGTCAAGAGAATCTAGTCCGGGGGAACTTGTCGGCAGATCTGACGAGAGTCTGGGGAAAGTTATGGGAATGACTCTTATCCGTACGCCGTGATCGCCGCGGGGGCAGTTTCAATCTTTCCATTTGACATTTGATAGTGGGGTAATGTTGACTAAGTCGTTATTGCTTGATAGGTGCATATCGCTGTACAAATGTATCTTATCGCATTTAAAACTTTTATCAGAAATTTTGCGTTTAACCAACCTCAACGTCAATAAGTCTTTCATGAAATCTCAAGAACTTCTCTCTCATCTAAAAAAACAGCGAAGACAAAAAAGTGAGAAATAGGGAATTCGAAAAATCAAGAGACCGAAAGATCTCTCATTCCCTAACAGACCCTCATAATGGCACCAGAACAGGCGACCAAGCCCGCAAAGGCTGCAGCAAAGGCTCCAAAGCCTGCAAAGGCGATAAGCCAAATCGCCAAACCAAAGGCCAAGAAGCGCGCCCGCGACGACGGCGACAATGCCGACAAATCTGAGGCCGGTCCCAAAAAACGGAGAAAGGCCTCCGCCCACGACCAGGACGATCTCGACCTTGACCTCGAGGCCGGCCTGAACAAGAAGATCGCCCTGCTCGACAGCATGCTGCTCGCCGACCACCTGGCGCAGAAGACCCGGCGCTTCGGCACCGATCTGAAGCCGGTGGAGCTCGCCGCGCTCGACATCTCACGTGAGTCTCACGACATCCTTCCCCTATTCGCATCCTCCTTTTCTCATCCTCCCTTCTCACTCCTTCGCATCTCACCATAAGTCAACATAGACTAACACACCCCCAGCAAACTACATCAAAGACTCCAGCTCCTTCACAGAAGCCCGGACCCTAGACAATCTGCCCGCCTTCCTCGAGGCGCACGCAAAGGAGCCCAAGAAGCTCGGCGACGCGCCCAAGGAGAACGGCTCGCCGCACACCATCGTCGTCGCTGGTGCCGGACTGCGAGCCGCTGATCTCGTTAGGTATTTCTTCCCTTTCTTTTCTTTCCTTCTTTTTCCTTCTCCTGTCTCTTTCCCCCTTTCTGTCTTTCCCCCTTCCTTCCTCTCCTCTTCCACCAATCTCAGGAACTAACACCCCCACAGAGCCGTCCGAAAATTCCAATCAAAAAAGATCACAGTCGGAAAGCTGGTACGTGTCACCCCATCTCCCCTTCTCCGTTCCTACAGCAGACTAACACCGCCCAGTTCGCCAAACACATCAAAATCGAGGAAACCAAGAAATTCCTCGCAAGCCACCGGACCGGTGTCGCCGTAGGCACCCCCCAGCGCCTGTCTGATCTCGTCGAGTGTGGTACGTACCGTCTTTCGTTTGTATTTTTTTCTGCTTTTTTGTTTTCTTCTCTTGTTTTTTTTTTCTTTTTCTTTTGTCTTTGTAAAACCCCAAAAGCTGTGACTAACCTCGTATCCAGGATCCCTGAAGCTCGACAAGCTCGAGCGACTCGTCGTTGATGCTTCCCACATCGACCAGAAGAAAAGGGGTATTATGGACATGAAGGAGACCATGATCCCGCTCGCCCGCTGGTTGTGCAGGGCCGAGTTCAAGGAGAGATACACGGATCCCGAGCGACCGCTCCAACTCTTGTTCTACTAAATTCGGGGCTTCACCTCATTCTCCTGCTTTCTTTGACACATGTTCTTCGCATTTCACAATGATACCCATAATAGAGAACACATGGTCGGTGTAACAAATGGTTTGCACTTCCATTCAAAAGAACGGCTTTATGGAAAATTGTAGACGCCATAACATTACAAATGTATGTTCAAAACACCCCTAATCGAATATCGGACCGGCATCTCTTTATACCCCCGTAGTAGTAGAATACGTAAAAATAACCAGTCCTAGCAAGTCGTATCCATGCTGATCATGTTGGTCATGCTCCTGTCACCAGTAGCCATTGGTCCAATAATCTTGCAGCAGGACGATAGCAATCCACAAGACGAGGCCGGCAGATGAGGCCTTGAAGCGAGACGAGCCCGACTGGGTGATGACCCACGGTCGGTTGATGCTCGAAGATTCGGGACTACTGTCCGTCAAAAAGGGTGCGGCGGTTGGCGACATGGTGATGGTGAAAGTCAGAGAATCGGTGAAAGTCGTGGTGATTGTAGCTATGGGAACGCTCTCCTGACGCAGCTGAAGCCCGGGTATCTCTGGAAGTTGACGGCCGGCAAGGTAGTCGGCTTCGCGCACACGAAGCAGCTCGTCGTTGACGAATCCGGGGGCGACCATGTAGATATCAGCACCGACTTCCATGCATGTTGAAATGGTGCGGCTGAGTGCTTGTCCGTATTCGTTGGAGTCGCATTGAGAGTAGAGGCATTGGAATAGTGACTAGCAAGATCATGTTAGCATGGCTTCGAACGTAGTGAGTTGTCATGACTGGAGAGTAGGGTCAAGCTTGCCTTCTGATACTCTTCTTGGTGACACAGGCAATTCATGTCCAAGCATTGCGTAACAAACATGCTATCAATCATGCAGTGGGAACCACAGCCTGTTGTTTGTTTTATGAATAGTCAATAAGGCAGTAGACAGATATATAAGCGAGAAGAGGAGCATCATTCATACTTGGCAGTTGGGGATCCGTTCCTACATCCAGCTTCAACATCTTGCCGGAGCCAGCCTGTAAGAAGGGAAGAAAGACGACAAAGTTGAACCACTTCATTTCCAGCGACTTTGAAGCAACGTATAGGTCCCAGAAAATGTATAGACAGCCAGGAGGTCTGCGGTTCAGAATAGAAAGGGCGGCTTGGATGTCTGTCTGACTTGGAACGTATCGGCTCTGGTGTTTCGACTCGAGAATCGAATAATCCGTTGAAACAAGGATAAAGCGAATGAAAATCCGACTCTCAAACAGCGTCGGTAAGGATGGTCACCAAGAAACCAGTCCCAAGGGCGAGATGAAGTTCAATGCTTGACGATCCAAAAAAGGAGGGAGGAGCAAGAAAAGGAGAGAGGGAGAAGCGAGTGGAAGCGATAGAAAACGAGCGAAAATGGTTGCTTGTCAAACGACTGGCGATGTTGGTGTCTACTCTAGACTGGTGGAGAGTGTTCCCAGACCAGATCTGTCGAAAAACTCGAAATGGAGTGGGAATGGCCTCGGTCCCTGGGGCTTGCTCTGCCGGGCGATCCTCCCGCCTGCACCTTCCGTTGCAATCCACGCGTAACATCCAGGGGCAGGTTCGGGCCATGACAGGAAACCACGCCCCTCTGCGGAGCTCGAACTTGGAAGGCATCGGCGCGTCGCCGCGTCCGTACCTTCCTTGACTGCCTGTGTCTGAATTTCCGGGCAGTCACGGGGCTCATCTTTGGAAGTCCCATGATGCATGCACCCAAGTACATCGCGTACCTACCTCATACCCTGCTACAGGTTCCATTGTTGTTTACAGTGAACCCAAGTAGGTAGATACCTGTCAATGGAAGGTATAGAGGCGTGCCGTCACTGCCTTTTCACTAAGAATGCATTGTAGTCGCCCACAGTGCAATCTTACTGGAGGTTTTACCGAGGAGCAACCACGCGGACGTGACTGCCGCAACGGCACGGTCTACTGCTGTGCCGGCAGTGACAGACGAGAACTCGAGGAAGGTGCGTGAATGCATTGGTATCCCAAGAGGAAGGTGCAGGGTGCGTGATTCCTCGTCCCCCGCCGATATACATTCCGCGGTCCCCTGGGTCCTTGGACTCAAACCAAATCTTCCATTCACACACACCCATCTCCCCATCTTTCTTCCTACAAACCCACACTTCTCTATCTTTACCTTCTTCACGACAACATTCACTATCCATTCATCTTTATAAATTCCCTTTCACATTCACCACTCTCCATCCATTATCTCGTTCATAATGGCGCCCATTCGCAAGACCAAGGGCAAGGAGTCCGCCTACCATGGCAGAGCATCCGGCCTTAGGGCCACTGAACAAGACGCTCAAAGCCGTATGGTCCTCCGTCCCAGAACTGGCGTGAGATACAATGGCGAAGACCATGGCGAAGACCATGGCGAAGCAAGCACAAGCGGCGCGGCGCGGGCCACCCGGATCACCAAGAACAGATCCGGAGCCTCTACGAATGCACCAGCCCATGGCAATCAGAACGCACAAGATACGCGTGACCCTATCGAGGGAATCGACTACGAGATTGTCGTTCTTAATGTGCCCAACTGGGATGATCCCGTCGAGGTAAGAGAGCCTAACTAGAATGATGATATCCAAGCAGTGAATGCTAACAAAGATGATATGTAGCCCCATGATGCGAATGAGGCCGAGAATCATGATGATGGTCAAATCGAAGATGACCAGATTGAAGATGAAAGAGACGGTAGCAGCATCGATGAGGGAATGGTCATCGATGAGCGATTCATCGAACAGGAAGCCGACGTCGCCGTCGAGGCAGAGCCTGCCGCCGAGCCTGAGACTTTGGAAGTAGGCGAGAGCTGGAAGATGGACATGCATCGATATCGCCTCATCCCATACCGTCTCAATGTCTGGAGACAAGATGAGGAGGGCGACCTCGTGGTACCAGAGGAGCTGCAGGCGACACTGTTCGCGTTGAACATGCGCGCTCGGTCCCGCGAGGAGAAAAACATGTCCCTGGCGGAACACCGCCAGGAAGTGCAAGCTCTCGCTTCAGCGAACCGTCAGTTGGCGGCCTTCTCGAAGGCCATCCAATTGACTAGTGAGTGCGACTTCCAGATCCAGGCCGGCGGTATGCGGCTCTTCTCAGTGGCACCGGATTTCCATAGAGCCGACAACGGCAGTGTGTATCCGCGGATACTACTCGTCATGGACGAGTGGCGATCCGACCCGCGTATTGCAACATACGTGGGTTTTAATGTCCTCAAGGGGACAATGAAGCGCTACGGCGAGCTGCCCTGTCCTCAGCGAATCGATGTTGTGGAAGTCGGTCGGCACGGCTGCCGCACACTCATGGTCTGCGAAGACTTTGATCCAGACATTCCCCGAGTCATGGCGGGTGCCGCGGTTGGAGATAGCATCATCAGGGACCTCTGGGCTTGGAAAGTGAGCATTGTACCATTTCCAACCGTGGTACCGGCTCCGCCTATGGCTGTTCAGATGCGGGATGTGGGAACATCCACCTCGGAGATGGATTAGAAAAGGCATCAAGGGTGTTTCTGTTCTGTTTCTCGTGATGTTACGAACCTGTGCTTTGCCGCAACGGAGCTGATAGCCATACCCAAAGGAGGAGCCAGGACGGAGAAAGGGTGCTTGCTTGGCTGGATATCGCTGGTGTCGTGGTGTTGTGGAGTTAGGGTGTTAAGTGTGTTCAGTGTGCTTACGGAATTGAGCTCGTTTTTACCAGAAGTATGCATCATCACGCCAAGTGATAAGTGAAGCATGGCGTATGCCGTATCGTGAACGTGTCCACGTCTAATGATTCGTACTTGTTTCCAGACTAAAGAGAACAGTGCTGTTTGATGAATCAGTACGGGTGTAATCCGTACCTGCCTAGGAGGTAGTTCTTATGTTGAATGTCTACGGATTAGGCACATAAGGTAAAAGATGTAGGGGTGGCAATACTTCATATCTAGAGAAGAGTAGAAACTGGAGCTGGATGGTATATTTTGTTGGTCAAAAACGTAGGTATGTTTAGATGGTGAAGCCAAAGGGGGGGAAGACGGGACTATCCATTTCTACTTGGCTGGCTACTGTTAATGGCCCACCGTCTACTGTCGACGAGCAACGTCATCTATCTAAATATGCTAAAATACAAGGTGAAAAGATAAAGCTTGAATAGAGTTATAATTCATCGGCCCGTTGCATTTATTTGCTTTGGGGTTTTTGGGTTTTCCGAGACCGGGCGGGTGGTAGCTATGTAGGTTTTGGATTGGATGTGTCTAGCTAGGATTGCTTCGTTAACAGCAAGACGGGAAGACAATACTGAGAATCTTACGAGGAGTTTGAGAATTCGGCGACGATGAGCTTCGCGATAATAGTTGGTGTGCGTGTGCCGGTAGGTGACGGGACGGGACGTGCCCGCCGGGTTTGCTTACATAACCCATTTCAGATGGACGGGACCTTAGGTACCTACTTGACAGATGAGGTCACAGGTCACCAGACCAGATCAGAGAAGAATGGAGAAGAGCAGACCAGAGCAGATCCGAGAAGATTAGAGAAGAGAAGAGAAGACCAGAGAAGGCCATAATACATCCGTGCCTGCCTACGGCACTGCCTGTTTCGTTTAGGAAGGAACGAATTGGGAGTGATTCATGTTTTGTGTCAGGTGGATGGATGATTCATGTTTCAGAAACCAAAGGAAACGAAACGAAACGAAGGGAAAAGGGAAGGGAAGGTGGGGATTATTGGGTGCGATTGCCCCTGGTTTGGGGGGATTGGTAAGGGGGGGGGGATAGGTAGGTGCGAGGGTGATGGGAATATGGGTGAGTGGGAGTGGGAAGGAGATGTGCGCAGGAAGGTAAGTGCGGTAAGAAGGTACTGAGGTTTTTGGGTCTGGGTTTGGGAGGTGGGTGAGGAAAGGGACAGGCACGGAGATAGAGATCGGGGGAGAAGTGCCCGTCTACCTACCTAATATCGGTGTGACGTGTCTATGAATCTCCTAGTATCTTGACACTAAGGTCCGCGGATATTTACACGAGATATCTGAGTAGCTAATCGGATGGACGTATGGGTTGAGGACAAGTGAGAAGGATCCATCTCCTTGGTTTTCTATAAGATATTCCAGGTGTTAACACGAAGAGGGCTATATTAGACTGAGAAAGGGGCATGTAGGTAAATTATAAGTTGGGGATTGGAAGGTCAACGACATCGGTATCTGCCAATTATTCAAGTTTCATCACTTCATCACTTCATCACGTAGATAATCACCGCTATGCAAAGCCAGAGGCTTCAAAACTCGAAAAATTGACATCGATAATCATGGTTTCATTTTTAACCACCAAGTCATATCACGGAACACATTGCTGCTAATACTACACAGACATGCGCCTATCCCCTAGTTTACATGGGAGCCTGCCATCGCATATTAATCACCTTTTTCCGGACCTGTAGAACCATTAGCATTCACACTATCCATATATTCATGCGTGGAGAACTCACCATAGGACCCAAAGCCAATACACCCGCAAACAGCGCAGCAACCGTGCCCAACAAAGTCACCTTATTAAACGCCTTACCCAGGACATCGAAAGCCTGCGAGGGCGCCACTCTCGTGCCGAAGACGTCAACACCATACGCGAAGACCAGACACGTGCTCTCGAGGATCGCGGGGGCGGCAATCATGCCCTTGATACCGACTACGTCCCGCGTGTGCGTGATCGTCATGCGCGGGTCGAGCTCGATGGCGGGAACGTACTTAGAGAGTCCCTCTTCGATTTCGGCTGCGGTCGGGTCTCGGCCCACGGGACGGCGGGGCTCGAGGATCATGCGGGGGATAGCAATGATGGAGTGTGACTCAGGCATGTAAGCTAGGAGTTGTCTGATGGCGATGCCCTGGCGTGTTTGCGTAACGGCAAGGGTATTAATGGGGCCGGAGAGAACGAATGTCTTCGAGACGACAGACGGGAGATCAGGGCCCATGTATGAGTCGATAGGGTCGAGCGAGGAGAAGTTAGCAGCATCGCCCAACGGGCCGCGGTCGTTAGCGAGTTCGGACTCGTAGAGGTCGGAGATGACAACTTGGTAACCCTTGAGGTTCTGCCCTGGCGCGTCACGAATGGGGTAGGCACCATAGTAGGTGCAGAGGAACCAGTTCTCGGAAAGAGTGCAGTCGATGTCCTTGTCTGCATCGACACCTTCGTAGGTAGATGACGCGAGGACTTGGCCCGAGATGGTATCCAAGAAATAGGTAGACATAACAGAAGTGTCGCTGTTGATAGCAGCAACTACCATCGTGTTGGGGTTCAGGTACTTGTACTTGACGGTCCTGTCACCCAGCACACGGCCAATAGAAGCAATGGGATCGTGCTGTGGGCGAGTAGCAATGCTGACGATGTGTTGTCCGACAAAGGGTGAGAAGCTCCAAAGGGGAATCGCAGTAGCCATTTCCCCCTGAGCCATATAGTAGAAGCCCTGGATCTCGTTTGCGTTCGTGCGAGTAACAATCGTCTGCTTGGGAGCCCACTGACTCTCAACGTCAGAGAGCTGACCATCACGCTCGATAGGCAGAAGCCAGGAACCGGCATCGCTGTCTACGACGACTGCGCCGTCAACAAATGGACCGGTACCAGATGGCTTGGAGTCAACGGTTTTACCCGTATCAGCCTCCACGACAACAACTTGGCCATCAGAGCTGTGGACGGTGACCACTCCCTTGGCATTATCGGCGTAAATGGCCTTGACATCCCAGTTCGATGTTTCCTGAATAGTCTTCCGCCATACAATCTTGCCATGGTGGCCGGCATCAAGACCATATAGCTTTCCACGCTTGGTAGCCAAAACAACCAACTTGTTGAACCCGAAGTTATCGCGAACAAGCCCGTTCTCAGACTCAGTGCTCTCCGAGCCAACAATGCTGCTGACAAGACGCTTAGGAATGGATTCCAGGTAGGCAGGGAGGTACTGGAGATCATGGATATGGCGTTTCAGGCGATGGGTGTAAGCCGCCAAAGGGTTGCTGTGAGCCTCGGCGTCCAGAGTCTTAGCCAAGTCCTCGGATTCGGGGATCTCAGCCCAGGTAGCAGCCACGGCACCGCTCAAGCCTTCGGTTCGCGCCCAGGCAAACTCGCCATTAACGACTTGCATCCAGTCGTCCAAGTCGGTCACGATAACAGTCCTGACAGCATAGCTATCGTCGGATTTCTTGAGCACCTCAGATACTCCATGAATAGCACTAGGCTTTTCTGTCTGTGCATTGAAAGGCCATCGGCCGAGGATTCCATGCGACGTTGACGATGTCACAATAACCTCATCAGCCGTGACTCGGGTGAAGTACACATTGGCACCAGATGAGCTTGTCGAGAAAGCGCCCTTTCCTTCAAGCAGGGGCAGATTGTATGCCTTGGAAATAACGCCGCTCTTCAAGTTGATGTGAAAGACATCAGCACCATTAGCGGTCTCCGTTCGGCTGTGTACCAAGAAGTGAGGCGATGACTGAACAGTATGCGGCGCGTGAATCTCCACGCTCACTGTACCGGTGGGAAGGTCGAAGTCCTGCTTGCTCTTGAGACCAAGGACATTGACGTTCAACTTGGTCAAATCGCTACCCGTCCACGCAACAATAGGCGCAGCCGAATTAGCACCCACAAACATGACATCCTCAGCCTTCTGCACCTCGCCCTTCGTACCGATCGGGATCTCATCCAGCTTCTTCCCAGTCAACGTGTCCAGCACAATGACCTTCAGCGTATACGCCTTCGGCGCTCCATGCAACGTGACAACAAACACCTTCTCCAAATTCGTGCTCACTTGCAGCGGAACATCCTTATTAACCTCCTTATGCTCCCACACGACGCGTCCCTCGGACCCATGTAACCGTCTCGTGACAATCGCGCCGTCTTCTTCGTACAGCGTCAACACATCCTTCCGGTCACGCTCCGTGATCTCCATGACCTCGAGATCCCGAACTTCACCAGTGAAATCCATAGACCAGATATTCCGACCCGTCAACGCATCCCAAGAACTCACAGCGCTCCCATACGCGCCCGCCAACCAAGCCTGGTCCTCCGGCGCGCGCAAGAAGCCCCCAGTCCCATTCTCAGCTAACAACTGCCTCCAAACAATCTCTCCATTGCCGGGGTTCACAGCGCCGAGAACACCCAGATCGCTGAGCGTGTAGAGCAGGTTCGCCTTCTCTTCCGGGCGGGGTCGATGGAAGAACGTCGTTTCGCGTTGCGGGACGCCGAGGAGCTCGTGGTGGTAGTCGATATCACCGACCTCGTCTTGGAACACGGCGCGGACGGTGGCTGGCAGGGCCAGGAGGACGGATACCGAGAGCGCCTGGAAGGACAACATCGTTTTGGGATTGGCTTGTTTTGTGCCAGAAAGAAGTTGGTTGCTTGCTTGACTACCTCATGAGCCTGGGCAGGCGCGCGCAGTCGTTATGAGTGTGGGTAGTGAGTGACCTGGACGGGAAAAGAGCCATGTACAATGTGCAAATTGCTACGACATTGGTGATGACATCAAACAACTGCTCACTCGAGGCTCATCGGTGACGTTTTCGATGCAGCATGCTCGTAGCTAACTGGCATCAGACCGGTTGGTTTGTAGATAATCAGTTACGTACACGAAGCTGGCCGGACGTGGTGGAGACCTCAGCTAGTACGGACAGCTGTTGCCAGTCTGCCATCAGCTGCAGTATTCAGTGCTTCGAACCATCCGGGACCCCTTATTCATGTCGTGGTCCGGAGTTCCGAGTCATGTTTCAAGTCACATCTTCTACTTCTACTTTATTTACTCAAGTTGGTTCTTTTTATGAGGTTTTGAATTAAAGATCCTCGTCGCCGCGAGTTGATTTACTTTTATGGTACCTAAACTACGAATCTCATAGCAAGATATGTTCACTGGACGGTGAGCTATTAGGGAGTGTAGAACAACACCTCAAACCTCCATACGAGTATCAGAACGAGTGATCAAGAATGGATCCAGGCGCAATACCTAGCCTTGAATATCAGCCAATGGCTAGCGATCAAAATTACTCGCCGTCCTTATCCTTGGAGCTACTATCAAGGTGTCAGTGACTATCAGACCATGAGCAAATCTTGAAATATCGAAACTTACGCCTTAGGACGGCCAACTTTGCCAGCTTTACCCGCCTTGCTCTCCTTAGTAGCGGCGGCAGCAGCACCCGCGGCTTTCGGTTTACGTCCGGGTTTGGCCTTCGCGGGAGCCTTGGTGGCGGTCTCATCATCGCCTTGCTCCTTCTCAGGGGCCGGAGCTGCCTTCTTCGCGGCCTGTTTACCTCGACCCTTCTTCGACGAGACTGAGATCTCGGATTCATCCACGTTCTCCGCTCCATTCTCCTCAGCAATATCCTTGGGCTTGCGGCCCTTAGCCTTTCTGACTGGCAGTGCTACCTCCGCATTGCCATTGTTTTCTTTGTCATCCTCGGATTTGGCACCCGCACTGGCGCTCTCGCCCTCGGGCTTCGCCACTTCACTGTCCTTCTTCTCGTTGTCTGCGTCAGCGGTTGTGGCTTTGGTATCGACTACGTCTTTCTTCTGTTCTTCGGGCTGAGATTCTCCGGTTCCATTGACATTGGCGGCCTTGGCTTCATCGTTTTCGACTTTCTCCGTTGGTTCTGATTTCACCTCATTTTTGGCGTCGCTAGGCTCAGCCTTGACCTCGTCACTCTGAGGTTTTGTCGCGTCAGTCTCGGCCTTCACCTCACCATTGCCAGTCGAAGTCTCGTCCTCATCCGCTGGTTCTTCTGATGAAGGCTTCTTGGTCTTCCGACCAGCTCCGGCCTTTCTCTTGACCGGTTCGGACTTCTCGCCCTTCTTGTTAGCAGCTTCGGCCTTGGTAGCACGGCCAGACTTGGCAGCTTTCTTGACAGGCGCGGGCTTTTCGTCTTTCTCATCATCATTAGCTTCAGCCTTCACGGCTTTACGGCTAGTTCTGGCCTTCTTGGCTGGCTCGGCCTTCGTGTCCTTCTCGTCACCCTCATCATCCTCTTCACCTTCCTCAGCCTTCACGGCCTTGGCACTAGCTCTGGCTCTCTTCTTGGGCGGCTCTGGTTTCTCGTCTTCACCATTAGCCTCGGCCTTGGCGCTCTTGCGGCCAGCTGCTGCCTTCTTCTTCACCGGCTCAGCCTTTTCCTCCTCTTTAACCTCAGTATCGGTCTCAACCTTGGCGTTCTTGCGCGCAGCCGTGGCCTTCTTCACCGGCTCAGCCTTTTCCTCCTCTTTAACCTCAGCATCGGTCTCAACCTTGGCGTTCTTGCGCGCAGCCGTGGCCTTCTTCACCGGCTCAGCCTTTTCCTCCTCTTTAACCTCAGTGTTGGCCTCGGCCTTCGCGGTCTTGCGGGAAGCTGTGGCCTTCTTCTTTACCGGCTCGGCCTTTTCCTCGTCCTTCTCGTCATTGGACTCATCCTTGACGGCCTTGCGGCTAGTTCTGGCCTTCTTCTTCGCTGGTTCGGGTTTCTCCTCTTCATCGTCGTCACCAGCTTCAGCCTTTGTCGTCTTACGGCCGGCCCGGGCTCTCTTCTTGGTTGGCTCCTCTTCCTTGATCTCCTCTTTCTTTTCCTGTTCCTCGGGCTCCTCGGCCTTCTTAGGCTTGCGACCAGGTTTGGCCTTCTTCTTCACCGGTTCAGACTTCTCGTCTTCCTCCTCTTCTTCTTCATTTTCAGACTTCTTGCGGCCACGTTTAGTGCCCGCGGCTTTCTTAGAGGCCTTACCATCCTCGTCATCTTCGGCCTAAACAATGGAATGAGTAATTGCATAACAGAGCATGAAACGCGAACTCTTACCTCTTCTTCTTCCTCGCCGGCCTTTGCCTTCTTGGCACGGCCACGGATGGCAGACTTGCCAGGTACGTTGAATGCAGGATCCTACAGCGACAGTCAGAAAAACATAAATCTTTGATGAGGCATACAAGAGATCATGGGAAATAGGAGTCATCGCCGGCAATGCTCTCAACGGATGCTCGATATAATCAATGCAGCAAAGGAGAAACTTACGCCATTGAAATCCTCAGGATCAATGTGACCCTGTCTTACAACGCGTTGGATCTTGTCTTTAATAGACTGGTCTCTGTGAAAGAGTGAGCAATGGAAGATAAGTCACGAGTTGGGAACAGTGAGCTCATACTCTAGTTCGTCGAAGCCGTCTAAGAGTTCCCAGTTATACTCATCACCTCCGTTCTTGAGATTCGTCTGGACGTTCCCGATGGTTCTTCCAGAGACGCAACCCCTATGAGTTCCGTGTTAGCATGAGAGGGTAAAAGGAACATTAAGACCGCACGATGAGACATCTCAATTTGGGGGTGTAAACATACCAATGGCGCCATCTCCACGATCCGTTAGGTGCGCCAGGCATGGTGACCCAAACACCAAAGCGCAACTCGCCTTTCGTAAGCTTCTTGCCCGAGTCCTTGCATACTTTATCTTGGCAGCCGGCCCGATTGTTGGGCGAGACCTCTGTGAATCGAGTTAGTGAGAAGCCAAAAACTACACATCGCCGGAATGGTGAATCATGGGACGGCGGCACAGCACGTCGACCAGGCGCGGACGGGAAAGCGAGAGGAAAAAATGAGGCTAAAGGAAGCGACAGTGACATATGATATCGAAGAATGTGATCCCAGAAATTGTGCAGGCGTCAATGGAGATAGGTGGAAGCAACTCACCGATACGGTAAGACATTGTGTCCCTGGTCTGAACGTCAAGCGCAAAGCCGCAAGGCGTGACAATTCAGTAAGAAGAGATGAGAGTTGGTATGGGATTAATGAGGTCGAAGTCGCGTTGTGATGGCGGATAGTTGAATACTGTGAGTCTTCGTCTCAAACGGCACGCGGTTAGGGGGCGACAACAAAGAGAGGAGTATGAACTGATTAACGGGGAGAGAATCTGCGAGGATCAGAAAACCGCCGGATTGAGAGTGTAGATGCACGAATAAAGGACTTTTTTTTTCCTAATCAAGCCTTAATTCATGTAATCTGCACCGACAATACACAGTAGCAATAAAATGCAGTGAAAAAAAAGTATTGAAGAAGAGGTTGGTTGGGAAACGAGCTGTAGAGTTAAGGTGGTAAGGAGGTATTGCGTTGTGTGTTGTGTTGTGGGTGCCGGAAGAGTGCAGGTGGGAGAGAGAGTCGGAGGGATAAAGCAGTAGGTGGGAGCTGGGCGGGCGAGGCGCTGACGAACACACGCCGGACTCGACGCGTACTCGTAGCTGCCAAAAGATGAAAGCCCAAAGGGGGGGTCGCAATAAACACGTATCATAGGCCGTAGCAGCAGGCAATGCGTTGTGGCAGGTGCGGATGACAAGTACCGAGGTACCTAACTAGCCGGCCAAGCGCATGACATAGCGCCTGGAGCTGCGCCCGCTGAAACCGCTGTAGCGAGCTCCCCCGGGCACTAACGGAGCTCTGACAATGCTCTGACAAGCTCCCCGCTGCGCGTACAACGCACGACCTGCTCGTCGCAGCAGCACGTACCTCGGTACATACGGATTCAATAATAAGACAGAACAGCATTCCTTCTGCTACGGTACGGATTGCCTTGGCAGGCAAGTCAAAACTGGCAAAAAAAATGCTACGTAGACCTGACCCTGCTTTCCTAACGAGGCATCCCACTTATCAGATCGACAGATCAACAGCGAAGTGCCATTCGTTTTTTTCTTTGCTCTTGTTCTTTTTTTTTCCTTTGTGTGCGCTTTGCTTTGTTGGGTCGCACCACGCTGCTGCTGCTGCTGCTGCTGCGGTGGCGACTTCCCAGTCCATTCCCTTCGTGCTAGGAAGGGAGCGCACCTGCAGTCAACACGCAGCCAGATCAAGCAAGCGCTCGCTCGCTCTCGCTGTAACCCCTCTATTCCGTAAAAAAGCCACTATAATAGTTGAGAGTCTCTTCTCGCCAACCCGCCGAAGTCTGTAACGATTAGGTAATACATTGGATAGAGTCTCGTCACCAAACGCCAACATGAGTCTTCTCTTCTCTCTCTCGCTCACACACTCTCACACTCCTACTCCTCACATGCTCGTTAGGCCGCACGCAAATCGTCAAACACGTGTGTATCATGATACCAATACCTAAACCACTAGTTAGGTTTTGTTTACTTTTTTTGCTATTCCGTACATAGGCTATTCTGCCGTTTTCTTCTGCCGCCCGACCTCCCCCGATCCCATGACGTCGTTCCAAGCATAGTAGAGAAGAAGCTGGCGCTCTCCCCCGTCTTCTTATCAATGTCATTCAAGTACGCAATAGCATCCCGTAGCCATGCTGTACGAGCACCTGCGATAGCATGTTGGAAGCATGCTACGGATTATAGCCTGTCATAGGCAGGCAGGCAGGCTAGAATGCATGCACATATGATGATGTACCCAGATAAACAACGTCCCGCACGCAGCAAAGCCCCCCCTCCAGATCTACGGTATCTATTCCCCCGATTTATTTTTTCTTCTTTTTTTCTCCTCTCCTCTTCTCATTCTCTTCTCTCAGAGGAACGGGCACCACCCAATATACATGGCCGATAAGTTCCTCGGGTCAACAGCCTGTTTGATAAGCTCGTCCACCTGGCCCTCCACGCTAAGTGGGATGCTTTCGTTCGGGAGCAGACCCTGCACCTTTCTCTTGATGCTCTGCACCACACTCTGCGGGTTGAGTCTCACCGCCTCGTTCTTCCTGCGCTTGTCTCTCTGGAGATCCAGCGTGGGATCGTAGATAAATGCTTCTAGAATCGTCATCAGCGTTTCTTCCTGCTGGCGAAGAATGCTTAGCGTTAGTTCTGAGCATTTTCTGAACGGGCCCTCGTATCCGTAGATACCCATCGCTGCCACCATGTTGTGTGTAAGTCGGAACGGGACCCGCTCTGGCTGCGCGAACGTGAGACCTTTGTCAAACAGACAGTTGAAGTCAACGTGGAATATTCCACCGTTTCCTTCTTCGAGGAGCACGTTCTCTCCATGACGGTCGCCGAGACCTAGAATGGTTCCTACCATGGACATGACGGCGCATGTTCGTGTATATCGAAGTCGAGCCGAGAACCAAGCGGACGGGTTCGGGAACTGCGATATGAACCAGTTGGGGAGTACTGGTGGAAGCATCCCCAGGATATCCTGTGTGAAGATCTTCGTGTTGCCCTCACCCATCATCGCCTCTTTCAACATTTGCTGGAGCTGTTGATAGTTAAGAACAATTCCACGCGAGCGATAAATATTCAGCAGAATATCACGCAGTGTCTTGAGTCCCTCAACCCATTCAATGATACCGCATTCCTCGTTGAGCGGAGTGACTGCATATGTTCGGATATACAGTTGTCGCCTACTCGACTCTGCATCGCGCTTCAGAGATCGATTGATCATACTGTTGAACTCCATGAGCCGCTGATCGGTTCGGAGATCATCCTTGGGCTTGATCAAGAGTCCGTAGTTGACTCCATTGGAGCCGCGCGCCGTCAGCTTACGGGGTTTGGCGAGGGAACCCAGCACCAAAACCTCGTCTAGGAACGACGAAATGGTAATCACATCCCCCGAGAACGCCTTATGCCGCTTCAAATTGTCCGTCAACGTCGGCAGTGTCGCCGTGAGGCATGTCTCGATAGGCACCACCAGTGGACATGGAGTGCACTTATGATTGAAACGTAGGTCCCGTGCAATACTTGCTATCGTGGTTCGGTTGCTTTGGAAGTCACCATTGTTGCAGGCCAAGAGAAGCTGATCGGCCAGCCTCTCACCTTTCCGTAGTAGTGAAGGAAGATTATATCCACCATTATCCGGTTTGCTGTTGCGCTCCTTGATCTGGAACAATATCTGTTGACCTCGAGTCCTACGCTCCACGGACGTCTGCTTCGTAGTCATGATGGCGAAGAGACTCCATAGGGCCTGCCTGGGATACGCCTCGACAACCTTGAGGATAGCAACTTGCAGCACTCGGAAGACTTCTACGTTAGGATGGGCGATACGTGCAACAAGCTGAGGTAGCGCCGTATAAAAGACGTAAGCGGGAATACGAGCGAGGTGCTTGCGCAGAATCTCGTGGAGTGCATCGAGTTGCATCTTGCGGCGTTGGTGGAGCTCTCGCGAAAGAGATATCTTCCCCTCTGGTGCTTTGTCGACTTGGGCTCCAAGCTCAAGCCACAGAGTGAGAATGCGAGGCATCGTCTGATACAGATACTTGGTTCCATAACTGAGAGATCGTAGATAGTTCTCAATCACCAGTTTCGCAACCTCGCCTGTGAGATACTCGTCGCTCTGGTCATCTGGCTTCAGAACCCTTTCAGATTCCAGGACCTTTTTGTAGTGTCGACCGACATAGTAATGGCCTTTTTCCCAGTGGCCGAAAATCAAGGGGATCGCTCGGTACTGCTCCCTCAGCGCCGAAGTGCTCGTTTGGCCCGCATTATCCAGCCATTTCGCGAGAAGCAGTTTCGCACGAGCTACGAGCATGTTCTGCTGAGTTCCCATACTTCTCTCAGAAGCATCTGGCTCGCTGAAGCTGTGACGAGAGAAGACCTTGCTGTCGATGGCACCTTGAAGGGTCTGGATAGCTTTCCTGTTATATCCTTCCTGCCATAGAAGTCGTGCATTTTCTATTGTCGCGGACTCGTCACCCAGCTGTGAGGCACGAAGAACGGCATTGAAGGATTGGTGCAAGGTATTGGCCTTCCTAGCGAGGCGAGCACTCGAAAGCCATAGTGCCGAGATGTCAAGGTCACCAAACCGTGGTCTATCAAAGTTAGTGATCGCCGGATTCAACACGTAAATAATAGGGAGTCTTACCGCAATAGATCCATGGCTGCTCGACGTATACCCAGTATGTACTGCTTGTCATTAACATAGGAGCCGAGCACTTCCAGCCTTCTTCCAAGTGACTTGAGAATCTCCTGAGGATGTTGATCTCCATCATTGTTAATGCCGGAAATCAGCTCCAGGTCCGTCAGAACATGAGCTCTCAGTATAGGCTCATGACAAGCTTGCAACGACGCGGTCGCTGAAGTAGTCATGGACGAGCCGACCCTATCTCTCATAGCTTTTATAGCTTGAAAAAATTCCTTGGTTGATCCTTTCTTTAGACAGAGAAGCGCTTGAGCTATCGAGACGTTGAAGTCTTCCGAGGGATCACCCTGGTAAGCACCGCAGAACTTCTCCATCGTTTGCCATCTGCCAGTTGACCAAGCAGCCTCAACAGCATACGGCACTATGCGGTTGATAGTGGCGACGGCCGTATGCTTCTCCATTCCTTCGACATAATTTAGTAGTACATCTGGAGAATGATTAGCACGCGGAATATGACAGGTAATAGGGGTTTGAATGTACCATGCTGCCCAGATTCTCGGAGGCAAGTGAGCAAATCTATCTGCACATCGACGCTATCTGGCTCTTCGACGAGTTTGATCTCGTACCAAGTCTGAGCGGCGGTCCATCGCCCCGCCTTACGATGGCTCAAGACTTGTTGCTCGATATCTAACACGGGCAGGTGGGCAGATATACCTTCAAGGCCATCTGGTTCGTCGATCTGTGTGTAGATATCCTGAACTCTTTGCACTAATCGATTTCTATCGTGAAGCTTGTTGGGGGACTCGTCAACTTGGCGGATATGTTGTTCCAGATGGAACAGGGCGCGAGAATAGGCAGAGCAGTCCATTGCACGTTGAGAAATCAACTCGGCTGGAAAGGAAGCCAAGAAGCTGACAACCTTTTCAATACTCTCAGTATCTCTAGTAGATGGGTTAGGGGTTAACCGTTTCAAATAGAGCCAACGCATAGCATAATCGAGGAATCGAAAGATGGCCTGTAAAAATCATTATCATCAGTAGGTTCATCACAGAATTGAAGACTCGCCACTTGCCTCGCAATAAAGCTTTCTGTCTTCTCTTTCGAAATAAGACGCATCGACTGGAAGATCGTATTGGAGAACATTGAGAAGCTCTTGAAGTATCGTCGAGCGTTCCTGTTCAGGAATCTCCTCGCCCAGTATCATATGCACAATCAAATAAGGAAATAAAAACTCGGCGATGGACAAGTCCTTGACCCGGATCAGTCGACACAGGGGCTCGAATATGAGCATGGCAAAGGGGTTCTGGGGTTTCCGGAGACAGTCGAGGGCCAGGTTCCTCATCCAATTGCCATATGATTTTCCCGGGCGGAATATTGGATATTCAATCGCCTGGTACGCCATAGGCGTAAGCCGGTATCTGGAGGTGATAAAAGGCGTCAAGATTTCTTGCGCGCTTTGCGAAAGGGAGCACCATTTCCTATATACTGCCTCGCCCTCCGCTAGCCCTTCCTTGACGGCTTCGGCGATGTTGCCGCGGTCAAGAAGTTCTTGAATCGCGTAAGATAGAAAGCCTTGCAACTTGGTATCTGTAGCAGAAACAAAAGACTGAACCAGTACTTTTTCGAGTAGGAAGAAGACAAAATCCGTGACTTGCCGCGAGTCTTCGAAGTTGCTAGTGACAATGATCTGGCTTTCTTCTCGAACGGCCTCGACGCGGTTTGGATCAAGACACCCGATCAAGCCAATACACTGGGTACATAGATTACTTATTTCACTGTGGAAGCCGTTATATCTTGAGGCGCAGTTCAGAAGTGCCCGGACAAGGCGGGAGACAATAGAGTCTGGCTGCTCGCTGATAGCAGACGCTTGGAGAAAGCCTTGGTGCCTCTGGAGATACTCGGAAAGCTCTCTCAAGGCATGCAGAACTACGCCGGCAGTTTCGTGGCATAGACGTTCCGCTAAAAGGGAAAATGCTGTGCGATTATCCACAGGAGATCGGAGTGTGCTGAGCTTGGACTCGATTTCGGAAAGCTCGTTGATGTGACTAAACGATGGAAGCTTGCCGATGTACTTCTCGATAGTCCGTTGCTGTTTCTCCAGGAGGAATGTGATCAGGGTCTTGGAAAGCTGCCGTGAACCGTCTCCAAGGACAGACCAGTACTGATTAATGAGATAGAAGGTCGTCTCAATTAATATGTCGACTTCCGATTCTTCGAAAGAGAACATCATAGAAGCCCAGCACGAGAAAGCCACTTCGCGCAGCTCATCATGCGACATCGCTGCGAGTATGCAGGCTGAGATCTATTCATATAGATTGGTAAGTGGCCGCCGTGGCTTGTCTGGGCAGTGCTACTCACCTGCGGACGCGCGATGCGAACATCATTCTTGCCCACCAGTATCATCTCCTCCATTGCCTTGATGCACCGTCTCCGCTCATGAAATGGAGCCCGTATGACTGATGAGTCGTTTATAACGTCCGTTAACTGGGCCATCAAGCCCAGGGCATGATGGTGCAAGAAACGCCCGGTTGAGTGACTCTTCTTCTTAGGTTCTCCGCTTGCAAGGAGTATCATACTTGCCATCTGGTTCAGCGCACGCCGAATCTGTCGGGGGTATTAGTGATGATGCTAAAATTCAACTCTAGAATTCGCTTCTGCCTTACATGTGACTTGCGGTTTTCGTCTGCATCGCCGGCGGCTTTTAGGATGTTGAGCGTCGTTGCCAACGGCTCAATCTGAAGCAAGTCGACGAGGTTGAATTCGTTGAAATGAGGCGAAATATGCCTCAGTAGGGACATGGTATACTCTTGCATATCTTCTGTTTCTTGCGTCAGAAGGAGGGCCAGGATACGACCAAGATTAGCATTGTCGAGGCATGGCTGCCATAAGTCTGTGTCGTTGCGAACT
Source organism: Xylaria sp. L1 SY-2022 (assembly GCA_023079495.1). Taxonomy (NCBI): domain Eukaryota; kingdom Fungi; phylum Ascomycota; class Sordariomycetes; order Xylariales; family Xylariaceae; genus Xylaria; species Xylaria sp. L1 SY-2022. Next base: position 183,823 of record JALIDW010000016.1, on the reverse strand, counting down.
TCCGCGATCTTCTGGATGATGTCTTTTTTCTTGTTTAGAACAAGATACGGAAGCGCGTATGCTTGGATATGAGCAAGAAGTTGGGAGACACTCATTTCCTGCATGTCTGCCAGGAGCCGGCTGAGCTTTGGCTGGGCGATCATGTCTTTGACGGCCAAGTAAGCTAAGGAATTCCAGTAGATCTCAAACAGCTGCTTGGCAGTCATCGACCGGTGCCGCGCAAGTTGGAGAATCTAAGAACGAGGTCAACATGATTCCTGATCATGATCTCGGCACATGTCGGCTTACCTCCGTGAATGCAGCAGCAGAGGCGACCTCACTCTGATGACCGAGATATTCCACAAGCTTGACGAGAACCAGTATAAATTCATCGTCAGGCAGCACCCTAGAACGTGTTAGTTAGCAGAGATTCTCTCACTCGCAGGCGACCGACATACAATGCTACGTGAGCCCATGCCAGAATACATGACTCCGTGAACTTGGGCTGATTCTGGTCAGAGAGCGTTCGTAGGACACCAAGTGCGATGCCCCTGTTTTTCCTAACCACAGCAAGTTTGATACCACTTGGGCCAGGGTTCGCAAGAAAGACATTGAGGGTCCGTCTGATGATGATGATTATTAGCCACGAGCTCGTCGGCCAGGAGTGAATGGACCTTACCCTGCAGCAATGCGCAACTCTCTCTGAGAGCTATGAAGTGACTTCAAGCACCACTGAGCGGCAACAGATTTTTCCACATCGAGAAATTCTATGGAGTTGCAGTGTCGAGCCATACGTCTCATTGACACCATTGCGGCCACTCGCGGTTTCGGAGATGCAGAAAAAGCAGGCGTTTGCAACAGGCCAACGAATATGTCAACGGCGGACTTCTTGGCTTGTATATCGATGCATTGTGCTGCATCAGAAGAACCCCGCGAAGAACGACATTCAGAGCACGTAAACGTCGGGAATTCTTCATGGTGGCGGTCTGTTATGGTAAGAGTTCCATCGGCCGCGCAACAAACGTGGGCAACCAGATTAATGACACGAATTTTGTCCGAATCGGAGAGATTTGGGTAAACGGATCTATAAGGCCAATGAGAGACATAACTTCTAATGCGATCAGATGAAGTACATACTGGAGGGTCTTCGAATAGTCGGTCAAGGTGTCTCGTGGCTCTGCCGCCGCAAGCTTCCACAAGAGGCGAATCAGTCTAGGCAGTAGCTGCGGAAGACTTATCTTCCTACGCTTCACTCGAGACTTTGCGCCTACATCTTCCGTCAAATGAACAGCTACTTCGCTTACGCACCGTTGAATCTCAGGATCATGGAAATGATCTGGTTGGATAATAAGGTCGGAGGGCTGCGGGAGAGGCTCATGATTCACTCGGCGTAGTAGTTCCAGACTTTTCTAGGCTCACTTAGTAGTTGAATGATTATTTCAAGAAGCATTCCATCAACTTACCCGTAAGTCACTTCCGTCAGATGCCGATTTGTCGTAAATCAACTTTTCTGACATCGGAATGATATGCGCTACTGCCAGACGAGACACCGTGGAGAAGGACAGGCATGCTTCTGCCACCTTGACCAAGGCTAGACTCAACAGACGGTCATTCACATCGACATTGGTCTCATGTCTAGATGTGCTTTGCCGCCGAGTGAGACCATCCACACAGAGGTGGATCAGTAGCATATAAGCCTTCTCTTTGACTAACGTATCCGTCTTCATCGTAAACTTCATGGTGTCAAGGATTTTGACGATGTTCCGTAACAGAGGAGGTAATTTCAAATGGGATAGATGTTGCCATAAATCCTGTATACCCTTCATACGCACAATGGCATCTATTAGCCATGGAACTGCCTCCTGGGTTGTTGGAGTGATACTAGAGCTCAATTCAGGCTTGACTAGCGGAAGGGACAAAAGGGATAAAATGCACGATGCATGCTGAAGAGCATGCGAGACTAAGTATAAGGTGTAGGTGCACTGTTCATGAGCCATGGGAAGCTGACCACAGCCGAGAGTCTGAAGCAGGCTGTCTGGCGGAAGTCTTAACTGAAGGGGGGTGTCCCGGTTAGTAACAGGGGCATCCTCCAAGTAGGTCTGAATGGCTTCCCGGATCGTTAGCCGACAGAAGATCGCATTGGACAAGTGAAAACATACCCTCGACGTGGGTACGAAGATAGGTCAGAAACTGCGGGCCGTGAGGCCACAGACTACTCGATCGACCTACTGCCAAGAATAGTTCGCCAAAGAACTCTTCGATTGACGTTTGTAAGTCAGCACAGAATGTATTCCCAAGCATCCTCAGGACTTTGGGAAAGATCCAAATCCAAAGTGGCTCGGTGCCTCGGAAGACAAATACGCCATTGTCAACAGTAGCAAGAAGAACCTCAGGGGTCTCATTGACAGTCAGTTTCAGGAAGTTTATCGCTCTGATAGCATCGGCACGCAGCTGCGGCTTGCTTGCGAAGGGTTCATCCCACTTAAGGCCCTCGAGCACGACACGAGCGTAGACGTAAATGAGCATATGGTTGTGCTCGATCCTGTCCTGGTACGAGGTAAGGAGACTGGGATCGTTCTTGACCTTCTCGATGGTAGCGAACAATCTTTGCAGTTCGGCAGTTTCATCCGCGCGGGAAGATCTAGAAGAGGTCGAGATATTCTCGACTAGCTGAGCTGCCAAAGTGGATGGCGGCGGGGCGTTGGCGTCCATGACGCTGCTGGCCAGGGTTTCACGGGTATTGGTATCAGTATTGAGCGCGATTCTACCATGAGAGGTAGGCGCCATTTTCATGGCATTTTTCGTCCTCTCAGGAACGAGGAGATGGCTCAATTAGCACATGCAGCGAGTGCGAACGGGGTCCTCGAGGAGCGTTCCACGAAGGGAGGGAAATGCGGGTAGCGACGATGGAAGAGACGCGTTTCGACGCGAACAAAGTGGTCACGGAACCACGTGAAAGCTTCAATTGATTGAGTTCGCTGCTTGCCTAAGACAGTTGCCACCAGATGTCGCCAGTAGTATCCGTGATACCTCTTTTTGTGCAAAGGGCTGGATTGATACATACTTCTGTCCAAGTTCACCGCTTAAGGATTATAGGCCCAATAATGCATTTATGAAGAGTACGATGTCATTCGATGCGCCGGTAAACTGCGGAACAAGTACCCACAATAGTTCGCCCTCACCCTGACTCTCATCACTCAACAGCTTCAACGTCCTTATCTGATCATCAAGGACATCGAACACAGATACGAGCGTAAGCTATCTCAAAATTGAGCAGATAAACGGCTGGTGATACATTCTGCATATACCGCCCATTCTCGACCATGGCCGTCTTCCAGTCTAAGAAGTTTCGAGGCAAGGCCGACGCTGGCACGTTTGCTGCCAAATATCGTGTGTGGATGGCCAAACATCCATTCTTCCTCTTCGGCTTGCCCTTCATGACCGTCATCGTGGCTGGGTCCTTTGTTCTCACGCCCGCCACAGCCATTCGGTACGAGCGCCATGACCGAAAAGTGAGACAACTCACCCGGGACGAAGAGCTGGGAGTCGGCAAGTCCGGGCGAAGAATCAACATGAAGGACGAATACTACGTAACGCTTCCGGTCCACCTACTTACTCGCTGAATCGTAGTGCGCTAACATAGAGTGCGTATCCAGAGGCTGGCCGCCAAAGATCTCGACGATTGGGAGCAGAAGCGCGTCAAGAGACTTCCAGGCGAGACGGACGGCATACTATAGGTATAGGTCGAGGTCCGTTCATACCTACGAGTACTCACTCACTCTCAGCCTCGCTCAGGACGGAATGTTTCCTATGATGACTGGAATTTCAGCTTCGCCTCATCTCACCAGTCGGATTAAGCCGTTGAATTAATTTCCGTTTTGTGGCTACGTTAGTCATTGTTCGCTGGTGGTAATACTGCTGGTCATATTTGTGGTCATACTCGCAGTAATGCCTGGGGTGTAATATGGGGGGAAGCGATGCTATGGTTCGAAGGGGTTTAACCTCGCATACCATGGACGCAACCGCTTCAGTCCCGAGGGCTTGGGATTGATTCACAACGCTCGCTTACGAATCATTGTGTTGAGCTTCATGCGCTACCTACTCGGCCAAGCTCTAGCAGTATGCGCTACTTGAGTCGGTCGCTGTCGGGAGGATTCTTGGATTATTATCATGGCATTTCTGAAGACCCGGCAGTCCGACGAGCCATTCCGCATCACAGAAGCAGCATCGTGCACAATTCCAGCTTACTCTTCTTCATCAACTCGCTGCTATCGTGCACTGCTTCGCTTCGCTGAAGTCCGAGGTCCAGGTCTCTGTCCGGTAGTGAGACTCGACTCAAGAGCTCTCCGACGTACATGTTGAATGTTTCGCCAATCCATCGTGAAGCAGCATGATTCACACAAGAAGAGTCAGTCGGTGGCTGTCTTATGTATATGATTTTCATGGGACGGCGGAGTAAGCACCCGTTACCATTGTGCCGGTAACCCGACTGAACGGTGAACGGTGAACCAGCTGAGGAGTGCTATGGTCCTCTGGCTGACGGCCGAGTTGTCAGCTACTACTATTCCGCACTCATCTTCAGTCTGGGGAAACTATTGCTAAATTTATCCTGCGCTAAGAGGCTTGAATCGAAAGGTGTGAAACAATGGCTTGCGACCAACGGAATATTGCTGGCGGACACTTATTCATGTCAACCGGTAGTGTAAGTGCTATGAGACTATGAGCACGGTTTGCTGCGATGTAAGGATTCCGCGACTCCGTGAAGCTGTCGCGGTTCGCTGGAGCGGCCGGTTTGGCGTCCAAACTCCATTTTCCGTTGCCTATTCCGCACTTCTTTAACTCCATTGCCATGGCGAGTTACTACCTACTGCGAAGTTCGAACGCCCGGACAACCTGCTAAACTAGCCACTTGACGGACGGAGCTCTTGCGTCAATCTGACGTATTTCTCCTTTCTAGTTGTCGTGCACCTTGTCGAGAGTGGACGGATCTACGAGTGCTACTGCGTGGTGAAGCACACACGGGCCACATGTTGGTGGTTGCAGACTCTCAGAAGAGTTAAGGGTGTGCAGTACTAGGACGAGCTGGGCAATTCGCAATCCGTACCTGGATCTCGAGCCCGGGCCGGGTTAGACTACTATGTCAGAGTATGATCACGGCTCAGGCACGAGGAGATGCGATAAGGAGATAGCGTGGATCATAAGAACTCGGGTAATGAGCGAATGAGTGATCGCAAAAAGTCATGAGATGCTCATTCATCGCATTGTGCTCCTGTCGATCCTTCGACCACAGTATCAACTGGTTCAGCCAGCAAACCACGGAACTGTGGGATGATGTCGCCTATAATAAGGTCATGACTACTTTACGACTACGATGCCTACGAGGACCATTCCGTCCTTTATCACGACCACACATACGATATTATTAATGTCCGTACCGTACCGGTAATTAACGACGTCGTGGGCTAGCAGGGATGGCATCGCAGAGTCCTTCACTGATAGGTGGTCTAATCAATTGCGCTTGGCATCGCTGTTGGCTCGTTCCCCAGAAGAAGTGACAGGTTAGCTCAGCTCCCCCCCGTCCGACCTGAGCCCCGGGGGAGACCCCTGCACGCCGTTGATACCTACCGGTACCAAGAAATAGAGATGAAAAGCTCAAGAGAAAAAAAAATCTACGAAGTAACTCTACTATCAATGCTAGTCAATAATGACCAGTAGGCTAGAGTAATAGTTATTGACGGTTGTTTTTTTTCTTGTTTGGCTTCAATTGCATCGACAACAGCACTGTTCAACTCGTAGCCACACGTATTGGGACTTTTGACGAGGAGCGATGAGAGAAGTTCCAATGCCCCTTGCCAACACGGGATTTGCTGCTTCCGCAATGACAGCAAATTTGTTCTGAATCGTCGCTCTCTTCTCGCTTTGCCCACATGACAACCGTCTCGTCTGACATCAGCACAAAAACCCTCGTGTCTCTGAGGATGACAACCAATGCCGCCAAGACAATTAGGCAACATGGGAGGGGTAAGCACGCAGTCCAAGCTGCCGTCCCTACAGCATCGTGATGTGCTGCAGCGGGCATTAGCATCGGCATCAGCAGTAGCAGTAGCATCGACAGCAGCAGCAGCAGCAGACCTACTACCTATTCCGTATCATAGAGATGCCACAGGTTCTTCTGCGATCCGTAAGCATGGAGAACATTGCAGAACGATCGGCCAGGACTCCTGCATGAGCGTAGGGGAGCATGCGACGCTGCTGCATATATTATCACTTACACCCGCCCCTACATGGCATTATACTGCCGCGTATGCGTGCTTTGTAATAGTAAACACACAGCTAGCAGCAGCAGCAGCAGCAGCAGCACTCACACACTGACACGACTTACACGGGATCGTAGAGATAGCACATCATGACATCGCCCGTCGCCACTCGCCACGGGCCCCATTCGCTGCAGCGTGTTTCAGAATGGACGATCAGCATCGTGCCAAGTGACGCAGATTCTCCTTCTATGAGGCCCGTGTCGACCGAAAGCGCACCGAAAGCCTCCCGCCATCGTCTCTACGGGCGCGCAATAGTTTCACGGTAGCGACAACAGTGTGCTAAACAGGTTCCATACTTCATACTCGTACATTATCGTATCTTTTTGCCCTGATCATCCCCACATCGCCGAACCAGCTGCTCCTCCAGCAAGGATCTGCAGGATCGACCCATACCACACTGACGGGACCTGACGGGGTTTCTGTGGCAGACTCTGCTCACATCTGGGTCAGGTGGACATTGGTGGCCAGGGCGTCTTGCTCTCACTCTTCCCAAGCGTCCGGGCCTGACAGGGAGAAAAGCAGCGCCACCCGACCCAATGTGCATCAATGTGCATCAATGTGGCACTCCATCAGTCGTACCGACCACGGATAGACGGATAGAGCGCGTACAGCGGCAGGTTCTACAGCATACGAGTAGATTGCCCTCTCTATCGTACTTTACGGATCCGCTTTCAGTCTCTCGATCCTCAATTGAACCCGGGTTGTTAGAATCTCGCCTCTGCTATGTGACGTTGATGCCTATAGCAAAACCCCCCGGGATCTCCATATGCTGATCAGCGAGCGGCCTCAACACGTGAGTCATCCCTGGCTTGGTCAGGGCCAGGGTGTATATCGTATGAACTTGGCAGGGAAAGGGCTCATTTCACGGACAAAAAAAATAATAATATTATTGTCGACTACATACATTGGTAATCTCAACGATTTAGTGCAGGCAAAAAAGAGAAAAAAAAAAAAAAAAAACAGCCCAAAGAAGTATTGTACTTTTTGAATTCCGTACTTTGCTGAGCTCCGTAGATTACCAAAAACGACCATGACTTGACCCATCCGGCAGGATGAGCCAGGATGAGCGAGACTTGGGCCTTTTGAGACAAGCGGGCCTACTAAAATAGAGTTGCCTATGTCCAGCCGCAGTAGAATGACCAGACTTGACCAGACTCGACGAGGACTGCACAGGAACTGCACAGGAACAGAACCGACCAGGGGTTGTCCAGGGACCTGACCAGGGACCTGACCAGGAACGGACAGGGGGTGCCTGCACCGAAAGACGCGAACTAAGCTGGCAATGACGCATTTTAATAGTCCGCTCGTCAAGTTATCGACTGTGAAGCCGTGGGGAGTGCCAAGTGGAGGGGGGAGAGGGGATCGAGGACTAGCCGGCCTGCCCAGAGACTAGGCAGTGATACCCAGGTTCAGGTTCAGGTCAGGACCCAGGCCTCTGAGAGAAATCGCGCTTGTTGTCTTTCAACGGCGGAAACTCTATTGGTATATCAACTCCGTCTCGGCCAGACATCTTCGTTTCCTCCCCTCCCCTCTCTCACTGACTAGCATCTAGCTCCAATCCAGACGCGGCTCTGCAAGGCACAGCTCTCCATCCACACACACTCTCTCGCCATCGCCAACTACTTCGTACCTAATAATATATACCGAATACGTACCTCGCACTAGACACGGCAGGGATATCTTCTCGAGGACCTAAACACCCGGGGAAGACTTGACTTGACTCGACTCGACTGAACTCGACTTGCACCATCATCGGATAATTCCATATAAAAATGTAGAGCCTCCCTTGATTCCTCTGTCTTAGTCCCTTCGCTAATCTGTCTCCCAGAACCTGAGCGTCTACCGGATAGACTCCAGTTCCCTCACTCAGTACATGGCCTCTGGTCTAGCTAGCATCTAGCCACGCCATCCACACGTCTTACATAGATCAAACACTCATTCACGCTCATTACTCGGTTGACACACACTTGTCAACAAACCCACATCCACCAAAAATGGCCTCCATCATGAGATCCTCGCTCTTTCACAAGAAGTCCAAGGCTTCCCTCAAGTCCACCGACTCCGGTGACGACCAAAAGCACACGCGCACCCGCAGCTCCTCCAGCAGCATCTCCGGCGCCTCCTCCACCTCCTCCTCCTCCACAGAGACATCCCGCCGCCACAAGCTCAACCCGCTCTCCCTGCACCCGCCCATGCGCTTCAACGCCTCCCCCGACGTCGCGCCCGTGTACGACCTCGCGCGCTACGAAGAGGACGACGAGCGCGAGTCCCGCTTCTTCAACCAGACGCCTATCTACGCCCACGACCACATCCAGGACCTCACCGAATTCAGCCCCGTGAAGGGCGAGAACTGCTACTTCGAAAGCCCCGAGACGCGCGTCTCCTACCTGCACTACCGCGACTCCGAGGAATGGCCGCTGAAGAACTGGCAAGTCATCGCCCCCGGTCTCTCACCGTCGAGCTCGACCAGCACATCGGTTGCGTCGTCGCCGACGCTGCCCGAGGCGCCGCGGAGACGGAACGCGGACTGGATGGACGACCGGGACGTGTTTATCAAGCGGGGCGAGTGGAAGCGGCGGGGCATTGTGTTCGGCCTGCACGAGGACGACGAGATGTGGCAGGAGAAGCACTTTGAATTGCCGCTGCCTTCCGAATAAACCAACGACATTCGCTTTATTATTTCCTATCTCTTACTACTACTAAACGACAACCTCGACTCACTCGCTCAACAACTTCTAATCATCTACTATACTTACTCTTCATCATCACATATCCGAAACAACACACAACCTCAAACCGGGATACATCTATTTCCTTATTGTCTATAACACCAACAACAACTCATAAGCGGCGCCAATGTTTCAAAACAAGGTGAAACCAACATATATATTTATCAATACCAAGGGAGGCCAGCGAATCATTTTTATCTTCGGGACTTTTTTTAGCGGCGCATAAGGGGGGGAAAGGGGGGATAACGACTTCAACTATGGGATTAACGGGAACGGGGGGGCATGGGATGGGGATACTGGGGGGCAAATTGGGGGGCAACATGGTCTACGATACCATCATCTGCATCGGCATTAGCATTAGCATTATCATCAATCATAAGAAGCATCATTATGCATTATCACTCTCATTACTTGGTTCTCATTTATTTCTACGTGACTTGTCTTTTAACTTGTGAGATGAATAAAAGATTGGTACCTATGTCTGAGACTTACACGCAAAACAACGCGCGGCGTTAACACCCCGGATGATTCGGACATATCTAACTCGATCGAATCTACCTATTTCTCATCTCAAACCCCATCCATCCATCTACCATCGATAAACTCCCATCACCCTCGCCGATCTCAATACACCCTCATCCATAAAAAGAATCAAACAACGGCGATCCCCCCTCACGCATAAAGCTCCGTCCGAGTCATGCATAGCGTAGCGTAGCGGAGCGGAGAGGAGAGAGAGAGGGGGTGTTTCCTCAAACCGGCAGTTCTGGACGTGATGGGCATTTTTAGCCCAGTGTCCCGTCTCTCTCTTCGGTGTCGATCATACCGAGGCTGCGTACGTACCGTGCCTACATAAGTGATGTCCCGTGGCGAGGTCGATTGCGCAACAAGAGCCCGGGCAGGACATAACATGACATGTAGCGAATCGCGGCGTGTCTTTTTCACGCGGGAAATCCACAATGTCCGCTCGTGCGAAACCTGAATCACCAAAATCACGAAACGACCGAGGAAAATTCGGGGTGATGAGATAATCGGTAAAATCTGGGTCGCCGACTACTATTTCGTACATAGGCAGGCGGAGGAGGAGCTTGGCGTCGTCAACTTTTTTTTTTCTTCGCTCCTCACTCCTCCTCCTCCTCCTTCGTCTGTCAGGGTCCAGAGGCCTCTCTACCACTAGCATTCCAAGTCCGTTCCTTTAGTCGAACGGGATCGAGACGAGGAACGGCTGAGTAAGTCTAGTGTAGGGCTTTGTAAGGGGTCCGAGTACATATTTCGTCGATACATAAAATGAAGTGATTGAGACTACCCGCTAGTCCCTAATAGACGAGGTGCGTAGTGTACTTTCCGTCGCCAGCACCAGTGGCAATAGTGTCCCCTCCAGGGGGTTTTTCGACTTCCTGTGACAACTACCTATTTTGAGAGACACGCGCCAGAAAGAAACCCTGGCAGACGTTTTTTTTTCTTTTCTTTCGGACAACTCTAATTGTTTGTAGGGATTCTCAGGCACTAACGGACTCCCGCCTTACTGCTTTCTAACTGCTTTTCACTGCCGGCAGATGTGCTGCCTATGCCGCATATCGTAACCCGTATTGTGCTAAGTGATGGCCATCACAGATGCGTCGATTCGAGTAAAGGGTGAGGCAACCCAGCTGAACGATCAACGCAGGGGTTGAAAGCTTAATGGGTGGGCATGGTATCTGTGATCTGGGGTTCAATGGTCAATATGGAGATCGGTGCGGGATAGGCCCAGGTACGGTCGTAAATAGATGAAAGTCAGTTGTAGTCGATAGCTGAATCATCAACGGCGCATAGCAACTTGCCTGCCTATTGCAAGCCAGCAACGCTGTCCATCAGATAGTACGAAATACTACCTAGGCCTCCAGTCTTCGGGTATGGCCAACCGGGAGGACACCATTGAAGACCGGCTCTGCGGATGTCGTAACGCGCCGTTCGGGTTCTGAGGGGCCTCCGAGTCCGAGACAGCTGATACGCGACGTCGCCCGAAACGGAATTCACAGTACATAGCAAAGCCCTACGAGGGCCAGATCCCCGTCCAGGGCTGGCTAGCCAGTCAAGAGCTGCTTATGGATAGTATCACGATTCACACCTGAGGAGAGCGAGTAGTGATGCTGTGCTAGCTTGCCAGGGTACGGATTAGAGCGTTGCTGGTAGTTGACTGTGTACCTACAGTAGGTAGGTCTTCTCTCTGTATGGCAGTGTAGGCGGGCAGTTCTGGACGTTGTTTGCCGGTTTTAGGCTCAACGCGCCGACTACCTACGGCGGGTACTGAGTCTGCCGTGAAATCTACCGTGAGATACGTACGGCCAGTATGCGGAAGAGACTCGAAGGGAGGTATTCCGTACATAGTGTCGTCCCATTACCGACTGTCAGAGCCGTAGCCGTACGGAAAACCCCTAGATGCCTGCACTGCGCTAATTCGTGGGCATCTCGTTAGTGCCGCGCGCCCTATACTCAGAATAGGCAAACGAGAAACATCTCTGGCCGTCGCAATCACGCCGGGGAACCCTGTTGTTGCTTCTGAACGTCGATTGGATGCTTTACGAGCTTGCAAGCTTCCGTCGCTCTTCCAGAGATGAAGTCTTCGACCGGGGTGCTCGCCTTACCAAATTTTGGTCTCCTCACTGGCGTCTCATCGGCGACCTGGTAGTATGAGTACGGCTGCCCTCTACTCCGTATCTCCATTCGAAATCTCCTTATCAACGCGGATTGTTTTTTGGATTCGCGGAATGTATGGAATATACGGTCCTTCCAGGTGCGGCCCGGTCTGTAGCAGATTCACTACCTCTGTAGTTTCAGACCAGACAATTCAATTTGGGAGACGGACGTCCTCCCTGTTGACCGTCGTTATCACGAGATCTTGATCCCGATCCTGGATCTCGCAACGTGTATTCCGTAATCAGGTCGGCGACCTCAACACGAACAGCCTGATTACATTTCAGGTTTTTTCAAATAGCCTTGGAGGCTCATAGGGCTGATCGGCGATGATCGTCGTGGCCAGGGAGGTTGCTGCTGCAACTGGGTCTTGGCACCGCAACACCGTTAGCCCACTGATCTCCCTGTAGGTAATCCGGACCTAGCGTCTTTGGTAGGGAACGTGCGGAACATGACGACATTCCCTGAAACTCCCCATTTCTGGGGCAGTGATTCCTTGAAGATGTGCATTTTCTCGAGTTGGTAATCCGTAAAATTGGCAACTTGACATCGTCCCCTTGTTAGCAGCGCTTTTAGTGCGCGCGCCAGTGTCAATAGAGTTCACGCGGCGCGGTTGACATGAAGCGCGGAATTTAAATTGGGTCGCAACTTCCCACCCCGACGACTCGTGATCCGCTTCAAAATTTTGTGAAACGCTCCGCGCAAGCTGGAATGAAAAGTTGACTTTTTCAAGATCCTCGACTTAGATTCATCGCTTTGATTGGCTCGAATTACGAACAATCAAGGCTGTTACATATACCCTTTTAGGACTAACGTGGTGATCGGCAGAAGATTTCGGCACACTGGCATGGGCATTACGGATTACATGATATCCATCGGTGGATCCAAAGAAGCTCGGGCCTGTTCGATGTCGTCCTGAGGCCACCACCATTGACACTCAAAAGAGGCTGAGATCCTCAACAGATAATACGGATTACGGATTAGTAGCAAGACCTGGATCTTGAATCGCTTACATACATCGACTCTCGTATCTGCGGAATAGTCGCAACATGATAAGTCCCATGCTTACAGGTTATAAAGTCACGCATCGTATTCAGGAGCACGTGTGCATCTCCAAAGGAAGCTGACGTTAGACGGCTTCCGATCATATCGCGAGATGTCGAAGAAGTTTCGGAGCCTTTCGCGCCGCGAAAATAACGTCGCGTTGCGTTGCTCAGCGACTTCAGCATGTAGGGAAATCCCAATTGCAGTAGGAAGTCGTAGTCAGCAATTCAGGGTGGATCTAAAAGCCTCGGTCTATAACTAGGATAATGCCGCGTTGGTACGGATTAGCTAGTGACTCGAAAATCTTCACCAAAGTTCTTTTTTGTTTCAAGTCCAAGCAGAAACCAGCCTCTCTTAGAACAGTTTTTTTAAAACAAAAGCAAAATGTCCAAAGTCGTTATCGTGACCGGCGCCAGTCGTGGCCTAGGCTACGCCATCACTCAAGTCCTGCTAAAGGAGTCGCACAAGGTTTTCCTTGTCGCCAGGTCCGAGGACGAGCTGCGTAAGCTCAAGACCGAGCATGGCGATGCCGTCGACTACCTCTGTGGCGATCTGGCCGACTTCAAGGTAAGTCGCGTGTTGGCGTATTTCGTACTGTCCAAAAAGAAATGAGTCGGAATCTGAAACGCGTTCTCCATATTACATACAGTGACTAACTGAGGGTGTAGGTCTCGGCGAATGTCGTGGCAGCGGCGGTGAAGACCTTCGGCCGAATCGACGCTGTCGTGGTCAACCATGGCACAATCTCGCCTCTCACCAAGATCTGCGACGCCGACGTCGAGGCATGGAGACGTGCTTACGATATTAACATGTTCAGCACTTTGGCACTGGTAATGCGCGAGAAATCAGAATACGAAAAGTGCTTTTCTTTCTAACCACCGCATACGTAGGTGAAAGAGTCCATTCCTGAGCTACGGAAGACAAACGGCCGGGTCATCTGCGTCTCGACAGGAGCTTCTGTTTATGCCTTCATGGGTTGGGCAGCCTACGGCTCATCCAAGGCCGCTATGAACCACTTCTGCGCACACATGGCCGTGGAGGAGCCCTCCATCACCACTGTCGCCATCTCGCCCGGCAAAGTCGACACGGATATGCAGAAGCAAATCAGAGAGGAAGGAAATGCGGCTATGTCGGCCGAGGACCATGCCAGCTTCGTGAATGAGCATGAGACTGGTCTTCTGCTCCAACCTATTCAACCGGGCACTGTCATCGCCAAGCTGGCCATCGACGCCCCTCGGACGTTGAACGGCAAACACTACAGGTGCGTTTCGAACTTCATCCCATGACTTACCGTAGACTGACTCTCGCATAGATGGAACTCAGAGGAACTTGCTGACTTCCAGCTATAAAAGCGGGCATGAAAGGCACGCGGACTAAAGCCGTAGATACCCAGGGTGTTAGTCCATGTCTCAAGAACACTTCAGCAGGCAGGGCAATTGGAACAAGGGCTTCAGTCGAAAGATGAAAAGACGAATTATATTTCCACATTAAATTCGGACATAGCATAGACTCATCATAAGCAATAGAGGGCGCGGAGCATTGCATTTCTCTTACCTTACAACTCGAGGTTTTTTTTCCGCGAACTGCTTCTGTCATGTCATATTTGCTCTGCTGTCCTTAGCTCACCACCACTTGACGTGTCGATCGCAACAATGCTTCGTCACCGCGGCGTCTGAAGTGGGTGGGTGGGTATGAGCCAGTGTACGGTATAACCTGTCATGCCGATTCGGTGATCTGATGATTGCGCGTTATGACATGGCTTGAAAGCATTCATGTTCCATCGCTACATGGCATTGATTTTAGGGCCTAGAGCGTTATTCTATTAGCAGATGATCAAATAGCCGACTTCCAGAATACGCGAGCATTGGATATGCAATCAGATATGTCGTTTGGCTTAGACGTGTCAATCACCATACGGCCAATTGGCCAAGTAAGACTGGGGCGACAACGTGCTCATCATAAGAAGGGAGGCAAGACGAGAAGAGAATGCAACTTACCATATGCTGCATAGAGCAAGCGAAGATGTTGAAAACAAATGCTCATCCTTGCAAGAGTCGACTGATCGTAATCATGGAGCAACGCCTAGGTGTTTCGACCGCTTCGCAGGACCGATGACGCACTTTCGAGATGTGTCAAACGGCTTGAGTCAAACGACCTCACGCTCCAGGCGACTCCATGGTTTCAAACCAGAAAACGGGAGGAAAATGCCCGTTGGTTGAGCTGATGCATTGGTGAAGATGCGTCAAATCAAGCAATTGACTTTGTGGGAGAAAACTCGAAATGTGATTTGGTAGCGAAAAAAAATTGAGAGCTTTTATCTGGCAGAAATTGCTGCGCCACAAGGTGGTGAATGAGTTGAGGCGCGAGCTGCCACAGATGCACCTTCACATCGTCACGGGACAATGTCGAGCCACCTTATTCCGTAATCCGTACGGGAAGTACCGTATCCGCTTTTTAACTCTACGACAAGGGTTTTGGAGAACCTTTTGCATAAGCGCATAATCCGTAGCTGCTGCTGCCCCACTCCCGTAACCTTACGGATTACTTAACTCATCCGTAGTACGAAATACATAGCGAGACTTATTCTTGTAGCAAGACATCCATTGTTCGACTGGATTGCGACCTCTTAAGCACTCGATATCTTACCTGTGTAAATGCTTGGAGATGTTATTGCTGTCTTGTGAAATCCTGTGCGAGCATGACTGCAGATGCGACTACTAATCTGGTAAAGCCACGATATGTTCGTAGGCAGGTGCCTAAGTATTTCATAATCCGTAGATGGCAAGTACTACCGCTGTACTTGGGTACCACCTGAGGTCGCTGCTTCCATTCAGGTCGGTGCCAAAATCACATGTCACTCGATACCTCGGGCGACATTGGTTGCAGCGTGTAGGCCACTGTACCTCGTACTTCGTACCTGCGCTAGACGTGCCATTACCCATTGGACGTTCCCCACATTAGCACCACTGACAGGTACATTTAAAGACTGCCTCCAGGGACCCTTTAGGTACCGCAGCCTCCCACTTCGTCCATCTTTTTTGCAACTCAGCGCAACCAGCCATTCCTTGTCTCGACAACCTTTAACGTTGCTGCTTGTTCGCGCTCTTGCCTTCTCGAGTGCATCGACCGACGCTTCATCTGCACGCCTAAAGCTTCGCTCGCGCTGCATAAAGACCCTCCCGCCCGTCTCGGTTCTTCGAGTCCCTGTTCGACGGTTCTCGATTGCTAAATTTCCAAAGCTTGGAAGGGCATCCGCTGCCCAAACGCAAGCTCGCCATGTCGGACCACGAGCATGGTAAGTTGTGACAGCATCGAGCATATCCCAAGCGCAACACTTGTTTCTGTTTATTTTGTATTTTTTATGGAGAAATGGGGGCGTCGCATCAACGATTTATGGCCTCAATACGACCCAAGTCGCAAGTTCTGATGATCCGCCAACCTGGGTCAACGCGCTCGGACGGTTTGGCGCGCGGCTCGGCTTCGAGATTCGGGCACGGTCCTCTCGACCAATTCTTTGCAATGGATTCTATGCTTGCACCCCTGCGGAATTCAGTTCGGGGTCGACATGGGCTATCTCGCCACCAGCATTCGGCCTTTATTGAACCGTGTTGACATGGCACGCGCGAGGCTCCTCATTGATCTCGCATATCATTCACGCTTCACTGGTGCAAATGCCTGCCGTGTCGCCATTGTGATCATAATCTACACTTCAGAATTGTCACCATGGTCATCGCTTCGCCTTTGTCGGTCCCCGAATCTCCTCTTGAGGTGCTGGTTGGAATCCATGCGCCTTGATCAACATCGTTCAATCGAACCCCTTGTCTTCCATCATTTCTACGTCTAAACCTCGGGGATTTGGGTTGAACGAGCTTTGTGTATCATTTTCTCGACTCGTTCTCGTCTTTGTGCTCGGCTGTCACCTTTGTTGTCTCGACCACTCTGCTGACTGCTTTTTTTACGTACCTAGGCAATGACGATTTGTCGCTCCCCAAGGGTATGCATCATCTTCCTCAACGCATGCCGCCATTCAAATTGCATCACACGGCTTTTATCGTTCATTTGGCGCATCGACTAATATCTTAGCCAGCCACTGTCCAGAAGATCGTGAGCGAGATTCTACCTCCGTCCACCGGAGTCTCGTTCTCTAAGGAGGCCCGCGATCTCTTGATTGAATGCTGCGTCGAGTTTATCACCCTCGTGTCTTCTGAGGCCAATGAGATCTCAGAGAAAGAGGCGAAGAAAACTATTGCTTGTGACCACATTACCAAGGCCCTGGACACCCTCGGCTTTGGTGCCTATGTTTCCGCTGTGCTCGAGGCCGCTGCCCAGCACAAAGAGACCCAGCGAGTATGTGCATATGGCCCAGGTCCGTTCTCGTTGCTTGTCCGGGGGTGCTAACAAGAGTAGCAGGGTCGTGAGAAGAGAGGCAACAAGTTTGAGGACAGTGGCTTGACTATGGATCAGCTTTGGGAGCTCCAACAGAAGGAATTCGAAGAGGCGAAGAAGAAGCAAAGCGGCGAACTCTGATGAATTTTTCTGTCTCCCTCCCCTTTATGGGCGATGCTGGTCTGGCTTCAATGCCATGCTACCTACTATAGATGCGCGGGTGCATCTACTCGTACGTGTGAACGAATTGATGGGCCGGAAGTGATTACGAGTAAGGAGTCGTGGCGCGACGGTTTGATAATGCATTTGGTCGGCGTTGGGGGGGTGTGGTACGAAAGCAATAGTACCAACAAGGGCGTTCCTCGATGATTTCGCACAGGATGCGAAGACTGGAGGTCCATGTATTCCGTGTCAGATCGGCATGAGTGCTGGCATCTGAAAGAGAGCACTTGTTAAGAGTTCAAGTATTCCATAACAACAAGAAAACAGTTCTCTACATCGTGCGTGCGGATGTTGTGCGCGTGTCTCTCTCTCTCGTGTCTCTGACTGTTTGTTTGTCGGTTTTGCCCGACTGTCTGTCTGTCTGTCTCGTAAGTGCGTCTCGCAAGTCTCGTCTGTTTGCCCCTCAGTCCTCGGGCATCTGTCGCAATCACGGCATTTTCTCCTCACATCAAGGGGGGCTCTCGTACGACCTGACCTAGGCACTCTACGGATTACTTGTAGGTCAGAGGTCTGCCAAATGTTTTATGATGGCCCTTGTCGTCGTTGGGCGCTTGCTGTGTTTTCGGTCCATGCAT
Source organism: Xylaria sp. L1 SY-2022 (assembly GCA_023079495.1). Lineage (NCBI taxonomy): Eukaryota > Fungi > Ascomycota > Sordariomycetes > Xylariales > Xylariaceae > Xylaria > Xylaria sp. L1 SY-2022. The sequence continues at coordinate 165,901 of JALIDW010000016.1, read as the reverse complement.
GATTGCGTCAGCACCCGGCATTGAGACCAGGCAGGGCTGCACCGGCTGCATCGACTATGTTGTCAGCAGTGGCTTGGATCGCTACAGTGCTCGTCTACGGGCGGTGCATGCATGATGAATGGATCTCGACCTCTTGGAGGAGCGACCGACCAAGATGACTTTATAGCTCACGTCCCGTCGCTTCACCTCTCGGATGCTTCGAGCAGTCTTCCCAACGATGCATTTGTTGTCGGCGAGTGCATCTCCCCGTGGCACACGAAATGTCGATTTCTCATCCCTTCGCACGTCTTCCCGTACGAAGAAAGTGAGTGAGAGATTTTAGGCTTGGCCGAAAACAGCCCTTTGGGTCTTTTGCTTCCATCTCCATCCAGGCCATTCCTTCGTTCAGAGTAGTACAACGCCTAACTTGTCTATCTACATGAGTCCAGCAGGGTAGACCTGGGCGAGAATCCACACGTCGCAGGGGAGGTGCTTGGGAAAGCAGGCAAGGGAAAAACGAAAACAAAAAAAGAGCAGAAGCAGGTAAGGATGAAAAGAGAAGAAAGTGGGAATAATGGCACGGGCCATCTGACTCAAAGTCGGCGGCTGTGCTGGGTTGCGCTGCTGACACAGCCCGGGACGCCAGGACAAGCACCGGAGCAGAAGCAGAAGCAGGGAGGGTCCACGGGTTGGGGGTGCTCAACGTCTTTTCGACGTGGTAATGAATCCATCATCCATAGGAGCTGAGACAGCCTGCTCACTCGTGACGCATGACTTTTCGACGTACATGGACGTTACGAATTCAGTGCTTACTTGGAAGAATGTGCACGATGGAAGGATCCGTGATCTCACCGAAAACTGTTTCCATTATATGAGACGGTAAGAAGTATCGTAGAAGTTGGTTGTGTAAATAATACACGGAATCGACTAATGGAGTGTGCAGGTTGCAGGTGGATGCCATGCACGCATCAGGTTTGGCATCAGGCTTGGAGGCGCTGCCTAGCAGACATTTGCAGGCAGTTGCAGGCATGAATGTGATGGGTACCTAACGCCAACTGGCCGCAGGCACAACGATGGAGATCGGGCGGGAATCACAGCCCGCGAATCGGCGGGTACTTGCCAAGCTGCTAACCACTCCTCTCGAGATGTACCCTTTTGCAGCGATTCACAGCCATTCGCAGCGGAAATCTACCTGCGCAGATCCGGATATCACAACCCCTTCAGGTACCTCTTCAGGTCGTCAAACCTAGCGCCAGGAGTCCCAGGACCCAACGGCGGCATGGTGATAGGTTAGGTACGCAGATAGGCGCCTACCTATTATGACTCTGGCTATGACATAACCGCAAATGGCTCAAGATCAGCTCCTCCCGCTGTCTCCTCTCCTCTGCTCTGCTCTGTCTCGTCCACTCTCTGATCACCTTTTCCGCTGCTCTGCTTGCGAGGACATCCTCGTACCTATTAAAAGTAACTGTGAGTCTCCCGTCTCGACTAATCGTCGAAACCCCGTCCTGTCCACTTGACCTTTTTACCTGTGACTTCCCCCCGAAACCCTCATGACCTTTTCCTCCTGAGTCACTCCCATCTACACACACACTCTCCCACCTCACCACCACTCTCAACCATCACCACCACCACCACCAGAGTCTCTCTGCCTGTTTGACTTCCGTTTTCTCCCCGGATATCTGTTCTTTTCTTTTTCTCGAGTCTCTTCCTTCGCTTTACTGAAAACTGTAAGCGCTGCATAAGCGAGTAGCGTAACATTACCTAAGGTACCCAGTTTTGGGCGAACCCCGCTGCCGCCAACAGCCAACCCCTCGTCCATACATAAGGCCTTGAAGCTGACCCGTGAGAGTATTTAGGTACACACGCACGCACATACTCACACACAAACACTCCTCTGCTGGGATTCGTCTCTTTCTCTTTTCTTTCTCTCGTTGTTTGCTTGGATTGAGATCGATTCGTTCGTGCTTCTTTTCCACTTGCTTCGTATATACATACGATACAAACACACGTCTCATAACATCTGTTTCCCCGTACTTCCTTCACAATGATGCCCTATCGGACTAGCCGAAGTGAGGTTGGCGACCGGGAACGGGACTATGTGTACCGGAGGGGGTCTGTCCGTGACTTTGACGACGATATCAGCATCGACGTCAACATCAGGGAGCGGGAGCGTGACAGAGTCGACAGGACGCCTGCTTTTCTTCGTGAGGATGCCCGACGCACAGATGCCGGCCCTCTAGTGCTGCGTTCGCGAGAAACCGAGACGATCGACAGACGGCGACCCCGCAGCCCGAGTCCTGTTGTCTATCGACGACCCAAGTTTGACCGTTCACCTTCACCTCCCCCTCCCCCGCCGGCACCGGCTGCTCGTGTCTCCGTTATTGACCGAGTTGAACGCCGTCAGCGTGAGAGGTCATCGACACCAGAACTAGACCGGGACCTCATCCGCCTCCGTATCGAGCGTGAGAGACAAAAAGAGCGGACCCCGTCCCGCAGTCCCTCACCCCCTCCTCCTGCTCCACAACAACAGCAGCAGCTGCAGCAGCAACAGCAGCAGCAGCAACAGGTCATCCGTGGCCCCACCATTGAACGCGAGGTCATCACTCATTATCGCAGCATTGACCATGGTAAGGCGTCTGTTCTTGAGTTTTGACTGCTTCCTTGCTGACACCCGTCCTAGGCACCGTCCAGGCGAAGGCACCGCCAAGCCCGTCCCCGGCACCATCACGTCGTGCTGTGTCTCGAAGACGGGAGCAGCACGAGACTGATATTGATATTGATATCAAGAACAACGCCACTGATATCGATATTCGCGCACGTTCCCGTTCCCGTTCTCGCCCCCGTGAGCGGGTTCGCCCCAAGCCGCAGCCTCAGCCTCAGCAACAGCAGCAGCTGTCTCGGCCCATCTACTATGATGACGAGGAAGTTGCCGTCGTCAAGAACCGAGACTCTCTCACCATTACTACTGATAAGCAAGTGAGACGTCGTGCTCACTCGGCAGCACCACGACCGGATTGGAATGATGAGGCAGAGTACATCACCACCAGAATTGATTCCCGAGGACGCATGGGTGAGGCGAAGAACGGTGTCACCAGAGACTGGACTATCGTTGACGTCCCACCAGGAACTGAGCGGGTGAGAATGGATGGCACTGGCGGTGCCAGCGCTGAGATGACTTGGCAGCGTTACAACGGCGTTCGACGCTCCAAGTTCATTCCCGAACGGGACGACTCTCCTTCTGGAGCCATTTCCGAACCGGCTCTGGAGACTTCTCGTGACCGAGTCAATGTGCAGATTTTCGACTCGAAGCACCGTGACCGCGAGTTGGAAGTCGAAGAAGTGCGTGACCGCCGCATTTCCATTCGTGACAGTGAACGCCAGTCTGCCAGAAAACGCGAGGGTATGTGGACTGAGATCACCAAAGATCTCGTCACCCGCGAAGCCATCGAGCAATTCGGTTACGACTACGAGGAGACGGACCACTTCTACTACATCATGCACTACCTTCAATATGTGAGTAATGAGCATTCCCGTTTATGTCTTAGAAGAGGAGATAACTGACCCGTCATGCAGGAGGAGGTTCTTGAGCTTGTCGACGCCACTGATGATATTCGGCGGAACCGCAGACGCCGGGCCCGTGAGTCTGACGAGCACAGCCAGTACTCTTACGACCGACGACACCATCGTTCACACAGACGAGACAACATGGACGAGGAATTCGTCATGGAGCATGATGTCGTCTACGACACTGCTCCTCGCTACTACCGATAAGTTCCGTCGGATCTGTTGGATCTTATCGGCATGATTGCACAACATCTAAACGACCTTTCTTATGTACCTTGTTGCATAATTTGATTTAGTTAGCACAGCCCTCTTGGACATCGCGCGAGTCGTTGCCAGTCGTTGCCAGAGTTTGTTCGCAGTGCATGGGAATTGTCCAGCACATGACACGGCATTGAAGGACGAAGTTGGTGAGCGAGGAGAAGGATAGGTATCGAAGGCTTGGTAAATTTCAGGCATTATGTATCTAGAAAGCGAGCGAGGTAGTGCGTTTTTATTTACGAGTCATGACTGTTGAAAAGATAGCTTTGTACGTTTTCGTCTTGTGCGAGACTTTGATGTGCTCTCATTCGCTCGGGATTGCCCGCTGGTATGTAAAGTTGAGGCATTTTAGTTCAGCGTAGAGTCGGTTTACTAGACTATTTCGAGGAGGAGAGAGAAGCTGAACTCTTAACGTGTTGAATGTCTATCCGAACCGTCGTTATCTATCTAGAGAGTAGTCTCTGCTTTTACTCTTGTTCTTTGATATTAGGGATTAATGTGATCTATTCCGTATGAACTGCATTCCATAGAGATATTCCTTATCTAACTTCAAATGCCCACGTCCTCAGCACGAACGAACACCGAATGTCCTCGCGAAACATCTATAGACCTGACGGGCTTCCGTCGTGGAATTTAGCTGTCACAGGACACAGAGCTGCGCCTTTTACGTACTAAGGTGAAGTAACGCGGTACGGCGGATGTTGTCCTTCTCGGGTTGGGGCTGTCACTGTGCTTGGGGAGTTGGGGTGAGAAGGGTTTTGATGGGAGTTTGATCAGGGGTATGGATTCTTGTCCGTGGATATGGATATGGGTGCCCCCATGGGAGATATCCAGACAGCCCCTGTTTGTTGTAGGTAATTACTTATGTAGATTGTGAAGTATCAAGTCTACCTACCTAAGGAAGCAGGAGAATGGAGAAGGGGTGGGATATCGAAGCTCGGACGCACGACTGCATCCTAAACTTCTCAAACATCTTCGGTTTGACTCCGAGACCTCGATCGGCAGGTTCCTACTTCCGGTATCTGCCTTGGGTTGTTGGGAGGGGGGGGGGGATGGTTTGAGGGTGGTGAGTTGAGTTGAGTGAATTGAGTGAATTGAGTGAGTTGATGTATCGTGGAACTGGTGGTGAGAGGCGGGTGGGTGTATAGGTTGGTTATGGGTATGGGAACGGGAATGTTGTTGTAGGTAGGTAGATGATTCGTGCGACTGTGTCGTCGTCGTCGTCGCCATTGTCTACGTCGTCTTCTCATGTTCACTTACTATTTTCGGGCCTCGAATACTACCAAGGAAAAACTCCATTCACAGGCCAGCTCAATCACCGTGAAGCTGCCCGGTTGCGCAATTCCCCAGCTACGAACTAACACATCCAAAACAGAGTCTTGGCACGTCGACGGCGAAGGACGGATGGACGGGTGGTCATGACCTCCCGACGAACGGACTGGACCGTGACATCGGCGCGGCGCGGCGCGGCATGGACCGTATACTTCTGTAACACGCCGCCGACGGACCGGCCCTTGGTCGTAGATTCCCCTTTCGGAGATGAATCCCCGAGTTAGGACGTTGTGTCAGAGTCGTTTCGCGTATGTCGTTGGTTCGTTGTGGCAACTCAGGTACCGTATCCGATTTCGATTGATCGTCTGCTTGGGAACAGATTCTTACGATACACGAGGAGAATAGTTCAGCCATGGCTTTCCAGATGTCTCAGAAATCGATAGGTAGAACTCGCGCAACCGGGTTACATTGAGCATCATTTACTTTCGTATTGTGTCTATGTACGGAGGAATAGTGAGCTGAGCTGAGATAGACCAGAAACTCCTACTATCAATCAATTTGCAAGATCCCAAGAGATCGATCACCAACTCGCGATTGAGTGCCACAGTCTCCACGTTTGGCTTGGTCCAATATACGATACAATATCATTTCCAACCATCCACGGTTCCGATCGCGCGACAAGTCGAATGATCTCCATGGGGAACAGTGCTCTGATAGCCTTGAACATGAGTATAGCCCAGGCAGGATCGAGATTCGTCCACCAATTTGGTATTTTCGGGTATTCTCTCGAACATGAATATTTCGAGACGCATAGAAAAACCGCCCAGCGGCGGTAAGGTAAACATATTAACAATTATAACCGACCTAAGCACAGAAAAAAGAGGAAACCACCATGGATCCCCCCTTAATGCCTGTCGATGAACTCCTTGATCTTCGTCGCGACGCCCTGGGCACTCGTCTGGAATCCCAACATATCGCCCACCAGGAACGTATCATGCGGCGCAGCATCCTCACTGTTCACCTCGATCTTGTTGCCGCCGATCCGGCGCATCTCATCGACGAACTTGAGCACGCGCCAGTAGAGAATCTCCACGGAGCCGGCATTTGCGAAGATGGGGATGGCTGTCTGGAACGGGTTACCGAGGGGCGTGATGTAAGGGTCCGTCTCGCGGTTCGGGTGGCTGCCGGCAAACACCTCGGCGCCCCAGCGCGCGAAGCTCTCGGGGATGAAGTCGGTGCCGTAGTTTTCGTTGTGCGAGAAGTCGAAGTAGAAGAGTTCGAGCCAGGGGGACATGAGCAGGGCGCATTTGGGGTTGGGGACGGAGATGGAAGGGCCGAAGTCCGTGACGTAGCGCACGAGGCCGAGCGCGAGGTGCGCGCCGGCGCTGTCGCCGCCGAAGACGATGTGCGAACCGGGAATCTGCAGGTCGTTCAGGAGGTAGAGGTAGGAGGAGAGCGCGTCTTGCAGGGCGGCGGGAAATGGATCCTGGTTGCCGTAGCCGGAGAGACGGTACTGTACGGAGAACATGGTGTCGACGGCGTTGCGGTCAAGGAGCATGTTGGCGATGGTTTTGCAGTTCTCGTCGCGACCGTCGCCTTGCACGTAGGCGCCGCCGTGGAAGTACAGAAGGACCGTCTTGTGAGTGATGTTCGAGGTGGGGGGTGCAGGGTACCATGTTCCGCCGATCGTCGCGGGCTTGACGGTCTTGGAGTCGAGAGGGCCTTGGTAGTAGTTCGGGGTAGCGGGCTTGACGAGCTGGAAGCGCTTGCCTTCCTTGCCGGGTTCCAGGGTGAGTTTAGGGGTGAGACCGATGCGAGAAGTAAGATCGAGAAGCCGGTAGGTGACGAGGGTGAGGAAGGACTGCTTGGCAGTCCATTTCGAGTGCGGTCTGAGAAAGGGGAAGATGGATCTCAGGGCGTAGAAGGGCAATCGGAAGATGAGCATGGCGGAATGTGACAGTTGAGTGAAGAATTTGAAGGGCTGATACGCCGCCAGCGGGAAGCGGCTAGTATCGTGCGCCATCTTGTCCAAGTTCGCCGCCGTGAGGCTGGACAGCGACGGGAAGGTGCGAGATTTTGGTCTGGTGGTGAGTAGAAATTTGCTGCAGTTTTTTTCCGATATAACAATGAAAAAAAGCGACGTTAAGATAAAGCAGGGGAACGAACAGCTTGCAGAATCTGCTATCGGTATCGCAATCAAGTCCGAAGCGAGAGAAAGATAAAGCCGAGGAAGGCGATAGAAAACGGGAGCCCCTTATAGTAAAGAGGACTTTTTTTCCCGCAACTGATAACGACAGTGACCCGTTTCTGAAGCCGGGAGCCGTTAACGGATTACAGAAATAGAATCGCTACCCAGGCCGAGGTAGAGGCAGAGACTAGGTAGAGACACCACCTATACCTATGCATAGAAGCAAGCTTGATATGTAGCAACGGCTTTTCCCAGAATAGGGACCTTCGTTACTATTTAACTAATGATTCGCCATCGCATGCCTACCTAGAATCCATAGCCCCCCTATTTCGGCCGATTCGACGGGGCTCGTCATGGCTAGGTCTCGTCTGAAAGAGACCCGACTCACCAGGATACGCACTCGCTATGTAATTTCTATTCCGAAGTTCTCCGCAGGCCTACATATGAATCCGGATTGACAGGCTCGACAGGCTGGATGACTTGGTGACACCGCATACTCGGACCCAGCCAAAACGAACCTTTGCCTAGCGAAAAGTCCTGCGAGCTAGGTACTCGTAGGAGGTGTTGTCAACGTCAGGTATGGTGTATGGCCGAGAGTGAGACGGAGCAAGGGAGGATTCGAATCGTACGGATTAGGTACCGTACATTGCTCTCCAGCTGTTTTGAAGCTGTCTCGGCTACCCGGCCGGCAGCCCGGCACCGTCAGAAGCAAGGCCATGCAGCAAGAGAGCAGCAACAGAAAGAGACGAGAGCTCCTCCTTCTCGCCCTTGCAAAAAAAAGACGACCCAGCACGCAAGTCACCCCACATTACGTCATCGCGACGATCCCCAAAATGACTCGTGCGGCGCCTGTGATGACTCGGGATCGCGCTACACGCCGTAGTCGAGGCACTAACTGCGCGACGGACCCGCGCTTTGGGCGAGCTATGGTGAATAATGCGAGTCATGGGATCAGGTGCGGTACAAAGTACGGTGTAGGATTTGACAAGAGACTTTTGCCATGCGTCCAAACAGTATCGTAATGAGAAGGATGATGAGCGAGAAAGAGAGAGAGAGAAAAGAGAGTGAAGAAAAAGGGCGTGAAATCGACAGAATCTCAGACGAGCTAGTACCTGCAATCCCACCGGCTGCTAACCGGTTCTAGCTAGCGTGCTAAATATAACCCTTGTGCCGGGACTTGCCGAATCTGAGCGAATCTCATTTCGTAGAGCTTGCTTTCTGACAGTCGCAATTGCCTGGAAAGCTGAACGCGACTCCCACGCTACCGTTTCGTCGACTGTCTTAATTCCTACCTAGGGAGGCACGATGGACGACGGTCTGTCCATTTACAGCGACGTTCATTCAATTCACGTCGAAAGACTCGCCGTGGTTTTCAGTCGAGACATCGTCATCACCCCACCCTCATCACAGATGTGATGAGTCTGGGTTCTTACAAGACTCATCACTTCCAGAACGTCATCTCGCGACGAACTGCGCCATTAGCCCTAGACAGAGTCACATTCTTCTGGAATCATCAGCGCACGGCTTTATCAGTCTAACTACTTGCAGGCAGAGTACGGGATGGATGCTGCTGACCGCATTGGCTACCTAACGTAGGATCAGGATGAGTCCCGATCCGATCGAGCCCAACTCCGCCGATATCGTTACGACCTACGAAGGACTGCAGACGGAGATACCTAGTCATATATCATGACGACAGGCAGGATGCCTCGTTTTCTAGCCTATGACGGCCCTGCCATGTGTGTGGTCGACGGCATAGTTGCATCTAGGTAGCCCTACGCTTCTATCGTAGGCACAGACGATCAGATGACAGACATCCCCTGAGATCCATATCCGCGGATACATACCTATCTATCTATCTTCAGTGATCTACTGCTTGCCTGCCTGCCTACGTAGGGCTTACTGCACGTGCTGCAAATCCAACTACCGAAGCCAGGGCCTTGATTATTCATCGCTTGGATACTAGGTAGATTGTTGAGCTGATGTTAGGCATACAGATTCTGTGACATGCATTGGTGTATGATCGACAGCGACTACCGTGTTTACGATCTACTGCTTCATCTATGAAACTACGCAGATCGATCAATAGGGGGGCAACAGGCAGAGAGTCTAGATCTAGGTACGGTACTCGAGATCATCAGACACCGCAAATGCACGGAAGCTAGTCGTCTATCAAATATCTATGATTGTCGATCGATCCATTGCCATCCATCATAGGACTTCTAATTAGGGATCTACGGTAAAGTCCCAGCAGCAGCAACAGCAACAAACGTAACAACAATCACAGATATCCAAAACAGCCCAGCCTCCTTCATCTCCTGACACCGCCTCCGCCGCGGATACTCACGCGCCCTTGCACGCACCCTCTGCAGATCATCCCGCTGTCTTATCATAATCCCCAACTCAGCCGTCATCGCCCTCTTATCCACCTCGCTCATCGGCGCCCACTCATTCTCAAACCACAGGGACAGCGCCCGGTGCACATTCGCCGGCATAGCCGGATCCGTCCTGCTACTATCCAGAATCGGCACTTCTCCTTTCGCCCGATCCGGCTGTGCCTTGCCCTGCGGATTGAAGTGGACTTGTCGCAGCCACGTCCGCAGCGTCCTTTCATCCGGTAAGGGCATATTCCCGCCCGCGACGGCGCGGATCGTGCCGCGCTCAAGAAAGCGCTCGGCTGTCCGCGGACTTAGGTGTTCGTGCCCTTCGACGAAGACGCAGCCGTTTCGGGATGTCGCGCTGTATGTCGTATTGGCGGGGACGTGGTCTTGTCGTCGGGCTCCTGGGGTATCCGAGAGCTCGTAGGTGAGACCGATGTTGAGGCGGGAGAATTGCACGTCGCCTTGTACGGCGTAGTGAGTGCTTGCGCCGTGGTGGGAATGCGCGGCTAGATGGTCGGGGATGCCTCTTCTTCGGTTAGGGGTGCCCGTGGGATCGAGTGTGTTGGTTTGGACCCAGGACCAGTTCTTTCTAAGGAGGGCTTCCTCGTAGTCACTTGTTGTGGGTTCGGTGGGCTCGAAATTGAGTGTGTCGGTCATGGTGAGTTTGGATGGTTTGTTGTAGCTCTGTTGGGAGATGTGATGCTGCTGGTTTTGATGGGATTTGGGGTCAGGGGCTTACGCTTTATATAGCCTTCTTCATCTGTAAATGTTCATGTTGAATATTCTCGTGATATGGGACTACGATAGGGGAAGGAGTGCGATAGATTCATCTAGTTGACACAACGTCCATTGTTTCTCAGACCGACATGCTGCATACCCGGGTGAGACGGTCTGAGAGCTTGCGCATTCTCAAACGATCTCAATCATGCTTCACTTGGGGAGAAACAACTCCGCCGGTGCGTCTTTGTTCTCGTAGCTGTCGGTCATTTCATGATGCATAGACTTGAGACTGGAAGAGACCGTCGAACATGATCATGGTCACCGAGCGTGTTTAAGTTAACTTCATTGGCATATCTTGCCTGGGCTTCTCAATTGAATCTGGATCACTGCCAACTCCAGTCTGTTGATAATGAATCCGGTCTGATGCCACGGTAATTGTAAAGTGTATTAGAGCGCTGAGGATATCGCATCGTTGGCCCGAAAAGTACCCCCTGGAAATTCGAGCGGCATCTGATCCAATCAGCCAAATTTGAGAAGCTGACTACCAGAACCTGCCAAAATAGACCCGAAGGTATGTTCTCCTGAACCAAGCACTCGGGAGGAGAGGCTTGACTGCGCATGCGGCTTCCCGCTTCATAGCAGATGCAACATCGTGGAGAACCTTCGTACCATCGACATGCAGGTTGCTTTGTCTTCGATCTCGCTTCGACAACAGCTGCAGGAGATAGCCGAATACTCTGTAATGTCTTTGTGCCTGTACGGGTTCACCTGCGTATGCAGAGATCCGTACGCAGGATCCACTTCTCACCTCCCTTGACCTCACGTCCTTCATGCTGCTCGGGCCTCTTCATCAGTAACAGCGCAGAATAAATTGGAAACGTCGGAAACATATAGAAACTGGAATAGAACTCACCAATAAACAATTATCCCCATGCTTATGAAGAAGCAGCATCCCCGTCTCAGGGGCTACGACGATCTCTTCCTTCGCTGACTTCCGATCATGAGGATAGAACACGGTCTCACCACCAATGACACCATCCGCCGAGGATGTCAAGTAGAGTAACACCGTCCATGTCGTTTTGGCTCTAATAGTTTCGGGTCCTTGATCTGAAGGGACCTCGACGAAGTTGTAGTCGTCATCTGTGTGTGGGTTAGCCTCAGAACCAGTCCCGTCACCAGACCGCCAGAAATACTGTCGATGATTCGTAACGAAAAGGGGGAGATCTCACGCACAATGACAATCAAAAAACTGATTCTTCGAATACCGATAAACCCTCACATTCGGATTCAGCCCCACGACCTCGCCGCCCCTATTCACCACATCAGCGCACTCATCCATCAATTCACTCCTACTCTGTCCCTACCATAAATGCTGGACAGAACTCTCCAGCACCGCCTCCTTCAACCCCGTCTGCAACCACAACCGCTGCGCAAACGCCGCATCAGTAATCTGAAACCGATCGTTGACTCTCGTCGCTTCGCCTCTCTTCGGGCGACCCGGTGTCGTTGTGAGAGGGAGGTTGCTGAGAAAGGTCACGTAGTCACGACATAGACTTTTCGGCCAGAAGTTTCTGAGGACGACGATTTGGTCCTCGAGTTTGGGGATGGGTGCTTCGATTCCGAGCTGGATTACGGGGAGTTGGGGTTTGAAGGGGGGCCAGTTTGGGGGTTGGGATGAGTCTGTTTTGGGTGTGGGTGAGTTGTTGGGTTCTGGTTGTTTTGTTTTTAGGGATTTCTTTCCGGCGTTTTTGGGAGGCATTATGACTTGCTATTGAGTCGTTGAATTCTTTTAACAAGTATGAAAACAATACGCCGAGAATGAGATGTTTGAACTCATGTCATATCTGGTCGCGACAGATGAACGTAACCTATAGGACTCCGGGATACGCATATATCTACATACATGCATATACGGTACCAACTATCATGTACAATGCATCTATCACATACGCCGGCCCCATTCTTCCCCACACAAACCCGGCGCTAAGCCTCTTTCAACCTTGCCTATTTTGACTCCAAGAGCTTCCCGTCGCATCTCATCTCATCGCTTCGAGACATCTCCAACCACACTCCCTCTCACAAAATTCTCACCATTGGGCTCTCTGGTCAGGCGCGTTCAACACACGAACCAGGCCAACATAAAATCCAATCTCAGACCAACGCTTCTAAAAATTCGATGATGAAAATGTGGTCCTTCGGCACCACAATGACCCTCCCAAAGGACCACGAGACGGCCTCACAACCGCCCTCTCCCCCATCATCATCTCAGCCATCATCATCCGAGGCCCAACCCTCACCATCCCCCCTCCCAGAGCGCACAGCGCGTCCCCCCCATAACATCCCCCCGCTCCCTAAAACAACTCAGCATCTTCTTCGCCGGCGCCGGTTTCCTCTCGCTGGCGGGCCTCATAACGCGGCGGGCGATCGCGCGGAAAAACCTCATGACGCTGCCGAAATTCTACACGCCAAGCAACCATCCGTCCCCGAAAATCCAATCCGACGGGTCGTTGATTGCGTTTGAGGCCCTGAATCTCGCTACGTTGAATGTGATGGGTTTCGGGATTATGATGACGGGCGGGATCGCGTGGGCGTTTGATATTTCGGAAATGGAGGATTTGCGGGCGTTGACGAGGAGGCATTTGCGGGGCGGCAATGGGATTACGAGTGCGGAGGAGGAGAGGCAGGTCGAGGAGTGGGTGAGGAAGTTTTTGCTGCGGAATGAGGATAAGGAGGGGGAGGAGGGGGAGAAGGGCAAGGATGGTGTTGCTGCTGCTGTGCGTAGCTTGATGAGTAAGGGGAAGGATGAATGAGCTCGATGAGAGAGGTGTCTTTTTTAGAGAGATACTGGAGAAATGCGGCTACTCATTCTACCGACGTCGAGGCTCATGGCGATGTGGTCGGGGTGCCTTGGGTGTGTGCTGGTGATCCGTGATGATGGTTACACACGCTCCTACGCAGTAGGCACCCCGAGCCACAGCACGCAATTCCTGTCGCGCTTTTCCATGAGCTGCAGTCGTGGATGGCCGACTCGACATCACCGATTACTACTCTCGACGAACACGAAGAGACGAATCCAGCTCCGGCAATACAGGTCACCAGGCATACCGTCTTCAATTACACTCCCAACACCAAACGGAAAACGGAATACGGAACACGGCATCTCACCCTTGCTACTAGACCATCTACTTTCTGATAGTATTACGGTTCTCTCACCGGGAGATCTACATCTTGTCTCCTCTGTCGTTTCATAATTTGTAAATATACCCATAAGTTATTTCCAGCCCCTGATACACAACGTCTGATATCAGCAAGTGGCGGCTTACTTTGCCGTGAATGCTATGAATATCACTTATTGACTAACACGGGTGTGTGGAATCGGAGTACTGCCAAAAACGTTCACTGTGGCTTACTATGGGTGAAAATTTGATAGAGATCTCGTTTCATTGTCTGATGAGTTGTATGTAGCAATAAGTAAGTCGCCATGAATGAAAACTGCCAAGTATGTTCATGTAGGTCACCTCAGGACTCAACCGTCCCAATCGCAACATGATAGGTAGAACCCAGAAAAATTCAACGGCCCAGCCTTTTTTCTATGACCAGCACAATATCTACCTTGTAGTTAAGTACACGCATCAAAGGTACTGTAGAAAAAACCCCCCTCAAGCCCCCCTTCAAACTTACAACTTCATAATCAACACAATCGGGGAGAGAGAGAGAGAAGGCTAGATACAAAGGGGAACCCATCACTGTTCCCATATCCACTTCCCAACCCCCTTCATATTTCGGGGGGTATATTCTAGAAGGGGGGCTTGAATGCTTCGTGTGTAGAACTGCCATAGACAAATGTGCGCCGGTAGATAGATAGGTAGATATTTTACCACCTACCTACCTACCTGCCTAGCGGATAATCAACCTTGATAGTCGATTCTGTCGTAAAATGCAAGATGTCATATCGTAACAATGCTGTACGATGCTTGATGCGCCAATGCTCAGAACGGCGAAACACAACTTCCAAAAAAACACCCTTCGTTCGCAGCGAATCACTGCGAGGTCTCCAGATCACCGTCACCGCCAGCCAATTGACTTCGCGCGCGAAGCCGGTCCTCGAGCGCACCCTCTTCCTCGAAGCTGCCTCTACGACCCCAGTTCCGAGGTTGCCGCTTAAGGAACGCACCGACGGCGCCGAGGTAGCCTTCGTGTCGGAGGAAATATGCTTGTTTCCGGCCTTTGCTCCAGAACCGGATGGCGTAGCTGAGCGTGTTCATGGTCTGTGGGTGGCCTCGAATAAAGGAGCCACCGAAGTAGATGTGCGATAGGCCGTGGATATGGGAGTGTAGGTAGGCGATTTGGCCGATGTTATTACTGATGGCGTAGAGCAAGGAGCGTGAGATGTCCGACGACGAGAATCGGGAAGATGTAGCGGCGGCGGCGCGCGCATTCGTTGGGTGTGTAGAAGATGAGGTAGGCGCATTCGAGTCATGTTGTGTTTGTGCTTCGGGGATGGTATCGTCGTGTGCGACGTTGCCGTGGTCTTCGGCCTCGTTCTCGGCTTCGCGTTTCATCCGGAAGACTTTGCCGAAAGAGCTCGCAATGGCGGTACTTTTGAGGCCTATTCTATTGTAATCAGTGCCGTAAATGTCCCCGACCAGCATATCGACTTTGGCATTGTCGCCTTGAGCGGCCATCTCGAGCATGTCGTCGAAACTCTCGGCCGGCGTAAGAAGTGATAGGAGGCCCCATAGTGTGCCTCCGCCCAGTGATGTGCCACCTACACGTTCGAATTTTCTGGGTCCGGACACCTTGAGTATGCTGACACCGGATCCAATGTTCACAAGCAAATAGGGGTAGATGTTAGCTTCAGGTTCTACAAACTGCATGGGTTGCGTCTCAGAATAAGTAAAGACTTCACGGGGTATCTCGGTAATGAAGAAGTCGAGGCCTGTTTGTTTAGCAATGACAGTCAGTATCATCAGCATCGCCAATTGTGCGCAAATGGTAAGAGTCAACGCCCACCTATAATGAGGCAAGTCATCTCATCTTCACGCAGCACATCCACGCCCAAAGCATCCTTGATCCTGTCATGGTACTTGAAGGCTCCGCCTCCTGTAGCCATGATGCACAGATCTTTGGGCTTTGAGCCATTGAGAGCCAGCTGCTTGTCTTTGAGGTGTCGCATGAACTCGATACAGTCGTCGATTCGATCTGTCTCGAAGGAATGGAAGCTAAGTCTTCCTCCAGGTTCGGTCGAATGGGCTTCACGGGAGAAGTAGACGAGCTTGGCTAGCGAACCGCCAATCTAACATATGGGACCAAAGGCGCATGTCAGTTTGCATTCACATGGGAGGGAATTGAGGGCACACTCACGTCCACGGCTATATGGCTGACGACCGCAGTATGGTTCGGCAACCGGATATCCTTGCCCTCGTGATAGCTGCTATTTGTCGCACCGATCGTGGGACTGTAGCCATTGGCCGGTGTTGACGACTGCTCGGTGCCATCGACAATGAACGCGCCCTTGACGTTGATGCGCACGGAACCGGGATGCGATATGGTGCTGTCGATCTCTGCGACGCTTGTTGCATTTCGTAGCCGGTGATGGGTCTCGCGTTGCTCTGGTTGCTCGGCATCACCGCCGGCGATGACTGAGTCGTCGGCGTGGGATGGATCATGGGACATGGTAGC
Source organism: Xylaria sp. L1 SY-2022 (assembly GCA_023079495.1). NCBI lineage: Eukaryota > Fungi > Ascomycota > Sordariomycetes > Xylariales > Xylariaceae > Xylaria > Xylaria sp. L1 SY-2022. Next base: position 149,854 of record JALIDW010000016.1, on the reverse strand, counting down.
CAGTCGCGGGAGAAACAATTATAAGTGGTGTTCCTTTGACTCTACGCGCAGATGTCGTGATCATAGAAAAACGGTGATGAAAGTGAAAGATATGTGGAAAAAGAACATGGATGGACCGAAAGTTGAGCGATGCATGCGACTTGCAGGTTTGTTGAGGTCACTGGCATGAAATGGAAGAGACGGGAAGAAAATGGGATGACAAGACAGGTATCAATATTCAGGCCGAGAAGAAATCAGAACAAATGCGACATGTTCGTTTCGGACTCCTCAAACACTGCCTGAGCTGAGGATGAATACAAATGCTGACTGGGTCGATAATCGATGGGAGGACTTCAAGTTTGAGGTTGCGATGAATGTTGTGTTGACGAATGGTGAATGGTGAATGGTGGGGTGCAACGGAACGGCTAGGACCCCGGTTTCAGGCGTGCACGGCAAGGGTCCGGCTATCAGTACCTATCCCAGAGGCATCGTAGGTGTACCTATATATCACGTGATGCATCTAATTCAGGTGTTCGGCGGTGCTAAACAAGCGTTAACCCGAAAGCTCGGCGTACAACGCAGCTCGGGACACTGGACTGCTCGGCCGCCCCTCCTAGTGAATCACTGCACAGGGTAACAACGCCCCTACAGTTACACCTTGGACAAGTGGGGTGGCCGAACAGTATGGTACGCCGAGCAGTCGGGCTATTAATTCGTCGCTAAGATCTGACCCACTGGAGTCTGGCTCGGTCTGGACGAATTAGGCAAGTAGATATTTCGTACCAAGGCACGATGTTCACGTGCTCCGCACCGCAGCGAGACCGAAAAGTTGGGACAGGGTCGCGCGGGCATTCGGTCTTGGCTAATATGCGGGCACGCTTAGCTACTTCGGGTATGCACTACGTAATCTGCCCGACCGTTACGGATTACGTAGGGACGGACCGAAATCCTATGTGAACGGGCAGGTCCGGCTTGCCGTAGGTTTCGACCCCAAAGCTGGGTAAAGTTCGCACATTTCATGCCGCTCGCCATAGAGCTCAATCTCAGCCAAGACATCTTCATTGAAGCTCTGATTTTTGCAACTGCTATACACATGGCTTTCCATACAATGGAGACAAACACATAGGCCCTGCGTGTCTTGTGTGGGCACGATCCAACCAACAGCAACACTACGAAATATCCGCAATCCTTTGACTGAATTGCTGCATGAGCATGCCTAAAAGAAATTCCCACTAGGCACAGCGACAAAAAGAGCTGTGAGGGCACCCGCTCCTAATACACCCATCAAGATAGACTGCAGGAAGATGGTATCCTGGATCTGGCGCAGTGCAGGCTCCTGAATCCAGACCTCGCGATCAAACACCTTGCGCACGTAGAAACGCGCATCGTACCTGACGATCCACGGCTCGTCCTCATAGCTGTTGCTCGACCCGAACGAGTCGAAGCTGGATTTGCCCTCGCAAAGCAGTTCCGCGCCGCCAATCGCCTCGTTGTCATCCACGAATAACTCCCACGGCCGCACGTGTCTATGATGCATCCCATGCAGAACCACGCACATGCCCTTAGCCGCCGTCATCAACGTCGCGATGCCAAGCAGCCAGAGTATCGCGAAGAGTCCACGCCAGCCGCGTGCCGCGCTACTCAGCGTTAGCACAATAGATCCCGCTGCGGCGAGGAAGATGGTCCCGGCGCCTAGGACGCGCGCGAATGTGACGCGTGCAGGGTTTCCGTTGCAGATGGTCCAGCGAATGAAGTTGGGATGAGCCTGCTTGCGGAGCGTGTTCTCGATGTTCCGTGCGAGGGTGCGGAGAGCTGTTGGATGCGTGGTGTAAGACAGCGCCTGGACGACGGCCTTCTGCTCGCGCGCCGACAGATTGAGCTGTCTTGGTGCCCCTTCGATGATGTATGTGGTGATCAAGCGGTTGATCTCTGATCGGAAGGGTTGTATTGTGACTAGAAGACGTGAGCCGCGGGTTGAGAGTTTGTTTAAACGTTTAAGCATAGCGGAACGATCGGTCTTACAGGGTTTCCTGACACCCGCCGCATAGAAAGCATCGTCGGCCTGAGCCACGTACGTCGTGGCCTGTGAGCCAGATAAGGAGGCACTATCACCACCTGAGGATTGACGCGGTGTGAAGGCTTCGCGGCTTTCTACTTGCATCTCGACCCGCCTCTCGAAATCGGTTCCTTTGAAGATATCCATGGCAGCCGCCGATGCCTTCATGGCTTTGATAGCGGCATTTCTTTGGATCTTAGCCATCGTTTCGTTCTCCATGACTTCGGTCCATTCTGGCGCCAGCGCGATTTCGGAAGCGGGTGCTTCGTGGAAACGCTTGGCATAGTCTCGATACCAGAGGAAGAATTGCAAGTTCTCTGCGGAGTGTTCGATATAGATGAGATAATTCATGAAGTCTCTGACTGTGCAAGGCTTTCGCATAGGTCAGACACCGGACGCGTGCATTGACACGGCAAGGAACTCACAGGACATGTTCCACCGTTTACTATCTTATCAAAAGTGAGTGCTTCCGGGATACCCGCTGGGGAAGCAGTTTTGTCCGACTTTAGAGAACAGTTACTTCTCTGTTCAAAGTCGGAGTTCAAGGACCGCCTGAACTCGTCCTTGTCGACATATTGGGGGCGACGGTACTGTAACGATGAAAAACCCATGATGGCAGGGGGTGACAGACGACAGTGGGAGTTGCGAGCTCGAAGAGACTGATACTACAGTCTGATCTGGTAACGAACAGGAACGCGCGGCAAAAAAGAGTTAAGCCGCCCAAGATCAAGGAAGATTGAGACCGAAGAAGAGACAAGGTATGATGGTTACAGAAAGTCAGGCCAGGAAGCGAGGGTAAGCCTGTCCGGGACCTGGATTTATATTATGTGGTGAACGAGTTCAGATGAGCTCTGGATCACCAGATGATATCTCGAAGAAGATCCGAGAACCGAGACTCCCCGCCCAACCGCATCTCGCTGAGCATCAGTTATTTTCGAATGGCAAATCAACGTTGACACGCAAGTGTTGAGCTGGCTTACACTTCAGTGGGTGTAAATGTGGCTAAGGTAGCGAGACAACGGCTTCTAAGGCTCCTAATAGTGGCCGGAGCGGACGGTGGCCAGCTCAATCGCTCTCAATATTGTGAAGGATGGTTTGGGATCAAGACACATGTGGCAATGGAAAAAGAAAGCAGACTGAGGTCCGGATGCAAGAAACTGTGAGAAAGATGGTGAGACGTGCAGTTGCTACGAGGCCGAGTTCGAGACTTGGGGAGATTAAGCGCGCATGAAGATGCGGGTGGATGCCCCCTGACTGAGATGCTCCGCGGGTTCCCTACGATAAACACTCTTTGCTAATGGATATCCCGTCTTGGGCAAGACTTGGTCTGACAGAAAGTCAGAATCTACGCGATGGTTTGATAGCCACGTTTTTTCGGTGCTGGGAGAGTCGAGAAGCGGTGATTCAGACCCGACTCACAGTCTGTACGTACCTGGTATGCACACGGGCTGGAGGACGGGGAGAAGCATCGTCGACCTTACCAGCCTCAACCGAGCTTCTCCTATGCCACTTTGGTACTGGTTTGAATTCGTCATATGGCAATCGACGAAATAGAGTGCAACGTTCATAATCCAGACCATGGAGATCGTACAAGCCATCGCACTCGTTAGGAGAGAAGATGTCGTGCAGACTTACACCAGAGTCAACTCAGGGGAAGCAACTGCTAAACAAACTTGCCCCTGACGACTCCTTGCATCCTGTGTATCCTCGAGAGATGCCACATTGGGACGTGCGACTTGGCCTGGTCGACTCCCTCTCGAGTACTACATCCTAAGGCAAACCTCGATATCGCTAGATAGCAGTTTACACGCACCCAACAAACCACAATACTATTGCAATTCTCTCCCTTGATTGTCCAATTGTCTCACAGAATCCCGTGTCTGAGAGCCGTTGGTGTCAGTCGTACACGCACAACTTGCGCAAGTGCTGAGATGAGACACCCCCTTACTTTTGGTGTCATGCATCGGAGGCGATAGCCATGATGTGTGTCTCAGGCTTTGGGCGTTACATTCCTGGTTGTGTCGGGGAGTTTACTCTCAGACCGAATGTCCGATACGCCTATGTCTATATCCTCAACGTCTCTTGTACAGTATATCGTATCCCGCTTATAGTAGAGATGGTTATCTTATAGTAGGGATTATCAATTGACTATGGCTGTACTAGAGGCTATCCATTCTAAGCTCATGTCAAACGTGCAAACTACAAACGTTCACTCTCAGGAACAAGTCGATATGTCTGTGTGATCAAAATTGCGTGATGAGATGAGATGTAGCTCAGAAGATGTCCAACTTTTCGACTCATAACTTTTCAGATAGGAGACCACACCCATAATAGACCTGAATCTCATAGAACCACCCAAGCCATCAGTTAATTCCCTACCAATGCGCCTCGGAGATATCCACCGAATCAACATCAACCCCCTCCTTAAACCATCTCTCCCCGTCCGCAATCTTGACATCATTCCCACTCATCTGCCTCTTGCGCATCAGTCCCTTCTCATCAAACGTCCAGTCCTCCAGCCCATACGTGCGCCACCACTGGCCCTCGCGATCGCGCCACTCATACCAGAACTGCACGGCGATCTTATCATCCGTGAACGCGAACAGCTCCTTGCGCAGGCGGTAGTCGAGCTCGCGCTCCCACTTCTGCGTCAGGAAGACCTCGATGGCGTCGCGGCCTTGCAGGAAGGTGTCGCGGTTGCGCCAGATGGAGTCAGCCGAGTAGGCGAACTTGATTTTGGAGGGGTTTCTGGTGTGGTGATGTTAGATGGGTGGTGAGAAGGAGAGGGTATGAAGAGGGGGGGGGGTACATACTTGGTGTTCCAGGCGGCTTGTGCCGCTTTCACTTTCATTCTGGCCGTTTCGGCTGTGAAGGGCGGGCAGGGGGGTCTGCTTTCGTCGGCCATTGCTGCGGACGTTTAACTCGATTTGGTGAATGAGACGTTGATAACAGAATCGCAACAGAGAGAAAGCTGAAGAGTTCACGTTGATAACGGTTTGAAGCGGAGAAAGAGAGAGATATCTACGAAATACAGTGGAAATCCGAGTACGTTTTGGAGAATTCCGTTTAGGTACTGATTTATCATCATGTCTTCATGACTCTCCTCTTCCTTCAACGTCGCTAAAATCAGCGCTAACAATTGACCTTTTTCCTTCCGAGTTCGCAAACCGGTCGTCGTCCGAACTGAGAATTGTACCGTCCTAATTAATCCGTTTAATACGGCCGTGATTTGATATCATTTGGAATTCATTCACATGTGCTGTTCCGTGATATCAAATCACCAGGTTATCTTTTAGGTAATGAGTGTCACCGTCTCTTCCACCGTTATCTTTATGTATTAGTGAGAAAGTGAGTGAATAATAGGCCAACCCTTGCGGCGACGCGGCGAGCTTGCCGAGGGCCAGCGGCGGACTGCTCGGACGGGAAAGCGCCAGAGCCTAGGCACGGACTTAGAACCCCACCATTGCTACGACCTGCCTACCTACGGGTTACCGTTCCCCGCCATGTCCTCCCTATATCAACACAGATACGTCTCTTTGTCGCTGCTTGTCACTTGAACGTAAACATCTCTCTTCTCTCATAACACGTATCCAATACCCTTCTTAAAGTGAGTGAACCAGAGTATTGCTCTCTATTGTCAATATCTCGATCAATTGGCTATTAAGGAGCTATTCTTCTTGTCCAATTCAACAGCGCATCTAACCGAGGTCAATACAGCTCTTCTACACCACCCTCACACTCCATCACCATGTCTGCCCCTCAAGTCGGAGATGCCTTCCCCCAGGGCGTAACCTTCAGCTACGTCAAGCCCAGCCCCGAGACCAGCGACGTCTTGGCCTGCGGCATGCCCATCAACTTCGACGCCAGCGCTGGTACGTCCAATTCACTCCCTTCCCCTCAATTCATACTCTAGAGACAGGGAGGAGATAGCTGACAAAACCACAGAATTCCAAGACAAGAAGGTCGTCATCGTCTCCGTCCCCGGCGCCTTCACCCCCACCTGCCAGGCCACCCACATCACCGGCTACCTCGCCAAGCTCGCCGAGGTCAAGGCCAAGGGCGTCGACATGGTCATCTGCATCGCCTACAACGACGCCTTCGTCATGTCCGCCTGGGCCAAGGCCAACGGTGTCAAGGACGACTCTCTCGTACGTATCTCTCTTCTCCTTCCCCCCTTTCCCGTATTCGTCTATCAATTGGTATAAAGGGAGAAAAGACTAACAAAAAAACAGCTCTTCATGGCCGACAACGAGGCCGAATTCAGCAAGCTCTTCGGCTGGACCCTCGGTCCCCGCACCGCCCGCTACGCCATGATCGTCGACCACGGCAAGATCGTCTACGCGGACAAGGAGCCCGGCCGTGAGGTCACCGTCTCCGGCGTCGATGCCGTCCTTGCTAAGCTGTAAGCGTCATTACATGCGGCGCGTGAAGCGAAAATAGAATGGTGGTGCTTTCTCCTGCTGTGCGCGAATGACTGGCCTGGAGCCGGGGGCTGCACGGGGGGACTGATGCTATCTATCTACTGTAAAGAATAAAGAAATGAATAAATTAAGATACCATTTGGACTTGCCATGGATTGATTGTTGAGTTTGTGACGTGAGACCTTAGTGAAATGAAATTACATGTTATTGAACTCGGCCAACTTCTACGTCACTTATCCATAGGTGGTGTTCTCAGGAGTCAGGGGACATATACTACACCAAAGGCGAACACGAGTAGGTAGGTAAAGTCCAATGGAAGAGGTGTAGTATCACCAATTGATATTTCTCCATGCAACACTTGCAAAAGGGGCCGCGACGCGCACACATTATATTCCACAGGTATCACGCATCGGGACCAGACCTCGGTCGGGTCGGCTAGATCATGGAACAAGGCTGGCATTTAATGAGCTACCAGGGGGATAACTTTTTCTCTCTCTTTTTACTCGTCGAGAGAGCATCACTCAAGTCCCCAACCGAGAGATGTGTGGTGTATCACATGTTTTTGGTTGATTCGTGTAGTCGAAATGACAAAGTCGAGGTTTCAATATCCCACCCTAGACGCCGCCAGAACACATTGTAGAATGTCCATCCCACCCAGCAATGCTTGTCATCCGTCGATCGACCACGCACATCTCTCCGTCTCTACCATCCCCGGCCCTCTCCATCGAAGTGCTACTTAAGAAGAAGAACAAAGGTCTGCACACCAGCCGCTTATCGGGACTTGGCCTGGACCTTCTGTTGAGAGCCACGAGCTCCCTGCTTGCCGACAATGCGACCAGTCTGGCCCTTGGTAGCGGCAGCGGCGCTCTTGGCCTTCTCGGACTTCTTGGCAGCAGCGGCCTCAGCCTTCTTCTCCTTGCTCTCCTTGATGGCCTGCAGGCGGGCGGCCGAGCGGACCTCGGGTCTGATGGAGCGCTTCTCCTTGATCACGTCGAGGGAAGCACCAACGATGGCACGCTGGGACTTGATGGTGCGGCGGGTGCGCTTCTTGGCAGCCTCCTGTAGGGAATTGTCAGCGACTGTTGCCTATACAAACCCATAGATACAGGGGTAATCCGTCTCTTTCTCTCCTCCTCTCTCTTATATCTGTATGGCATGCATTTACGCGCCGTTTTCGGTGCCGATCGCGAGAGAGGAAGGAGAGGATCAGGTATTGCGAATCTCGGGGTCATCGGTGCCAAAGCAAAGGGGTGGGTTGGTGTCGTACCTCAGTGATACCCTTGCGGTGCTGGCGACGGAAAAGGACAGTCCAGGAGATGCGGCGGGGGTTCTTGCGCTGGAGGAATAGCGACTCGGACTTTCCGTTCTGGAAGCGGAAGACCTTGCTGTCACCTCTGACGTAGATCTTACCCTAAAACACCAGATACCCATCAGCAATTGTTCCATGTACTCAGTAATAATAGTGGCATCACGCATCCGGAACCCGCAGTCATAACGTCACCACATCGGTCATCTTTTGTCGCCATAGCATAGCCAGTTGGACGTGTCCATCATGCCCATCTGATATCATCCCATCGAATCCGATCCCTCTCTTGCTTGACTGCGCTGCTCCCGGACGATGACTCCCGATGCGATCGATTATGACGGCCGGTAACGGATGGGCAATGGAAAATGGGCGGATTTAGTGAGTGTATGTACCTTGCCAGGGTAGATTCTCTGGCCAGAGAAGCTGTCGTCGTAAGTTCTCATTTTGACGGTGGTTGGTGGGGAGAACTTAGGTCGGCTGTGGGTGTTAGTAGTTCGTGATGTTTGAGGTTTGGGGAGGAGGGCGGCTCAAGACCTGGCGTTGTTGGGTGAATTTCGAAAAGTTCAAAGTGCGTGCAATTGTGGGTTAGAATGACTAAGCCAAAAAATTACTCGCGCCTCAGCCCCGCCTTAGGGTCCGTCGTTGCTCGCTATCCGTGCTGTGGCTTGCGCGCGTGAGTGTGGCTGAGTCATCCGGCACTTTGCCCACCGGAAAGAGAATACATTCGAGACCTGCATACCCTCGAGAGCTGCTTCTTGGCAGTTACCTAAATACATATCAGAATGAATTGTTCATCACTCAAGTCCCCGTAAAAGAGCAGCTCGTCACGCTTCCAACGATATGATATGACCGCTTCCCCTGATCTCATAGCATCTCTGGTGCATCAAGAATTTGACAAGCTACCAGCTAAGCGTAAACCCATCGTCCGTGACAATGGTCTTCATGAATGGGTGCCCCTGAGCGCCATTGTTGCTGAAGGTATCATCTCACTTCATACGCTCCTCTGTTCTTTTCTACATTGCAACTCACATAAATGAAATTCAACTGACTTACTTATAGGAAAAGATGGCAAATTGACGTGTCTATCTCTTGCGTATGTTTCATCTCAGACGTATAGGAGACTTCTCAGAAGAGACACTGACAGCGAAGCCGTCCAGAACAGGCATGAAATGCCTTCCACTCTCTAAACTGAGTCAAGCTCATGGCAACGTCCTCCACGATTGGCATGCTGAGATACTTGCCATCAGAGCTTTCAACCGTTTCGTGCTAGATGAATGTCAGACACTCGCGAGTGGCTCCAAGGACTCATCTGAATTCATAAGACGACGGAATAGCGATGAGATGACTACGGCTATGACTCCCGTCTCTAATCACGGAGAGGAAGTTGATGACTCGTACTGGCATGGACAACCCTTCGCGTGGAGAGAAGATGTGTTGCTGCATATGTACTGCTCTGAAGCACCCTGTATGTCGTCTCATCGTCTTAACAATACACGCCCCTATTTTTTCCTCAACGTACCGTTTGATGCCATTCACTAACACGATCATAGGCGGAGATGCAAGCATGGAACTAACCAGTAAGTAACGTCACGATATATCTCATACCCTATCTTCCCGAGTACGATATCTACTCTCCTGTACCATGTCCGACGACACCCAAGTCACCATATCTTATCCCCATTCCCTCCCCCTAAGCACCACACAACTAACCCAAAAAGTGTCCTCCCAACCCGACGCAACCCCCCTGGGACATCCCCCTCTCACCCTCTTCCCCCCTCCCTGGCCGCGCCTACTTCTCCCAACTCGGCATCCTCCGCCGCAAACCCGCCCGTCCCGACGCACCCCCCACCCTCTCAAAATCCTGCTCCGACAAAATCGCCCTGCATCAAGTCACCTCTCTCCTCTCATCCCTCACTACCCTCCTCGTATCCCCGGAACACGCGTATATCAACACGCTGATATTGCCGACGGCACAGTTCCATGCGGGGGCTTGTCGACGGGCTTTCTCCGCCGAAGAAGGAGGACGCATGGCGCCGCTCGTTGGGATGCGGCCGGAAGCAGGGTATGCGTTTCGACCATTCGAGGTCAGGACTACGGGGTTGGAGTTTCGGTTTTCGCGACGGAGTGTTTGTCTCCCGGCCTCATCACCTTCCCCTTCATCAAATCCATCCTCATCTTTATCGCCTTCCCCCTCCCCACCCGCAGACCTACCCTCATCTCTCTCCTCCCTATCCCTATCCCCGTCATCGTCTCCTCCCCCAAACAAAATAACCCCCCCCCCCATCGCCACCGCACAAACACCCACCCTCACAGAAACGACCCAAAACGGGATCCTGCGAGGTCAGAGAGCCAGCATCCCCGCGAGCCCACGGGCCGCGAGTTTTGCGTCCCGACGGCAGATGTGGATTACCGCTGCCTCAACACCGGATCTCGGGCCGGAGATTCGAGGAGTTTTGGAGATGGGTACGTATGGGGATGTCAAGGATTCGGAGCTTTTAGCTGCGAGACGGAGTATTAAGGCGAGGGCGAGGGAGGACGCGTTGAAGGGGTGGGTTCGGAATTTGGGGGATGAGGGGTTTGGACTTGGTTGAGTAGATGGACCATGAACGAGTTGGATATGTTGACTGGTGTATCGTCTGGTTTGGGTATCTTCTACTACTTCCTGGATTGTTGGATATAGGATAGACTGTACGGAGGAGGCGGCTGCATACGTGCGAATGTATCGCATGTCTGAGATTGGGGACGATCACACGTACCCGTATTCTCACTCATCTTCTTACTTGATATGCATCATAGGTATTCCGATTCGATTTAGCAAGTGATATGCATACACATCATAGAGACCATAAGTCCCGATAATTACCTAGACTACCCATCCCGTTCCCTACAACATGTATCACGAAGCGCCTAATTGAACCTCAGAAGCCATATCAAAACATGTGAGAATCGACCGAATAGCACCACAAACGGAACACCATCACAAGTCCAGCGAGATTTTGGGAATTTTTTTTTCATTGCATAGGCATCCGACCCATCATAGCCAGGCCCGCGCATAAATCGGCCGGTTAGCTTGTCTGGAAAGGTAGAAAGAGAAAAAGAGCTCCCGGCCCTCCTCCCCCTTTACAAGGAAAGAGAAAAGGCCAGAGTCTTTACATGCCTGCTTCACGAAATAGGGGGTGGTGGTGGGTGAATGGTTGTCTACGCACGGGGCTAAACGGGCAGAAGAACAATCCCATCCAGGAGAAGACGAGTGTGACTGACTGCAACCACCAAGTCGACTAATCCGAACGAAGACAAACAAACAACTACTACGACGACGATGACGGAAAGGGAAACAGAATGAAACCCCCCCATGAAATGTCAAGAACAGGCTACCGAAACTCCCTCTTAACCCTCAATTTTGATGTTCCCGTGAGCATAGAGAGAGAGGAGTTCGAGGAGGAAAGAGACTCATGCCCCTCAGAAACCCAACCTCTCAAGACCAGACCAAATGCCATTTAGATGCCTTCCCAGATCCCTTGCGTAAGTGTTTTTCCATTCCGAGTGAATCACGATGCGATGCGATGCCATTTCTCGTTACATCATTTCGGAGGGAGGGTCGTTCAATGTTGCGCGGGTGGTGAAATCGTCGCGCATAGGAATTTATTCTACTTTGCTCTCGAAGTTCTCGCCGGCAACGAGCTCAGGGATCTCGTCGTCATCGGCCTCCTTGCTGTCCTTTGTCATGCTCTGGTAGCTCTCAGCGAGCTTGCGGAGAGAGGCCAGGGAGTCGGGGCCAAGCTGGTTAAGGATACCGGGGACGAGCTCAGTCAGCTCCTTGTCCTCACCGGCACCGTAGATGGCGAAGGTGTTGGAGGGGACAGCAGCGTGGACTATACAAAAGGAGAAGGGAGCAGGTTAGCGGCAACAGAGAGGCAAGACGGACAAACCTGGGACTCGACGGGAGACCCAGGACTCGACATCCGGGACTGGGGACTTGGGATTCGGCTTACCCTTGGGGGCGGAGAAGTGGATGACATTGCCGTCGCTCTTGAACATGTTGACCTCCTCAATGGCCTGGATAGGCTGGGTGTTGAGCTTCTTGAGGGTGGTCTGAAGCTTCTTGTCGTCGTTGGCGCTACGGGCAACGTTGCGCTTCTGCTTGTGACGGGGAGTACCCTTTCCACCTGTGATGCGGCAACAAAAAGAACCAATCAGCAACTATGCGACTCAGATGCTTCGGCTAGAAAGGACGCGTGCATGGATATGACACGAATATAACACGATGCCTAAAGGCCGCCCCGGTGTCGCTATGGGATAAGACGACCCCTCCGGAGACGGACAACACAGCAACGCAGCAACACCAGTAAAGACGACGGACATACCGGTACGGGCGGGGGGAGCACCGCCAAACTTCTTGCGAAGCAACTCTTGGATGTCAGCCATGTCGGACGATGTTAGATCGATTTAACGGAGGAGCCGGTTAGGGAAGAGAGCGGGTGGGGATCGGCGTTCTAGATGGCGGGAGAGGGAAGAAGTTAGTCGAGGGTCCGGAGTTTCACGGTCTTTTTATAATATTCATAAGGTTTGCAAATACAGACGCAAGCGGGCTGGAAAGTCCGGCTTTTTTTTGGGGCCCTTCGCGATAGAAAACAGGGAAAAGATTCAGACAGGCAGACAGACAGTATACAACACCAGTATCACAGGAGGTTTGCGGCAAAAAAAGGGGCAAGATGCTCTTTCAAACGAGGGGCAGGGTCAGAGGCTTACCACGAAATGTCTCGTTTCGTCGTCTTCGGCGTCGTAGTCGATGTCGTCGTCTGCGATCCTCGTGGTTGGTGTTGGACGGCAGAAAATTGGATGTGCGCCGCCAAGACTTTTTGCACCTTTCGCTACTGGAGAAACCCTCTTCCGCCCAGCTCGAGACGGTCCCTGATAGGTGCCCGCGGGTACGTACCTATGTACCTAACTCGTACCTTCCCAGCACGGACTACAGAATGCCTAGCGGAATAGGCCGCCGGATTACGTACAGGCACCGCTGCGGTACTTCGCTCTTACCCCTCTTTCCTGCTAACCTCTCTACAGCGTAGCTGAGCTTCCCCGCCTTCGTTAGCCAAGGTTCTCACTCTTAAGCGCCTCGATATCACGACCTATCCAGATACTTGCATATTCTGCAATTCCGTTCAAGACTCTCCCTCTCGTCTCACTCACAAAATGGTCTCTTACGAAACACATGATATCTTCATTCCGTACGGTGTATCTCCACCTGTATGTATACCGTCAAGTGAGAGCAAAATCGTGTGAAATAGCGACTTATGGAGGACTGGTATAGGAGACCGAAGTAGCAGGACTCTGTCTGCAAGATTCCTACAGTTATGGAATTTTCATACATAGCTCTTCCGTCTTTGAGACCACCATCTCCCTCAGAAATCCTCCATGAGTTTCTCCAACGCATCCATACTCGTTTGCGGCTCTTCATTGAGTATCACGACCCGCGATCCAGGCGTAGCTGCTTCTACGCTCGGTTCCTTACTCTGCCGGTGTCCCTGTCCATTCGAATCCGCCTCAATCCCCTCTCCCATACTCGGCGGCTTGTCATCGCTCGTCAATGTGATCACCGAGACATTTGAAACAGGTTTGCTATCGACCTCATCTATGTCAGTTGTTTCATTCGTATCAACCGTTTCGGGCGATGAGATGTTCAGATCACTGAATGCCTCATCCTCGTCGAGATCAATCAATTTGGGCAGCTTGGACACGTCGTCTTCCGGGCCAGGTAGCTGATTCAATGCAGCGTCATCCTCTTCGTCGCCGTACAGAACGTCCTCCGATATTGCAGGAAGACTATCCAGCTGATACTTCTCCGAATTGGCTATGCGGCCTAGCTCTTGATCGAAGATCCATGGGAAGCTGATCAGTGGCATGGACTTATCTGAATCCCTCTTGTCGCGGATCCACCGTTTCTGCTTCCGAATCTTGACTTGAACTGCTTCCCATGTCACTCGATAAGTTGCAGCAATGAACGGAAACAAGACATCGGCGTCGCTAGATCCGGCCGCCTTCACACACAGACCCCTGAAACGCTCTTGATGGCTTCCGATGATTGAGCCCATCGTCTCTTGCACCTGATATTCCGTGCCCACGCGCGGTTTAGTCATGACAAATGTGGTATACATCTCGAACTCCGTATTGATTTCACGTTGGTTCATGATCTGCCGAAGAGCTCGGTCGTGCTGTCTCTTCAAGCACCTAGCATTATCCAGCGTCTCATTGGACAGCTCGTACCGACGGAGAATGCGCTCGTCGAACGCGCCGTTGTAGCTGGGTTGAAACTCGACTTTCGTGACCACGTCATAAAGTTGCCCGAGTACTCGTTTTGAATGATACGATCTGCCAGGCTTTTCCATGAAGTGCGGGAATGCTCTGGGGCGTAATGATCCATCGAGATGTGCAGGCCGGCCAGACTTGGGGTAGTCAACAGCATTGGAATGCAGATGAGCTAAAGTCACACACTTTGGATTCATGGGCCCCCTTTCGAGTGAATCCGACTGGGCCAGATGGGCATGGGCGATCGTGCTGAGAGTATCATTCTTCATATAATCTGTGAAAAAGGCAATCAGATCGCTCGTTTCTACATCTCGATCAAGCACCACGGGCTTCTCTGGCTCATGTTTCATCGGTGGGTAGTCCCGGATATCTGGAATAAGATCAGGATCCCATATCACGAAATAGTCATCTCCATCAAGGTCGCCACCCGAGCACATCGAGGGAATGTCGCGGTCGCCAGTTGCTGGGAACACCACGACATCACGCAGAAATTGGAGGTGTGGCATATCTACAGCCTCCACCACTCGGATATCGCCAGGGTGCAATGATGGGTTGCGCCCGACGATGCAAAGTCCTTTAACCACCTGGTAGCTGTTTAGATCATGTGACGCAGCCCCTGGCCGCGGTACTTGAAGGAATATCTGCGGTAACTCGCCATTTTCACGGTAGCCGCGGAGTTGGCAACTCTCATCGACACAGCCAAGGACGAAGGCGCCCTTTTCAACCATGATACGCGCCTTCTCTCGAAGCAGCCGCAACGACCAAGCACGCCAGGTTTGAAGAATACACTGGAAAAACGGCTCCTTTGTTCGCATGAAGCCATCCTTGATCATCTGTGCCATGATTCTCGTAACCCCGTTTTGGTCGACGAACCTGTTTAGAAGATTCTCCGCTATCTGCGGATTGTCCATGGCTTCGTTATATTGATGAATCTGCTTCTGTTGCAGACTCAGAAAGACCGAGTCCGAGATGCCAAGAGAACTGAGAATTGTGATTGTTTGTCTATTCAATGTCGCTGCCGAATAGCTGGAGGCTTTGATGATTTCTAGAACCTCAGATTGCGCCTCAAACTTCTTCTGGGATGGCCGCAGATAGATCTGGTTGAAGCTCGAGTCGGTCCAGGCGACTAGCACACCCTTACTACCACCAAGCCGAAATTGAAACGCGGAGGGAACATGGCTCGTCATCAAGCGAAGCGGTTTGGCAACGTATTCGGCCAGCTGGGGTGAGATTTTCCCAACACCATCAGTAAAGCACCAGCCATTTCGTTCAATGTCGGGAATTAGCCCAATGCTCTTGCCAATTGGACTGTTTCTGAGTGGTTTGGTGGTCGAAAAGCATTGTCCCAACCGAGCCGCGTGCTTGGCCACGATTCTGATATGTGCGACGTCGCCCATCCACTTGCGAATACGATCGCAGGTCAGGTGATCAGTGGGCGCAAAGAAATAGGCGCCATTTTCGCGAAACTGGGAATTGCCGTAGGCGAGAAACTCGTAGTGGCGACCGGCAATATTTATACCATTATGCAGGGTTCGATGTACCCTATTGAATAGGGCGTCCTGCTGCGTGGTTCTAGGCGACGAAGAGATTCTGCCTTTGATGAGCTCATCGGTGAACTGGACTCGCAGAAAACGATCGGCGTGTGCAGCAAAATGACGCAGAACTCGATTAGATGGTTCTGGGGTTGGCGTATTCAGATATATCGTGGAAGGGGTGACGACCACTTTCCTGACCCAAGTGCAGTTCTTGGGCGTTCCAAGTTCTAGGTAGTAACTCTTGGCCACCGTATCCGTGAATAGTGCAATTGGGTCAAAGAATCTCTTTGGATACATGCTGAATTCATCCCGGGGGCTTGGACCTCTCGACTCAGCAACATAGGTGAGAAGATCCATAGCCCGGTTCCTCGCTCCCTTTTGTGAGTGATAAAGCTCGCTCAGGGCGCGTGCGAATTCGGGGCTCAAATTCCCAACGTCGAGATATCCCTGCGAAATGCACACTTCCAGTTGATATCTTGCATCAAAGGGCAAATGAATGTCCTCCATCGCAGCGAGAAGTGCGAAGTTTGTTGCTTTTGACTCAAATATTTCCCAGAAGTCCGATTTCATCGGTGCAACTGTGTCCAAGCTGCCGGCGGCCATGTCCCGTATGGAGATGTTGAGTTCGGACAATGCCTGTTTCATTGTCTCCCAGTCTTGAAGATTAGCGGCGGACTTCTTGAAAGTCAACCTATAGGTTGTGCATCTTCCGAGATCCACGAAATGATGGTCCGCTTGAAGGGAAACGGGGTCGTCTCGGAACCACGAAGTGTCATACACGATATCGACAGAACGGTTCCATAGATCATTCTCGGACCACGTGGACTTCGCCTCGGAAAAAGATCGTTCTATACTACCTCTCTTGAAAAGAATCGCCGGGCTCTGCAGCGGAATTACCACAGAGAATTTAGATTGACCGTCGAATACGGCAAGAGTTCGAAGGTGGGCGAATGGAATACGTGCTTTGTAGGTTGATACCATTTCTCTCTCCCCTATCTTTGAATGGTGTTGTATCTGTGGGTTGTCTCGGCGGGGATCTGCAATAAAGCAATGAAAAGTAATTTCGACCTTGCGGCTTTTCAAATCCACGAGAAAAGAGAACTCATCCGTCAGCGTGCTCTCTATGGTTCTCATGGCCATGAACCTGTTGGGTTCAGAAAGCAAACCGAACTGCAGTTTGGTGGGGTTCATGGTCAATCGCGCCGGATACGTATGATTCTCTGGTGTGATGACCGTCTCGACATCCCTGCGAGGCAGCAAAACTGCAGTGATCCGAAATGGGCCTTCATGGGTCATGATGCGCATTGTGCTGTGCCAAACTGCTTCACGGGGCGGAGGTGAAAATCGGACGACAGCTGTGGCCCTTCCATTTTTTGGTGGATATATCTCGGTATACACGACTGTGCCACGGGGCGTAAAGTACTCAATCAAGTCTTGCGTCGTAATATATTCGGGCAAGCGGTGAACACGGATAGCGAGTTCACTCCAGTCCGCCCAGTCTGGTCTCAATCCAAGCGAGTCACTTGGTGGGGGGATGTATTCACCATTGGGTGGTTGCGGCAGCGCAGTCGTGAAGCCAGCAGTAGTGACTTGGTTGGCCCGATACATGGGAGCTTGTCCGTTGGCAGCATGATTGTTGCGAGTTTGAGCAGCTGAAACAGGACGGGCGCCGGCTCTGGGGTGTTGGCTAGAAAAGGGGTTGGAGCCGCCACGCGATGTTGCCGAACCGGTAGGCACCATGATGCCCCTGCTAGGATCTCAAGGCTGCACACCCGATTGATATGAGGTTAGCAAAGGGTTACGGGATACTTAGAGAAAGAGGCATGGATCTGACTTGATTACCTGATAACGTTGTCGTCGAGCTCACTCGTCGTGGCTAGGTATGGTATGTAGCAAGAGAAGTGGAAATCGGTAGTCCTGGTACAAGGGCGAGGTGGGGTTGAAGAAGAGAGGGAAAGCTCTGAGCAACTGGAATGATTGCGAGAAAGAAGAAAGAGACGGAGAAGTGAAGGAAATGAACGAGAAGGTACTAGCAGTACTGGGAAGTCGCACGAAAGGATAGTTCAGCAGAGCAGGAGGAAGGAATGTTGCTGACACAATCCGGACAGTCGTCGGGGAGGAAGGCACCATACCACGGGGGCAGGTGCGACTGGTTGTATCGAAATTTCAAGAAGGGCCCGTGCCCGCATCAAGAAAACGATATCGCCTTTCGTGCCTCGTCGGGTCTTGTTGGTCGGGGGGAATGTGCTCCAGAAAGCAATGTGCCAACGAATGCTCTCCAAAGACTGATGTTTGGTGGAAGTTCAAATCATCCATCAGATGGAGAGGAAGAAGCAGGTAAGTATGGATCCTACTATTCTGTGTCGGCAACAAGGAGCTGTACTGTACTGATAATGCCAGCTGGAGGACTGTGAAATAACCGTTGGTGAATGGAACGTGCGCGATGCGAATTGCATTGCACACACAACCGAGCAAGCGAGAGGCAAACGCGCGTGTTCGCCCCTGAAAACACATGCCCTGTTTTGAATGCGGCTTCACAAACAAAGCACACTCGGCTGTTCTGCCTTGACGCAGAGAGAACGAGCCGGGACATAGTCTTGTGCTCGTCTTGTTGGCAACGAAGTCTGTCGTTTGTGTTCTGTCGTTGATGGCACGATATTTGGATCATATAGGAGCAAGCATGATGATCATATAACCCCCCTATCATGAAGAGGCCAGTCACATGGTCATATGGTCATCTTCAGATATACGGAACTCGGACTCTAGTCAGCTGAACTGGATTAGCCACTACCATCTCACACCCTTGGAACAACATCCGAGCTCCTTGCTCGAAGCTAGGGCTCATATATCTTGTGATGCATCAGGAAGACACCGCGAGGAAACGACCAGACTCTCTGAAAAATCATCGAAGCACTTCAAGTATGTTCCCGAAATCCCAATCTGCTTCAAATAGTCATAGACAGGGACCAGCTTCCTTGATCAATGCCACTGTATTGGCACCGTCATTGGGCTTCTTCCGCGCAGACCACCAGCGAGGCTTTCCCGGCTCGTCATCGCGAACTCGAATCTTCTTTTGCTGCGTCGTCGCAGCGCATTAGGCTCGGCCAACTATTCCCTTTCCACTGACCTTCAACTTGGAAAAGCTGAAGAATAGCGTCGATGCCACCTCTCACGATGGTACGTCAAGGCTGATCACTCGCATTTGTATCTTGCCCAGCACTTCATGGCAGCCATTGGCATACCGGCCTGCTGAGATGACCGAATACGCCAGGGCTATCAGGAGACCTTGCGGGCTGGTCGTGACCGATCCCCATGCGCGAGGACTCAGAATAGCCTCGGAGATGATACATTGACCCTTTCCAATGCCGTGATGTACGAGTTGATCGGCGTAGATGCACCTCAGGCAAGTATATTCAAGCCACAATACTCTTCATGGCGCATCTTACTCCGCCGTTATCAACCGGCAAACACGGTACCAACATGGACACACTGACAGCATCATCGCCGCTCGAAACCGAGCATATCATCCACGAAGCGGTCGTGTAGGTAGCCCGGGCTTCCAGAGTCGCATCGGTAACAACGACGAAAGCGCCGCGTTACACCATGAGCTGACAACGATGCCTGCCGGACGTTACAGCTACGCATAGGCATGTAGCTGCATGATGCGAGTGTTTTAAAATAGGAATTCCTCGTATCTGCATGAACGGTTCGAAGCTGTGCAATGCGCATTGGAGTGATTCATGGGCATGGCATGGGGTCGGTAAGATCGGTAAGGAGGCCGATGTTCCTGGTGTATGCACTCCATGAAACGGTTTTTGGGGTTGTTGGATATTCTGGATGATGGACAGAATGGGTAGGTAACTGAAGAATGAGGGTTAAAGAGAATTGGTTGTTGGTTGTTGATATGTGGGATGACGAAGATGTAAGAGTGAGGAATGACGGGGAGTTGGATACGGATAGGAACTCCACGACGTTTTTGGACGCTCTACATTGCAGACAGGGGATGCTCTAAATACTTACAACCGGACCAGAACAACACAACTTTTGTGAACTAACAGTCTATAATATTAGATCATGCGATTAGATTCTGAAGATAACAATTACAACAATAAGGATCTTTCGTCTACTTGCACAGTGATCTGAGACATGTCTACCAACCGTAGATCCTGGGTAAGGGGAGCTCCATCCATCTCCGACATCAACTCCTGGGAACACATTCATTCCGCCCGAATTCACATAGATTACCTACCTACCACGAGGACAGATCCGGACCCTACACTCCAGTTTCTGAAAACGCACATATCAGTTGTAGGGAAGGGTGCGTACTATCTAAGGAATGGACGGTAGACCAGGGAGACCCAAGTCCAAATCACCTCCAACGTCGCCGTCAACATACATCCCGACATACATATCACACAAAGCACATGACCAACGATGAGCTGCAATACGATAGATACTATACCTAACTCCTTATGCACAAGGATCACCGGGCCGAAATGCATATCTCACATATCTCACATCACTTCTTTCCCTTCTCCGTACGTTCGATATACGGCTCAACCTACCTCCTAGGTACAGAAGACCAGCACCCAGAGTCCCATCTCATGCAAAAGTCCACATCAGGACTATTGGAGATCAACACGACGACAAGTAAACATATGAGCAAGGCATGTTTACGCGAAGTCTATCTCACACCGAACAGGCCGGTGAACGACAACATCGAATCGAAACGGGGGGATATTCTACGATTCGCATACACCATCTTCCTCCTAATAGTAATCCGTACGGAATACAAGTGTTTACATACATGTAAGACCTACTGTGCCACGGCCGTGCTTGCTTACGACAGAACAAGTCGATCAAACACAAACGGAACAGCCGTCCCAAACTGTTTGCAAGCACGGTAGGTAGGTAGGTAGGTATCATGGAACCAGGTTTGTTCTAGGGGGGCTAGAATCTGCAGGCCTTATGGGTGGCAAGCTGATATACGGAAGACTTACCGGGAGCCGAGTATGTAGTACATAGTGTCGTGGTTAAGGTAGGTAGGCAGGCAGGCAACAGTTCATTAAGAGGGTTTCATTCGCTTGAGGGGATGGCATGCATTCGCCATACAGATCAAGCAAAGAATATCAAGGCAACGAATCGCGGAAGAAGCAAGTTTTCTTTCTTTTGAAAAAAGCAGGGGAATCGTGGTCAATTAAATTCTCTTTCATTTCTTCATTGACCTAGACCGCGTGTCCCTTTCGCGGTTAAGCACGCACGCACAGTGAATAGGTATGCCGTAGACTCCAGTTCCCATGCTCAAAGACAAATGTTGTCAACCTTGTGACCCCTGATATCCCCTCCTTTTTTCATGTTTTAGCAGTTATTTTACAAACCACTTAGTGGCTAGCGAGAGCCTGAGCGCGACGGCGGTCACGCTCCTCAGCAATGGTGAGCTTGACACCCTTGCCACGGGGCAGGGAGATCCAAGGCTTGTCAGTGCCGATGACGAAAACGTTGTTCTCGCGGGTAGCGAAGGTGTTGTCAATGGCGTCCTTGATGTGGACGATGGCGAAACCACCGTCGTGGCGCTCACGGTGGGTGATGACACCAACACGACCCATGTTACGACCACCGGTGATCATGGCAATGGCACCAGTGTCGAACTTGATGTAGTCGGAGATCTTGCCAGTAGCGAGCTCGATCTTGACGGTGTCGTTGACCTTGATGAGAGGGTCAGGGTAGCGGATGCTGTGCAGATAATATGTCAGCAATCAATGTGGACAAGGGGAAACATACCAGCCGTCGTTTCGAAGCTCGACAGACATAACGAGCGCCCATATAGTATAGCATATAAAAGCACTTGTCATGTTGAAGGGTGGTTCAACCAAAGCTTGATCCAACGGCTGAATGATGTCTGACAGAACACTTACGTTCTCGCATCGTGCGTAACCAAGAATGGGATGCCACCCTTGCCAACCTGAACACGCTTGACCTTGCCGAGCTTGTAGGTAGCTTCCTCCTCCTGGATGCGGTGGACGGTGTAGCGGCCCTTGGTGTCGTAGATGAGGCGGAAGTTCTCGCCGGTCTTCTCGAGGCTGATGACGTCCATGAAACCGGTGGGGTAGGTCATGTCGGTGCGGACCTTGCCGTCGACCTTGACGAGGCGCTGCATGAGGATAGCGCGGGTCTCGCGGTAGTTCAAGGCATACTTGAGGCGGTTGCGGATGAAGATGATCAAGGGCAAGCACTCGCGGGACTTGTGGGGACCGGGGGAGGCCTTGGGAGCGTAGCTACCCGAGAGCTTGTCGAGAAGCCAGTGGGAGGGGGCGCTCAGGCGCTTCTGGTGCTTCTTCCTGTGAAGAGAAGGCGAGGTTAGTTCGAGGCATCCAGAATTTGGCGGCGGCGGGAATGTTGCATGCTCGTGATCGCGTCGAGGACAGGACCATTGAATGCAAAATGATCGCAATGCCAAATGCTTATCATCATGCTGCAAGGGGAGTCAACTTACGGTCCGCGACCCATTTTGGCGATTTCCTAATTGATGGGTTGTCGTAAGGTTGATGGTCGATGGGCGATGGGGAACTTGACGACTGGAGTCGGGACGTGCAAAAAAAGGTAGGATTGGACTCTCAAGAGTTTTGAAGCGAAAAGGGCTGTTGTGCCCTAGCGGAAATTGATAAGATAAAGGTGGGGTCCGATAAGGCTAGCGCGTAAATTACGTAATCAGGTACGCAGGTCACTTTAATGAGGTCGTCCCCGTCTTAGGATAAAAGAGCCAATCAGATAACATCATTTCCATCAGAGCAATTCACATGTTCGAACGGCGTCTACAAACCGCAATTGTGCCGTATGTAATCCGTATATCCGTACATATCAAGAGCATGGCAGTCGAATAGGAGAATGGTACGGTAGAGCAAAGTAACTATATTACGTATGGAACGCTTCCATTTCGACCTCAAGATCAGAGATAGACAGCGCTAAGTCTAGCTAATTACGACGCGCATATGCGACTGAATCGCGACTTCACTTGCGAATTACTTTAAGGAGACGCGCCATTGGGCTAGATAGCATGTTGATTTCGACTAATCTGAGGCCAAGTCGGAATATGATGCGAGGCGTCACTATGATTCCCCTCACTCCATGAACATGACATGTCTAGAGGTACTCCGCAGGACCATCTGATGATATCAATGGCCTGGAACTCCTTGGTTATGCCAAGCGGTAGTGGCACACCCACCCACAAGGACGCGAACATCCTCGTGACGGGGACGCAACCCCTTTCCTCAGATCCGAGAGGACTATTTAATCCAACGTAAATCGTCGAAGAAAAGGCCCAGTAGTAAGGAACCCTGCAACCCGGCAACATGGATGCGCCGTCCCAGCGCAAAGAGTAGCACATCTTCATGTCAGACTTTGCAAGCGTTTTTTGTTGTGTATTGGGGTATTATTTTGTTGCGCCACCATCAAAGTAATGTGTGTGTGTGTCCAGTCCCGCCCGAGGTGTTTGGTTCTGATCATCGGTTTCTCATGCATGCTATCCGTTTCCCGTTTTCCCATTCCCTACACGCCAACCGTCCCGGCACTTAAGCGACGAGCTCGATGACACCACCGGCCTCGGTGATCTTGCGTTCGGCGTCCTTGCTGACGTATCTGGCGCGAACAACGAAGGGAATCTCGGGGCAACGGCCCTTGCCGAGGAGCTTAGAGTAACCGAGAGCCAAAAGGTCGACGACGGGGGCGGTGTCCTTGGCCTGGCCGGAGACGTACTTCTCACGGACGTCCTGGGGGAGAAGGGAAGCGAGCTAGAGGGGCGAATGGGTCAGCCAGAGCGGTTCAGTGATTCGGAGATTCGTTTCAATGTAGATTTACCTTGTCGATGTTGACAGTAGGCTTCCACTGGTGGTTTCTCAACAGGTGGAATCGGCGCATACCGACCTTACCGAAGTAACCGGGGTGGTACTTGTCGATGTTGGTACGGTGGTGGTGCTATCGCATCGCGTGTTAGGCCTCGGGACTTCTGTTTCTCTCATTCGTTCGGGCTTCAGCTTCGCCTTACCTGACCACCAGCCATACCACGACCACCGGGGTGCTTTCTGTGCTTTCCTACACGACCATGACCGGCACTGACGTGACCGCGGTGCTTGCGGGTTTTCGAAAAGCGAGTAGGCATCTTGGCGGTACTTTGTCCTTCGTCGAGGTCCTGTCGTCGTTAGTAGCCGTGGGTTTGGAGGTCCCCAGTCAATTACGCACGACAAAAAAAAGGTGCACCGGTTGTGGGTGGATAGGGCTGATTACGGGCGTGGTCCAAGCGTCTGTGCCACTTCCTGACGGCCGGACTGCCTGGGGCCCCATCTGGCGGATTTCTTGCCAACTGCCGACGCTGTCAGGCCCAGACGAGCCAATCGGATAACACCGTTTTGTACGGATTCATGGGAGTATGCAGCTCATCTCATCTTAACGGCTTCACCCCTTACAAGCTTCGTCAACTCACTTACATGTACGGAAAACACGTGGGCCCAGGAATGCGTAAGTAGAGGATCTACCTCGCATCACAGTTGGATATTACATATGTAGTTTACCTGGATGAAGAACGAGGACTGGACGAGAACATGTTACCACGGACGTGAACAACGTTCTGGTAGGTAGATGAACGGATGCCACCTATCCCGTACAAGGTACGGATTATTTATGCCTTGTTGACCATATGAAAATACTGAGTTGACGATCCTTACCTCTATTCAAAATCAACACGTACACGACTGTAAAACGGTTTGTACACTTCACTAGGTATGAGTAGATGTTTTCTTTAATATTTAAGCCACTCTAATCATATCTTCGAGCTTAGCAACAGACCGGCAACTCCATATTTGTACTCACACAATAACCTTCCGTTTCCGTAAGACAGGAACTCCGCTCCGCAGGTTGGATTCCGACGACGAAACGAGAAGGCAAACCATCACCTTTTCTCCCTGTTCCCTTGTTCAGTCATGCAGCTCGTTTCCTCCAAACTAGTTTCACTATATACATCTTTAAAATTGTGCGAAAACGCTATGCCGCAACTGTCACAGGATAGAAACTTCGTCATACATACCGAGCAATATCTGGCTGTCTGGGAACAGCCAGTCTCCTTGTATGGAAACTGCCCGCGGTTGTTTAAATAAGAGGACATGCCTCGTAGAAAATCAGCTTCCCATGGCGTCCCCGTTCCGAATACAATAAGCTGGCACCTCAATGCGCTTGGCGGCGTAGTGGGAATGGTGGTTTCGCTCAGCCAAATCCTCTTCGATCGGTAGAAAGTGGTTCGGTCATATTCTGTGTATCGTCGAGTAGAAGACGCGAGATGTCCATCTCACCTGATGGAAAATTACCTCCGCCACCCTCGCCCCAAAACACACCTGTGTGAGGCTGCACCGGCTCCCCTGGCTCCGGAACGCTGTTTAATAAGGGCCATTTCGGAATATCCTCGCGTGAGCTGGTTCGATTCAACTGTGGTTCGAGAAGGGATGTTTTCGACAGATTCAGGGAATTCTCGATGGCCATATGGACGGAAGGCTCAAGTAGCCCGTTACCTCGTCCGCCGGGCTCTCGAACATGCATAGCTGTCCTCTCCGTGCTGCCAAACTTCTCGGGATACTTGTTACGCAGCCTGTCTCGCAAATCTGTCGGCTGCCTACTGGACAAATTGAATCTGGGATCTCTTTGAATTTTCGTCCAGTGAGGTCCGTACTGTTCAAACCCTCGCAATATCTCTAGGTCGTCTTGTTCCGAAAAGGGCCTCCTTTCTCGGCGCTGTGACTTTTTAAAGGGGCCCATGATACCTAGCTCGGCTAGATCTTCCATCTTCTTTCGATGAGCCCGGCTTTTCCGTAGCTTCGGCGCCGATTCAGAATCTACCTGGCCCGGCGAAACCTTCTCGGTCTCGACCTCCTCCTCTGTATCATTGAGAATGTTCTCCGACATGAGTCCTTTCCTGGGTCGCTTCTCATTCCTGAGCACCGTTAGCGGTTCCCGCCCGTCGCATTTGGAACTGGCGGAACCGCGAAGTTCCTCAGGACAGCATGTACGAAACCTATCTTTGAGGTCCCCAGCTGTTCGTTCGTTAAATTTGTATTCGGGATCTTCGAGAATGTCCGTCCATCTACCAACGCCATGCTTGCTGACACCTAGCAGTAAGTTATTGGTCTCCTCCTCGGACCATTTCCGACGTGGCTTCGCAGCTCGCCTTTTTACTTTTCCCGTAGGTGTCCGTTCGATGTCTGCTGGGGGACTCGGGATTGCAGCCTCTTCAATAAGGCCCTGTACCTCAGGTGGTTTCGAGAGATTGGGCGCTTGCGGTGGCTCGGAACGCGGCCGATTCTCGAAAGAAGCAGACGAAATAGGTGGAAACAGGGAGGCATTCGATGGCGGTTCGAGCAAGCCTACGATGATGGGAGGAAACAGGTGCGTGGTCGCTTTCTGCTTCTTGAGGGGCTGGGGCAATTGAGGGAAGTCCTCTTTGACTGGACGCTTCTTGGTTGAAACATCCTCGGCGTACTCAACTGGCGAATCATCGACAATCATGCGGGGGTGATCTTGGGATAATATGTGACTGTGGTAAGAAGACCGGTCTGCGGTAGCGTAGACTGGGGCATCCTTTCTCGACGAGGGACCTCCTAACGCGTCATCCGTTCTAGAGTACAAGGACGGTATAGATTGCGAAGCCAGAGATCCTGGGTTCGTATCCAGCGCGTCAGGTCTCTGGCCGGCGCCAGGCTCGATAGGATGGGGCCGAGAGGATGGCAGAGGATAGGGAAGCACCTTGATGGGAGGCAGGCCGGCATTGTGTGGCTTCGGTGTAGTGGTTGACTCATTCAGTAGGTGGATCAATCGCGGCTCGATAGTGGCCATACTGAAAGAATAGGAGGCAGGCGAAAGTAAACATGAGGAGCGCACAATGCAACTTCAACGGATGTCTAAACGAGAGAATAGAAAGGGGAGTGAAGCGAGGGTGAGGGTGAGGGTCAGGGTGAGGGGGGTCGGCGGGTGAATAAGAAGTCAAGAAGCGTCAAGCCGAACGAAGTGGCAGAGGAAAAGCCCCCCCTCAAGGCGACATGGCAGCAGCGGACGTGCGGCTGTCAAGGTTTTGCACCACAGCGGAACGGCAGTATGAGGCTGGATGGAACCTGGCTTTGCAATGCAATGCGTAATTATCTTTTAGAGTAATTCAAGTATCACGAAAAGTGAGTGAGAAGTCGTTGTCAATAGCAGTAGCAGTAGTTGTTGTAGTAATAGAAGAGAGTAGGTAGTAACGACAAGTCGTGATAGTGACAGTAACGATGACAGGAGGAGCAGACAGACAGACAGGCAGGCAGTCAGTCAGGTCAGTCAGACAAGGCGTCAGTAGAACGTAAGAACGAGCTACCCAGGCCACGCCGAGGGTAGAAGCAGAGAATGACAATAGTCAATCAATAAATAAGTAAATGGTCAGAAAGAGGCGGTGGTCAAGGAGAAATGACCATCTCTAGATGCAGGACAAGCTGCAGAGGTAGTGAGATCCGGCAGTCGATGCGGAACATGCAGGAAGATGGCCTGGTGAAGGCAGAAGAAAAGAGCAGGTAGTAAATCTGGATCTCAGGGGGCCAATTGACGTGGACCGATTGACAGACTGGTTCTCTGCGGACTCAGGGAGGAGAGGGAGAGCGAAGGGGTGCAGTGTAGCAGTGGCAGGTATTATGTAGGTCATACGTACGAGCAGAGCACGAGTAGACTGGAGTAGAGTGGAAGAAGCGAAGACGTGAGGGTATAATAAAGGATGTATGTAGGTGAAATGTTTGGACGGCGTAGGATGTGAAAGTGGTAGGATGGAAGGTCGCAGGAGCAGATAGCAGGTAAGCTTGGTTGGTAGTAGCAGCAGATAGCACCTGAGGTGCGAGACCGCCAGATGACAACAATTGCAAGACGGCAACTCGGGCAATGACGACTTCCGTAATCCGTCAGGTATGTAAATCGTAGATAGAGAGCTGGAATTACCTAATAAGTGCTAGTTGATAGCGATTTAAACAAGAATAAATCCCATTGAACGGATTAAACACCTGAGAGCACCTGAGACTGCCCGCCTAAACGAGTGCATTCAGGTCCACTGGTAGAGATTAGGTACCTGCTCGTGCGCTGACGACGCCCGGAGCGAGTATACCTACAGGCTACCACCAGCGAACTAAACGGCCTTCGTCGGGCCGTGTTAGTAGCTGCCAAGTTGCTGGCCACAGGGATAACGCAACCTTTTTGGCTCAACCCTTGGCTCGAGATTGCGACCGCTGTTGAACACAATGCAGGAAAGTAGGCAGGTAGTAGCAACATGCAATCGCAGCAGCAACAACTTGTGGTTGGAAATCTGGTGTGGGTGCTGTTGGTTGGAGAAGTATGCAACGGGATGCATGCAAGACGCACATGTTGATGAGAGGGAGAGGTTGAAAGGGCCAGAAAGCTCTATGGAAGTCTTGAAACAGGCTCGCCAGGTCTTGTCATTTGCCAGTCACGAGCTGTGGTGACTGGAAGTGACGGAGTGCAACATCGGCCCTTACCGGTAACATCTGGAGTCGCACAGCCAGAACCCGAGCCGATCGGATCATTAAGTAAGGACAGTGCTACACGCACCGTAGCCACGACTCCTCCACCAGCCCGTCGCCATTCCGTATATTCCGTGATCGTAGATCTATACCAAAACAACCTCATATGGAACTCACATTCAAAGCCTCAGAGGAAAAGAAATAGAAGAATTAACTAAAAATACATACTCGTCTCTATCATCTGAGTCTACCTAGAATAACCGAGAACAATGGCATCCCAACTCCCCTCATTCCCGCGTACAGTCTTCACTGTAATTGAGCCCATCTCACTGTATGCTCTCAACCGCAACACATCTTCATCCTTAAACAAAAACACTAACATATCATCCTCCCCTCTCTCAAAACCAGTCTTGCAGGCTTTCTAGGCCCCTTTTTAAACACAGACTGGTTCATAGCCAGCCAGACGAACAACAACCCGCTCCCACTCTCACCACCACCATCCGACGACAACGCCCGTCTCGTAGCACAGCAGCTCGGCAACACGTACGGCCTTGTCTTCCTCGTGGGCATCGCCGTGCTCTACACCACGACCGAGATTAAAGTCGTGCGGAACTATCTCATTGCCTGCCTGTGCGTTAACCGGGTCCCTTACCCTATCTCATCACTCCATCTACGCCCTTCATCCCTATCTGCCTTCTTTTTCTTCTTCACTCTCACAGCATTCTCGCGGCACAACATCAACAAGTAATGTAATTCAGGATATTCGCGGGTCCTGAAAAATCCCCACGCATATACCAAGAAACTCGGTTATCGAAGCCAACCCCCCCTGGACCTAACTAACATCCCCAAAAGCATCGCAGACATAACCCACGTCTCCCTAACCATCCACGCCCTCGGCTACGAAAAGACGGCAGATATAGGCGCATGGAATCCCGTAACATGGGGCAATGTTGGCTTCACTGTGAGTTCCCTTTTTTTTTACCTACCTTACCCCCTACTTACCGATCACACACTCTCTCCACCATTACCACCTTATCTTTTCTTACGACTCTTCTCCATTGCTGCATCTTACACCCCGTTACTACCTACATCCTCATCCCTTGCTCGCGAAAACAACAGAAGAACATACTTGCCTGATGGGACTAAATTCGTTGTTTTCCTTAGACTTTCCTGGGCCTCCTACGCACGGCCTATTTGCTCGGGTTATTCGGTCCCGATGGGAAAGGCGCCAAGGCTTCTTCTAGGAAGAACTTGTAGGTGTATAGGGACGTGTCTTGGGGTGTGAGCTTGCGGAAATTGGATAGTATACTCATCTGCTCCAATGGTATGAAGTCGAGCTTTATAGACGTTATCATGTACATGGTCCAGATATACGAATGGATGAAGGTAACTGTACTGATTATCTTGGACGAGCATACCCTTTCCAATCACCGACATGTAGTATACATTCATGAATACGTGAATAATGGCATGTAGTCAAGTCCTTCGAACTGACCTGTTCATGCGTTTCTATCCATTGATTAGATGAACCGGGTTAACAACCTCACCATTGATTCACAAAAACTCGACTCTATGACCCGATTCCATCCACTCATATACCCCCCTCATTACACATTCTCCCGTCGTTCAGCTATGACAAAGTGACAAGTCAGCACAGACAATCAGTAAACCAGACAGACAGTCACATATGTATGTAGTCGGACGGTCAGACGCATGACAGCCAAATCGACAGACAAGAAGACCTCTCAGGGAAAAAACCGACAACACATTGACAGGTATAGGTAAGGTAAAAAGCTAAGAATCGACTACACAAACGGCGTATACCCCCGGATTTCGCAACGACTGAAAAAAAACACCCCCAACCAAAACGAACTCACACACACAGAGAGAGAGAGAGAGGGAACACAGAGAAGAGCATTAACTCTTGAAAACATCAAAAGAGAAAAAGAAGAAGAAGAAGAAAAAAACGTGACCCTCTGGAATCCGTTGCCTTGAATTTTTTTGAAAACCCATTTCCTTCCCCCTTTGCCCTGCCCTGCCTTTGCCTGGAAACATCTTGTGTCATTTGCTACCTCAGAGCGGCGCAAAATCAACAAAAGCAGAAAACAACAACAATAAGAAAACATCATGCTTTGGTGGGTATGGCCACACGGCTGACGACGCGGTCAGTAGGAAGAGTCATCCGTACTGATACCGGCCATATTGGATACCTATAAAAGGGCCACTCTATTCACCTCGTGGTCGTTTGGCGCCGTGGGGGTTTTGCCAGTCGGACTGCTGGTTGCCGCCGAAGAAGGCCGGATTGAAATGGGGTTGCTGAAAACCTATCATGGGCATGCCCATGCCTCCCATGCCACCCATCATGCCGCCGTTCATACCGGCACCCACGGTTGGGTTCATTCCGGGGCCCATGCCGGGGCCCATGCCACCACCTCGGCCACCACGCATGCCTCCTCCCCGCATGCCTCCGCTCATGTTGCCTCCCATCATACCTCCGCGGAAGCCAAAGTTACCACCGCCACCGCCCATATTACCGAAGCCGAAATTGCCTCCGCCGCCCATGTTGTTGCCGAAGCCTCCTCCGCCCATGTTATTGTTCGGATGGAAACCACCTCCGGCACCTCCGCCGCCAGCACCCATGTTGCCTCCGGCGAAGTTTCTGTTGAACCCGCCGCGAGGTCCGTTGAAGCTGCCACGGCCTCGGAAACTGCCGCCACCACGGTCATTGAAGCCGCCCGTGGCACCTCCACGTCCGGCCGGGTTGTCTTTACCCCGAGCAGGGGCATCCTTAGGCAGAGTGCGGAATGGGTTTGTCACCGGGCTGGAGTAGATGACACTGTGCTTCTTACCACCGCCTGGCTGTACACCATCCATGCCTACTGATTCAATCTGATGTTTGGCCGCAGTGGCGGCCTGCTGGGACGAGAACTCGAGATACGCTTGGCTGTAATGGACCGTTAGTATGGTCCTTGCCTGGCTCCACGTGGAGGAAACTTACCCTTTGCTTTTGCCATTAACCTTGTGCTCGCTAAACGTAATGTCCTTCAGTTCGTCTTCACAGCCAGCCTGAGCGACCCAGCCACGGATATCATCGTCCGTCGTCCACCAGTTTAGCTCAGAGAGCAAGAGACAATTGGTCGCTCCGGGGTCGATTGGTCGATCATCAGATTCGCCTTTCCGCTTGACGCCCTGACGAGCTGGGACGTCGTGTTCGTCATGACTCTCCATATTCTGACTATCGGCAGGACCATCATATTTGCCATGATGACTGGCGTTGGCCTCGTGATGATTGGTCTCGGGGTTCGAGCCATTGGCAATGGTAATGCTTGAATTGCTGTCGTACGCCTGCGTGTTGGCGTCTTCGATCTTAACATCGCCGTCGGGGTTGGCGTCGCCGTAGACATCGATCTCGAAATCTTCGTCGGCCATGTTGGAAGTAATAGGGAACGGCTGTGTGAATTATGCAACTTCAAACGTGTTATGCAGTACGAGGGACGGATAATTGGTGTCTTAAGAGCTCAGTGTATTCAGAGTAAGATGTGTACAAGAAGTGCCTGGCGTCTTTTAATCCCTTGTATCAGTCATCCAGAAGAATACATGCATAAGGGAAAGGAAGCGAACAGGTAGAAAGACCCAGCGATAGGCAAGAGGAAGTGGAGAGAAGACATCTCGCAGAGTATAGTCTGATATACGTACAGGTTTAAACCGTCAAGCGCGCCTCTTCCTTGCTCAGGCAGCTCTGATTGTCAAGCCTTTCAATCCGAACCAGCGTAGTGGTAGAAATAACGCGGCACCAATGCCAGATCACCGGTTGTGTGAATGTTGAAGAGCAATAAATAAGGTACGTGGAGACGAAGCTCTATGCCTGCTGTCTCGGCCAAGTCTCCCAACACGCACGCGAACCGGTGTGCCCCGTCCAGCTGTCCGGGTGCGATAGGCGATTCGATGAATACAGGTAGACAACAATCAATCTTGTTGCCCAGAATGAATGAGAGTAGTGATAGAAAGAAAGAAAATTAAAGAAGAGGAAGAAGAGAGACTGAGAGAAAGGAAAACTCCAGGGGCGGGCGACAATATCGGCGATAGTGAGCCTGGCTGTTCTTTGATCGAAGCTCAAGCTCAGTACGGGCGTCAGGATGCGCGTGATTGCTACGGCTAGCCGAGATAGTCGTATCAGGTCAAACTAAGGGCGGGTGGTCGCATGGAGGACCGTTGGCTGTCAGGAAGCTGTCGAGCCTAGCTGGGTCGTGAGGTCGCGCGAACGATGATGGGCCAGCAGTGGCGAGATGGGTCGTGGAGTGACAGGTGGGTGGGTGATGGTAGGTGGTAAACGCGGTGTGGATCAGAGATGGATGGACGGAAATGCTGGAGAGGGATAGGTACGGTCGAAGAAGTGGCTAGTAGGAGGTGCGCGATGGGAAGGGATAGTGCGGGAGGTCACTGTTAGGTTTGAATATCGTAGAGGTTGATGACATGATTCTGGTACAACTAAAAAAGACGAAACAAGGACGAAAGTCGTTCGGAGCCTCAAATTGCATTGTGGTTTGTATCCCGTGCCCCCGGCCTTGTACTCACAGGGGCATCTTTCTGAGGAAGATACCTACGAGTACCTAAAACACAGTGGACCTTCCAGTTGTTGATTGGGGGGGGGGGGGGAGCTCGCCGCTGTAGCCTGAGGAAGGTCCGGACGGCTTTATACCAGGTTGGGTCTAGCGGTTTCGCTGCTTTAACCCCTGTCCACCTCCCATCAGGTGACTGGGGAAAGGTTTATGCATTTATGCATAGTTTGTGGAACCCAAAATGATCCGTATATGCATAAGGAAACGGAACACCAAACTGAAAACAGTTAGACACGTTGAAGCAATGGCACAATTTGTGGGTCCGTACTAAACGCCGTTAGTGCCTCTCAGTGGGCCACGCCTGCTTAAAGTACCTTTCTGTGTGGTACCGTCTGCGACAGGTTCCGTACTGAAGAACATTCCGTACATATGTTTGTCAATTACCTACCATTACATGCGCTAGTTGTAGATGCTGGAAAATCCGGGGATTTGACGGTCAGAACTGGAGCAGTTGCGTGAAGGATTTCCTCCAGAATTGAGGCTCAACATGTCAGTGTTCCTGTGGCTCAGTTAAAACGGTTGTGGTCCACCTGTCCGGAACGTTTGTGGCACAGGCAGTGACACCGTCTGATTGGTCATAGCCGCGGTAGCTACGAGGTACCTGGGTACCTGCCTTTACTGTACCGGGGGAAAGCGCAGGCGAAATCTGGCCGCATCGTCCGTGGTATATATACGGGCGTTTCCATATCGCAGCAGCGCAATCGCGGTTCGCTGACGGATTATTCCCAACTTAATTACTTCCTACCAACACGTGAAGCCGAGAAGAAATTCCACTCTATTCCATTCCTTTTTCTTCTCATCAATTCGCGCTACACCTCTTCTCCTCTCTCCTCCTCCTCAGACAACAAACAACCAACAAACATCACACACACATTCATTCACAATGGCCGACCAGATAACAGAGTTCTTCGACGTCCAGAAGGACTTCGTCAAGGACGGCACACAGTTCATCAACCGCTGCACCAAGCCCGACCGCAATGAATACGTTAAGATTTGCCAGGCTGTCGGCGTTGGTTTCGTGGTATGAATTGGCTCTCGAGGACACTTCTCAGACAGGTTCCAACTAACACGTCGCGAATAGGTCATGGGTGCTATCGGCTACTTGGTCAAGCTGAGTGCGTACAATCCGCGCGTCCGAGGGCGAATCCCGTCATTCGCCTCAATCAATGCTTCCTTCCCGTACGGCCGGTCTGAGCTGACTCTTTGCTTCTTTTAGTTCACATCCCCGTTAACAACGTCTTGGTTGGCGGCGCATAAATTCACTACACGATACGACACGGGAGTTGGACACGAAAGAGAGTAGTAGGCAGGTAGATACCACAGAAATTGTGTATCTATGTGCAATGGGGATATTCGGAGAGGAACGAACGGAAACATGATGGCAGTACGAACCGCTTCTTCGCCGGTATCGACACATCGCCATCACGATCATGGCACGACACGTAATAACGATAAACAAAGAAGAAACACCTGCTCCTGGCTCGGAAACGAGAGGACTCGCTGACCTGAATCGCGGCTGGAAGCCATCACATGGTATTTTGGTTTTGGGAACAGGACCAGCGCGATTTTATGGTCTCCTCTCTTTTTTGCCTTTACTATGTCATGTCATGCTATAGCATCATTGCGTCGCAGTCATGAAGGTGGTTTAGAGAATGCACTCAGAAATTGATATGGATACCCATACACCAACGCCGTTAAGGCCGCCCAATCGTATGATGTTGTAAACCTGCAATGGTCCAGATGACTTTACTCTGCATACCGGGGAGAACGAACATGTGACTACGACCCCTTCATTGACATCGGTGTAGCAAGCAAATGGCCAGATCGAGGGCCAGAAACTCCCCGAAAGAACAGCAAAATACCTCGACTAGCTTTTTACGACCATCCTCCCAGTCCAATATCAGGTTCCTCATCATCCTCGTCATAATCCTCGTCGATGTCATTCATATCACTCATTTGTCGCAGCTTCTCGTCATATGCAGTACCCATTTCGGGGAAACCCTCATCAAACTTGCCCTCGTTGTACCCGTGCAACGAGACAGTGCCGAGCGCGTTGTCCCAGCCATTTAATAAGGCGGATGCTATTCTATGGTTAACGACGACCACCTCTCGGATGGAATGAATCACTTACCTGCTATGAAGGGGGCGGTAGGATGCCAACTGGCATCTCGGACAATGGCAGGCCATCCGAAGCGGTCGTAATAACGGCGTTGCGTGTGTGCTGATGCACTGTTCGTGGTTGCTGCATGAACGTCGATGATGCCGGCTATCGTGGCGTCCATGTTCCAGATGTAGACCTTGCCGTCGTAGGACCCGGAATACACGTAGCGGGAGTTGGTACTGCCGGGCGGCGAGAAGTGGCAGCGGATCAGAGTTCTCAGTACCCCGTGACCACGGAAGGTCACGACCGAGTTGTCGTCGGGATGCGGGAACCAGTCGGCTTCGTCGAATGTGCCTGAACGGTAATCGAAGTCGCTGTAGGGGATGTGCATTCTCGGGTTTTTCTCTCGGAACTGCGCCGACGTGTACATCATCTTCAGATCCCACAACTTCATCGACTGGTCTTTGCCGTTGCTGAGCAAGTATCTGCCATCGTCCTTGCTGTCGATATAAGTCAAGCCCTCTATATGGCCGACGAATGCGCCAGCTTCGCGGCCATCACCCATACTCCGACGATCCCAGACCTTAATGGTGCTATCGTCACTACCCGAGTATAGGATGTGAGGTGATGACTTATCGGCGAAACAAACCGCATTCACATCATTATCATGGCCCTCAATGTGATGCAAGACCCTTCTTGATTCGATGTCGTACACGATGATGGAATTTGCATTCGTTCCAGCTACCAGCTCACGGCCGTCTCCAGAGAAGCGAATGGACCAGATACCGAATGAACTACGCCAAGTGGCATCCGGTCGGCCATGTTCGGACAAGCTGAGCATGTATGGATCGCCGGTATCATTGGGATCTGTAGGTGCGAGGCAGACATTACTTTGAATGGATGTGTATGCCAGCCACTTATTATCCGGACTCAAGGATGCGTCGGTCAATGTCCAGGATCCAAAGGGGAATTCCACCGTCTTATAATGCTTCCAGTCGTACGGGTTCGACGTGTTGTACATGCGCACACGGAAGTCTTTGACACAGGCGTAGAAGAAGTTTCCATCGGCTGAGAACTGGCCAGAGTAGACGCTGTCATTGTAGTTGATGACCATATCGGCCTCGGTACGGGGTATCATAGACTGCTTCAGGTCAGCGGACGGTGCGCGCGCGCGGATGAGCGCTGATTCGGGATCAACTTACCTGTGCCATGACGCCCTGGTTCATACTACGGAATGATCTGTCGCCCAAGCCTAACTCGCGATCCAATATGCGGCGCGCCAAATGCTTCTGCTTCCTCACGGGAGAGGAAAGATCGTTGGCGCCAAAAATTCCCGAGTTCATCAGCTCGCGTCCTTTCTCACTAGGCACCTTGGGAAACCGATCGGGGTCGAGGGACCGCGGTTGTCTACGTCTGCGTCCCCAATTGGGGATCTCATCGTCATCGTCCGCATTCAACAAGATACTAAGATTGCGGCTTCGCAACAGGCTCAATATCTCATGCTGCGTGGCCACGCCCGCGCGACGACTTACACCTAGACGGCATGTTAGTGACGTCTACAATAGCAAGAGGATAGTAGCGCACGCACTTGCTAGAAGAGCCATAACCCGCTCCTCAATATGATTATTGGTGGCGGTGGCCTGTCCCGACCCCTCACCGGCTTCGCTATCGTCGCCAGGTTCTACCTGGACGATGAATCGAAGATGGCCATCATCCTCCGGATCTGATCATCGCCAGTTAGTGAGATTCATCCCTTCTGGCCCTGCAAGTGCAAAGACGCAGACATACCATGGTATTGGTCGTCATCGTCGTCCTCTTCATCGTCCTCATCTCTTTCTTCCTCGTCGACATAATCGCCATCACCGTCATCGATATCATCCTCGCGATCGGTATCTTCTTCATCACGATCGAGAAAATCTTGTCTTTCCTCCATCACATCCTCGGGCTCAGACCTCGACCTACTCATGGTGTCGGATGTGCTCAAGTGAAGTATTAACTATTCCGGCGGCACCCGGTGAATACGATTTGGAGTAACAGAGAGTTGAATGAAGTGAAGACGGTAGGCAGTGTTTGGTTCAATGCTCTGATGGTGAGTAACTGTCTAGGTGAAGATGAAAAAGGGTCAGGTAAGACTCGGCGGTTACAAACACCCGTCTTGTACCGCCTATAAGACGTATTACGGATCAGTAATGTGGTGGAAAGATGTTGAGGAAGTTGAGTTGCAGGTGCGGTCATTAATGACGCCACCGGTAAGCCGGGGAAGGTGTAGCTCGAGAGCTGGAGGGATTAAGTACGGGCCTAACCCCCACAACTGCAAGCACCGAGGAGGTTACGATACAGCTGAGGTGCGGGATACTCGTAGATCCCCGAACTCAGTGGACCTCGGGTATAGGAATTCCGTAATGGCCCTGGGGGATTACCGTAGCACAGGCATTGCGAATAGCGCCTTGAGACCTACGAAGGCTGCCTGTAAGGCCGCTAAAGAAAGTTCAACCGGACCTGTCTTGGATCTTCACTTTTGTCCACAAAGCCCATCTCGTCCGTATAATACGTGGAATTCCGAAAGTTCGCCTACAATAATCGGCGTATCGATTCCGTCTCTGCCTTGCATTGCGTAATGCCCCGTTACCGCCCCATCGCGCTTTAACGACGGACTTAAGAGAAACTACGAGCCGGATTCGGAGCGGAGAACCCGCTAATCCGTAGTTGCGGTAGGTCCACGCCAGAACTCCAGCGCTTTCACTGATCGGCTGGCACCAATCTGGTCTGCTGGATCCATATCTCATCGCTTTAACGCCGATCAACTCATGCTCGGGTTTGATATGGTCAGCA
Organism: Xylaria sp. L1 SY-2022; assembly: GCA_023079495.1. Taxonomy (NCBI): domain Eukaryota; kingdom Fungi; phylum Ascomycota; class Sordariomycetes; order Xylariales; family Xylariaceae; genus Xylaria; species Xylaria sp. L1 SY-2022. The sequence continues at coordinate 112,169 of JALIDW010000016.1, read as the reverse complement.
ATGTTGATTATCTCTTTTGATTAGGTATCTTTTGAATCAGACAATGACGACGAGAAACTGGATCTGACTATACTCCTTTCCCATTGATAACAAGAGTGATGGAATTAAAAAGGGGTCATGTAAGTTCGCTTGTACGGAGAGTATGGACAATCCAAAAGCTGTCTTCCACCACGTCAATTGCACACGATGGCAACATTTTCGTCCGACACCATGACCCCGTTCAAAACCTCAAATTCGAAACTCAAAGGCATCACAGCAAGCTATATGGATGAAAGACCAAAATAAAGGTATTCTCTCAATCAGAATGTTTTCAGTTAGATCCCTCGGACACCAAACACCAAGTATGCGTAAACGAGCCCCTGAATAGGTACAACCAATGTTGACATGCAACTTGAGAAACGACACAACTCGCGATCATTCCCATCAAATCCAAGGGTTGTTCGTCAGCTTCGACTTCCCAGTGCATTCCAGATTCCCAGCACCATTCATGAGCCCAGCCTCCTTTCTCATCGTCTCCTGTCGAGCTTTAGCCTCTTCCGCCGTCTTGGCGTCTCGTTGCAGCAACTCCTTTCTCTGGTTTCGAATAGCTTCTTCTTGGACCGTCCAGACTACAAGAGTTTCAGCATATTCGTATGCTATATCTAGCTCGAAGCAACTCACTCGGTTCATCCGACTTGGAATACTCCTTCAACCGTGTGACGAAGTCGTCAAAGTCCTTCTGCTTCTCGTAGCGGCGCTCGAGACTCCTTTTTCTCAGCTCTGGGTTGTAGCGTGAAACGAGCTCTTCGTCGGTTGGTCGTAGCCAGACCACCAGTGATGGTCCACCGATACAGACTGCGCCGCCCCTATTTTCGAAAATGTCAGTTTCTTCTTGATCTGAAGCTTTGATACTAATGTGGTTCCCTGTGGACGAGAGGAGAGCTCACGCGCCGAGCATCTTCAGCCATAACTTCATTCGTGATGACATTTTGTACGTGGCATGGCCAGTGAATAGGAACTTCGATAATAATATTTGTTTCGCCAAAAGATCAGTTGGCGCTGCTATATACGTATGCGCTGATGACGATTACAAGCGGATTACATATGGCGGCCGCTCAACTCACTTCCCTGTCGTGTCGCCCCCTCTAGTTATCTCGACCAGAGTCCCTGAATTATGAGATCTACGCTACTGGTTGGGTTGAAAGCGTGGTAAGTAAGCTGCTGGTTGGTAACCGTAACTTCGAACTCATTTGATGACTTTGCAAGCTGTTGACTTGTAATATCTCTGGCATGGGTGATTGGAATACCTCGCTCTCGCGCTCAGGAAACTTTGGACGTCTGTTAAGAATGGCTATTCAATACTCCTTCTTTTCGTCCTTGGAAGCTCAATTCCTAGAGTCGGCGATCGAGTACGAAATAGTTTCGGCAAAGGCATAACACAAACCAGGGGCGGACTCCAAGCAGTGAGCTACGTCGTTCAATCACCAACACACTTCATCAACCAAAAAAAAAAAAAGAATAATTATTCGGGGGGATCTGGGGGATTACGTACCTGCTTCCACGGCCTATATATGCGGCCCTACTCTACGCCTTGGCTCGGGTCTTTGGTGGTTTAACTAGTGCCCTCGCTCCAACGCGTCCTGCTTTCGCTTTCAGGATATTTATTTTGCGGCTATTCAACCCAAGCACTGCTGCGCAGACGGAATTACTTTGGAAAATTCCTAGCTCGGAGCCGTATCTGAACCCTTGACCTTGACAGTGTGACGGAGTGGAATTGTTTGTCAGTGATTTGCTTTGTTTGTCACTGACCACTGTGCCATTAAGGTACTTGGTTGACTAGTTAGAAGGACGAAGTGCAATTGATCATTATAAGGCTCTGGCCATTGCAGCCGTATGGAAGGGGATGGGGGACGTGGCACGTGCTGAGAAAAGATGGGATGGAAAAGGGGGGAGAGTCGCAAGACGATTGGCCAATGCTCCCTAGGTTGATTCGATGAGCGCCCTTACAGATCGACAACCCTTGTGTCGGTAGGCTGATATGAGGACTGACTTCTGGAAAGAACTGACGCCTAAAGTGGTCGAGTGTCGTATTTGTTGTTATGCGTCTGAAAAAACCCGCAATCGATCATTCAGCCCATGATGTTAGGCCTCGAGGACTCAGCCCAGAGCACGATCCAAAGGGTAGGCAAAGATTCGCATCAACTTGGATCGTTAGGAAGATCGAATCTTCGCGGATAAGAGAACTTCGTTCTGTGGATGAGTGAACTCAACATTTGCCACGCCTACCAGTTGCCCCTATTCATGTCGCTTTTTCTAATGTCTCATCACACCCGCGAGCCAAAGCTCTCCTCAGGGTATCATTGCCGCATATATCGGTCAAAAACGCCCTGATATGGCCGTTGTATGCAATTCCAGGTTTTCCTCCTTCAGCGAAGAGCTTCTCTTAGACAAAGGGGCTTGTTTGGGAAGAAGGCGGAGTATCTGTAGACTGTCACGAGCAAGACGGGGTCTGGACAGCCTCTGTCTCCCCAACGCTCCCCTTCTTTGCGCTCCAGGTTGCTATGCCAGTTATTCTCCCATCCAGAAACCATAACTCATCTCTGGACTATCTCAGTCTTCTAGATCTTTTGTTGGCACCTAGTCGTCCTGTGCCGTACCCACGATGGCCGCGGAGACTTCAATCAGAAAGCTACCTAGACACAAGACCCGGAAGGCCCTATAAGTGCTTATCAAGCTCATAGATTTCTTCGGGTCAGATTGACATGGTGAAGGATATATCGGATTTCAGAGGGATGATCGAGTCTGGGATCGAGTCTGGGATTGATAAGTGCCGAAGAAGAAGATGGTGATGAATCGCAATAGGGTAAATAATGGGCAGTAGATCTTGACCTTAGGTGGCCGTTAAGCTTAGAGCATTGTTGGAGGAGCTTGGAGAAGCTGTAGTCTGCACGTAATGATACGCGAATAAGGAATATATTGATGTACTATACGGAATACCTCATGGTACTGTAGGGAGTGTTCTATTTGGAGACAATGACGTCCGTGTCGTATCGAGAATGCAGATCGTGATTTATGCCGAGATTGGCTTACGAGTACACGATGATATTTGAAAGATGTCAGTGTGTCTTTTGCTAGTGAAAAAAAATAAAAAAAAATAAACGTACGTTCATGCCATGACTGATGATTATAGTATGAATTGTTATTGATGTATGATGACGGACCGTCTTGAGCAATGGCTCAATTGACTCTCGTCGAGTTCGAATTGCATCGATAAGTGCTGACGGATAGCTTGGGTCATAACCAGAGCAACTTTCAACCCGGGATCTCGCACAGGAGTCGGTAGATCTTAGATCTCTCATCGAGGTTTTCGTAGATCCAGCACCATAGTACAGCCAAGTACGTTGTCAGATGCGGCCATCAAATTTCACCATCCTCAATTTCGCCATCGGGGGCCAATGCTCCTAATTCGCCGAGAGTGACCCTACGGTCTCTGCCACGACCATGAGGCCTATGAGGAATCTGATACGGGCAGTCTTGCCATATGCGACCTGTTCCCCTCAGCAGAAGCGAGAAGCGCATCCATTTGCCTGTCCCAGCGCATATCTCCGAGACGCATTCTGCACCTGAAATTGCGCTGCCACCTCGAAATGAATGACAATGGCCAAGGGGCTTTCCAGATGGTAAGTTATCGTAGATAATCGACTCTGACCTACCTATATCGGATCAGACCCAATTCCATCGGTAGATTTTGCTGTTTCCTGTTGAGTAATCCGTATAGGGGCGCATGTGAGCACCGCATCATGGACGCGAGTAATCCGTCAACCATGTGCAGGAATCTCCGCATCATACGGTACACTATTATGAGTGCGTGCCTCTTGCACGGGAGACTGCAGGTTTGTATCCCGTTGCTCCATCCCGCTATTCCCTCCGTATCAGAAGTGCCACTCCGGTAAGCGACCGTTTGGCTAGCCGCCATGTCACAGTCTACAGAGGACCAACTGGATTCACTGGGAGTACGGAATACAGAAGCGCGTTGGCTGTGTATCGTACCATGAATATTTCACACTCACGGTTGGTAGTACCGGTATTCCGTAGCATGAAGGTAATCCGTAGTGTAATACCAACGCGACTAAGCCTTGTGACCACTGACGGGATCATGATGGGCGAAGGCACGGAATATTCCGCCCTAGAAGTTGCCTATTAGCGTATAGTCACGTACTAGGTATATGCCGTCGATGATGAGTGCCATTCCATCGCTCGTGAGAGATGAGTGAGATCGGCCTGAAAAGTTAGCACGTAGGAAGCGGCTTGAACAAGGCCATGGCAAGATCCAATCAGCGACAGACTCGACGTGATCCCTTCATTTTCGAGGCATTGACATTTGACACAAAACATGCCATGCTTGCTCCATGCTGCGTGGCAATTGGGTGGAACGGAGCGAGTCGTGCGCCGGCAGGTTGTTGGGCTCGGATAACTAAACAGGACGGGCGCTGGAGGGATTCATCATTCCCTGAGAGGACTCCCTGGCAGTCCCTGCACGTTATTTCGAGCGACTGACTCTCATTACACTTCTCTCGATTTGCCCTAGCCCGATGTGCCATGTCCAACTTCGGATCTTTCTAACCTTCCTTCTCGCCTGTCCTCATTTCTCGAAATTTTTTTGACAGCGCCGCTTCACAGGGCAGGTCGGTTAGTGTCTTCTGCGGACACGAGTCGCTCTCCTGACAATTAAAGCGTCTGCGCTACACGTGAGTTGCGGGCCACAGGCGGTACGTCATTCCTTCGTAAAGCCTGTTAGCATCGACAAAAGCCTAAAACCGATGCAAAGACACTGCATCTGTATTAATGTAAGCATACATATTCGTATAAACAGAAATGGCACGTGGTTGTGGGCGCCACAAAGTGCCTGGCTAGATAGACCCACACCGGTGTAATCATTAAACCGAGGCCGAGTTTCGGTAAGGCAAGGTACGAAAAAAGGTACAAAGCAGGGGATCCCCAGGCAGGTACGCAGCAGCACGTACAAAATAGGTACAGCAGGTACGGTGTACGGATTGACCTGCCTTTTTCCTGCCTTTCTCCCTCGTACCTGCCCCGTACCTTGCCTACACCCACAGAGACTCTTACGGTACCTACCTTAGCCTGCCCAGTCTTGCCCAAGGAAAGAAGTACCCACGTACATCACACTTACCACCTGCTCCGTACTTTTTATTGTCCTGGCCTATCATCCCTCCAACTGTACGACGCACTCACGACCTGCAACCAACCTGCCTATCATCATCAATACGCGAGTCGCCTGCAACCTGCATTTTACCACCCGCCATTTCCTGCCACAAGAGTGTCCGGCTACCTAATGCGCTGATGCCCTTCTGTAAATAACTTACCTACTAACAGGTACGGAATAAGTCGACAGCACTCCCGTCTTATCAACACCGCACCGGCCCCGACCCTATCTCTCGTCGTCGTGATTTTCCACGAGAACCCACACTTTTGCCGACGACAGGAAATTCGTTTTGATCGTTGCTTCTTGATACCCCTTACTCTGCTCATAGCCCGAGACATATCCAATTCATATGAGGCATTACGATTACGAAGACGTGTTTAAGCCTGTGGAGGCGTCCAACTCGCATCTACCACCGTACCACACAGAGCTAGATCGGTGAATCTTGCACATTACCGCGCAGTCGCGACGCGAAACGAGGCTGTCAACGGCTTGCTCTCGACGCGATGTCGTATGATACCAGATACGCAGAAAGACCCTACAATGGGCCTGCTGCACGGGCTCCCCGTGATGCTCGAGGAGGCCATTACCCACCCCGCCAGCCACAACCACAAGCGCAATCACAACCACAACCACAGCCACCCCATCCTCCCCAGCAGCAACAGCAGCCGCCGCCGCCGCAACAGCCGCCGTACCACGCACAGCAACCACAGTACGATCAATACCAGGATGACTACGGCTATGGTGCTTATGACCAACAATATGATAATGGATACGCCCAGGATTACGGCCCGCCGCCCCAAAACATGGACTATGGCAGAGGAGGTCGATCTCCCAATCCAGGCTACCCGCCACGAGATATGTACAGAGGTCCTCCGGGTCCACCAAGAGGGGGTCATATGCCGCCACCGCGAGGAAGAGGCGGGCCTATGCGCCCTGGACCCGGATCCGGACATGGTCCCGGGCATGGACCGGGACCTGGCTATCCACCGGGACCTGGCTATGGACCTGGACAGGGACCGGGACCTAGACCGGGGCCCGGATACCGAGGGGCAGGACTAAGAGGAGGGCCGGTTCCTCCTGGTCCCGGTAGGGGGGGATACCCGCCCATGGGCCGAGGTGGTCGCCCTGGACCTCCTGATCGGAGTCATCTCGCGGATCCAAACGGTAAGTGGAGCAGTCACTAACCCACTATCACAATCGGTTATGCTGATGATTCTAAGTTCTCCGCCCAGGCCCTATGGCGAATCCTATGAATTCTCATGATCCAGAACCGTCTGGCCCCATTGCTCCATATCCTGGGCATGACCAAAATCAACAAGCCGAGACTGGCCGAGGGAACCAGATTGTCGATCGTATGGCTGCATTGGACATGAATGGAAGACCACACCCCAATAGAGGCCCTGGATCTGGACCGGTACAAACATCTTCGATGGACGACTACGGACAACCACACCCCAATAGGGGTCCGGGATCCGGCCCGGTACAGGCATCTTCGATGGACGATTACGGACAACCGCATCCCAATAGAGGCCCTGGATCTGGACCGGTGCAAACATCCTCGATGGATGACTACGGACAACAACACCCTCATAGAGGTCCGGGATCCGACCCGGTACAGGCATCTTCGATGGACGACTACAGACAACCGCATCCCAATAGAGGCCCTGAATCTGGACCGGTACAAACATCTTCGATGGACGACTACGGACAACCGCATCCCAGTAGAGGCCCTGGATCTGGACCGGTACAAACATCCTCGATGGATGACTACGGACAACAACACCCTCATAGAGGTCCTGGATCCGGCCTGGTGCAAGCATCTTCGATGGATGACTACGGACAACCGCACCTCAGTAGAGGTCCAACAGCCGGTCCGGTGCAAGCATCTTCAATGGATGAGTATGGACAACCGCACCCCAGTAGAGGTCCAACAGCCGGTCCGGCGCAAGCATCCTCGATGGACGACTACGGACACCCGCCCATGGACGACGGCCCTGATTTTGCGCCACAAGAATACCCAGATCAGCGAAGCGGTCCACCTCCGTCACAGGCTGAAGGCTACGATTATCAGCATCATGACTATTCCCAAGCCATGCCTCCTGAACGACACGATTTTGCACCCCCGGCTCGCAGCATGACAATGCCCGTGAATCACGAATATCCAATGCGCAATGCCATGCCGCCGACCAGGCTAGGTGGTATTCACGAGGGACCTCAAATGCACCCTCCTGCTCGGCCAGCTACATCGCAGAGCAACCGACCTCCTCCTCACCGAATCTATCCCGACGATGCTCCGCCTCTGCCCCCGAATAACCACACCGTACAGTCTCCTTCATCATGGACTGAGGAACCTGAGCAAGGGCCAATTGGAGATACATACAACTCTCATTACGACCGAAGTGCAACAGTTGACTCGTACCAACCTAGTCAACCACGCGAACGCCGGCCAACCTTCGATGCTGCTCCTCGATCGGCATTCGAGCCGCAGACCCGAGCGCCTCTTGCCCGGATCGGCGTGCCTCAACCTGGACCCGCACGCTTTCCGGAAATGACGCGAACGAAGTCTCAGCCTAACCTGCGAGAACCTCAGTGCGCCATATTTGAGATGGCGAATGAACAGCCTCCCTTACCTTCTGGACCTCCCGCGCCATCTGGTGGATATCAGGCGTACCAGCCTGGCGTACCTAACGAGACTATTACGACGAGACCATCTCCCCAATCCAGCTTGCCTAGTGCCAGCAGCGCAACCAGACCGCCCCCTCAACCAGTGCAGGCTAGTCCTCCCGGAAGTCGCCCGAGCTCTGGACATCCAACGCCAGTTCGTCCAGGTCTCATGCCAAATTCCATCGTCAATAACATGAACGACAAACCTACTCCTGTGAGGAACTACAACGGCGGCGCACCCACTGCTGCTTCTAGTGCTCAGGGGCGCCCTTCACCGACGCCTCAGAATGCGACTCAGAATGCGCCTATGAGCGCCAAAATTTCAGCCGCAGCAGAAAAGGCACCCGTGACTGTAGAAGAACTCGAGCGCCTGCGTGCGACCATTAAGAACGACCCGAATGACCAGAAATCGGCACTGAGCCTTGCGAAGAAACTGATAGAGGCGGCGGATGTCCTTGTACCGAGACTTCCTGATCCTAAAGCCAGGGCAAGATCTCGCGAGCGCTACATCATGGATTCACACAAGATTCTAAAGAAACTGACAGCGGCACAGAATCCCGATGCCATGTTTTTCCTTGCCGACTGCTTCGGTCGAGGTACCCTTGGTCATGAACCCGACCCTAGGGAAGCCTTCTCGCTTTATCAGTCCGCGGCAAAAATGGGTCACCCCGCTGCCGCCTACCGTACGGCTGTCTGTTGCGAGCTCGGCAACGACGATGGCGGTGGCACGCGCAAGGATCCTTTGAAGGCAATTCAGTGGTATAAGCGAGCGGCTACGTTAGGTGACACGCCGGCCATGTACAAAGTTGGCATGATCCTTCTGAAAGGTCTACTGGGCCAGCAGAAGAACCCGCGCGAAGCGATTGGCTGGCTCAAACGGGCGGCCGAGCGAGCAGATGCCGAAAACCCGCATGCTCTTCACGAGCTCGGTCTTCTGTACGAGTCGGCGCAGTCTAACGACGTGATCATCCGGGACGAAACCTATGCATTGCAGCTGTTTGAGCAGGCGGCCCATCTCGGTTACAAATTCAGCCAGTTCCGGCTGGGATGTGTTTACGAGTATGGCTCGATGGGTTGCCCTATCGACCCTAGACTCTCCATCATGTGGTACAGTCGGGCTGCGACACAGGAGGAACATCAATCAGAGCTGGCGCTCAGTGGATGGTACCTGACAGGAAGCGATGGAGTTTTGCAGCAGAGCGACGTGGAAGCGTATCTATGGGCTCGCAAAGCGGCGCAGGCAGGCTTAGCCAAGGCGGAGTATGCGATGGGCTACTTTACAGAAGTCGGTATCGGTGTCCCCGCTAATCTGGAGGATGCAAAGCGGTGGTACTGGAGAGCAGCTGGTAAGTGGCACGCAGTCTTGTTGTCTACCTAAGAAGATACCTATCTGCAGAAGAATGGCATAGCTAACAAGGCACACGCAGCCCAGGACTTCCCCAAGGCGAGGGAGCGGCTTGAGGAACTCAAACGGTTCGGCCGAAACGCACCCCGTCAGCGCGAGCGCATTACTCGCAGCAAGACAGGCGGCAAGCAGCAGGAAGGGGAATGCTCCGTGATGTAGAACGTCCGGTGCCTCTCGCCCCTTCCGGTGCCAGAAGATTGGGAGATGGATGTGGACTCGGAGTGGAAGTTCCCGATCCGAGTCAGCTCCCTATCGGAAGTGGAAGTGAAAAGGAATAGATCCCTCATTTCGCGCCTCCGGTCGATTATATAGGCCGTGCCGAGGTTGATGCTACGATACTAATCGTTCTCCCACACAGTTTCTTTCGAAACTGAGAGACAGATACGAGGAGACTAATGTGCTACTGATTTGCGATGAATCGAGGGGGCGGGAATCTTCACTTAGCAAGTCTGGTCTAAAAGGAAAAGGAGTCCTGCGCGTTTGATACCTAATGCGATTCCTCGAAGTCGTGTACCTACAACAGCGTCTCTCATGCACGGAGTATGATGAGTCTACCTACTGTAGTCGAGATACCGATGTTTACATACCCTAATCTGTACTTAACGACATGGTCGCCAACATGGTTGATATTTCACACTCGTTTGGATACGTCGGGATCTTGCTGAATTGTACCTAATCCGTAATCTGTAATCCTTCATTCTTAGCGGAAGTCGTTGGCGACGGTGTCCGGTCGGGTCCGTAATCCGTCGCTGTGGCGTAATACTGCATAGGACGATATTTCACATGATTTTAAAGATTAATACCCCGCTAAGTAAAAGTGGGGCCATTATGTAACATTTCCGACGGGAGTTGCACTTGGTGGATAGCGGGGCAACAACCTTAGTGGCGATCTCAACCCGAGCACCTCTGCAACCTGTCACCTCACGCGACGGAACCTAACACTTACCACCTAATCATTCCGCGATCCGATCTCTGCGTGCTCGAACAGCAGAGACGAACGAAGCAAAACAATATCGAATCAAGACATTCTATTTCACGGAAGACGATCAAAGATACAATGGCGGACGCTGAGTTGGAACAAGTGGGTTTCCCTTTGCTCTCAATCGGCACGGTTGCTGTCGCTTGCGACCGTTTTGTCGCATAGACACTTCCGGACTATCGACGTTATGACTGAAGGGCGATGTTATGGGAGAGATGCTAATCGTGCGATTGTGCAAATGGTATAGATCCGCAAGGCTCGTCTTGAGCAGCTCAAGGCGCAGCGGGGCGCTGCCTCTGGTGGAGGTGGTGGTGGTGAGCAGATTGAGATGCAGAAGCAGTAGGTTTTCTCTTTTATCTGTTGCTTGGGGACATTCATTCAATGTCCTGGGTTATATCTGCTTGACATAGCTAGCTGGGTCTGGCTTCGGGTTGTCTTGATGGTTTACTGACGAGTTCGCTTTTCACAGACAAGAAGGTCCGTACTCGCTCGCATTCTACCATTACAAATAGCTATCGATCTATCCCTACACTCGTTCGAACTACCCATATGTCGAGCGCTGCAGACTATATCTTAGGCAATATTAAGCCATGCCTGACGACTAACACTGCTATCAACAGCCGAAGCCCGCCAGACCATACTCAACCAGATCCTCCACCCCGAAGCCGCCGACCGTCTCGGTCGCATCCGTCTCGTCAAGGAGTCCCGCGCCGTCGACATCGAGAACAGACTGATCACGCTCGCGCGCACGGGTCAGCTGCGCCAGAAGGTCACAGAGACCCAGCTCAAGGAACTCCTGGCGGCCGTGGCCGAGAACCAGGAGGAGGAGAAGATTGTTGTGGACAGACGGAAAGGATGGGATGATGAGGATGATGATTTGTTTGATCTCTAATTCGAGACCGAGGAAGTGAGAGAGTGAAAAAGGAGGAAGAAGGGGGGGGTAACAGCATGGTATGGCGTTTCTTCGAGGGGTGCTTGTCTGTTTGGTTTCTGGTACATGGTAGTACGTCCGTCTAATTCTACAATACCCGCCAGGTTCGCCTGCCTGTTGTTTGTGTTGTTTGTCCAAAAGTGTGTAAATGCGCATGTGAGCGCATGTGTGTCCGATCAACCAAGTCAATCATAATATCCTCGTTCAAGACCCTATACTGTGACCGGACTCGACTCAGCGCTCAACGACGCCGCCTGCTGGGCCTTCTTCCTCTCATCCCTCTCCCTCTTCCTAATCTCCCTCAAATCTGGGGGGCGCCTCAATCCCCAGCCTCTTCCTCAACTCCGTGACATCGGTCTCCATCTCCTCCTCCCAATACACATTAATCACCTCCTCACTCCTCAACCCATTCCGCACGGCCCAAGGGCCATAAATATCCCAAAACCTCGCCCGCTCCGCCGGCTTCAGCGTCGCGACGGCGAAAACCGAAAGCCCCGTCATCGGCAACAGCGTATTCGCAAACTCAAACGCCTTCAGCGCGACCTCGCCCTCCCGGACGACAGGCAACCCCGTCAACGCGTGGTAGAAATCGTGCGATTCCCGGTATCGCTGTATCACGTACGCGCACTCCTCGTCGTCGACGTAGCGCACGTCCGCGCGCGTGTCGGGCGTCACGTGTTCGCGGTCGAGCCAGGCGACGTAGGTCGCGCCGACCGTTGTCGGGGGGAGGGAGCGCAGTTTGGGCAGGTCGAGACTTGTGGATGTTATGCGGGGGCGCTCGCGCAGGATGCGGCGCCCTGTGGGGTGCGAGAGCATTACGTCGCGGAGGCGAGGCGCGAAGTATGGGGTTGCGGTGGCTTCGCCGAGGGCGGCGATTAGGTCGCCGCGGCGCGGGTCGCGGAAGGAGAGGAGGCTGGAGCCGAGGGTTAGGGCGAGGCGCTCGAGGGTGGTGAGGGGGGTGTGGCCGGGGTAGTTGGGAGGTGGGCGGTTGAGGACGGAGAAGGGGCGCATATTTGAGGGTGAGGGTGAGGGTGTTGAGGATGTGAGGATCGCATTGCTTGATGGGATGAGGAATCGTGGGTTGCGGCATGCGCTCCGGAGGGAGGGCGCGAGACCGTTCATTTTGGTTATTAGATTATGTGAGCACAAGTAAGACTGGGAGTATAGATTGCATGAGAAACTGTGCTGAATTGAAATCCGTCTTTAATCGTTCGAATTCATGCGTTCATATTGATTGTTGATAGAGATCGAACGACCGAATTGACCGATTGTGTCATTCCTCACAACACATTCGCATAATGACATGCATCCGGTTACATGCATATCACAGCTTCCCATCGTGAATCCTCAGCGGGGCACTCAGGACCCTGCAGACAGTGGAGTCCGCCGGTAGTCCGCGCACTAGCCGAAAGTAGCGACACTAACAAATGCCCAGCCAATCACGGCCCCAGAACAGCGCACTCCGACCGGTCTGGTGGCTTCGAGGCTGTTCTGCAACCCGTGAACAAGCCGATTTTCTTAAAGCCGAGCCGCGTATTTACGTTGCCTACGACTCACCTTTCTCAGATTCCCATCTTGCAACAAGAATTCCCATCAAACAACAACAACAAATCACCACAATGGCTCGTCAACGTCCCTCTGCTCGTCCCGCCCCTGCCCGGCCCACCGCCGCTCGCTCTGCGCCCGCTCCTGCGCAGCAGCAGCAGTCTCGTCCCGCGTCGACCTATGCCCCGGCGCCCTACGCTCCCCCGGCGCCCGCGCCCGCTGCCTCCCAGGGCCCCGGTCTCTTCGGCCAGATGGCCAGCACTGCTGCGTGCGTCCCCCCCCTCCCCTCATGCCCTCCCTCTCCCCATTCTCCGATTTCCCCGTCACAACTGCCCCTTCCTCTTCAACAAAGCCCTTGAACGGAATACTAACACTCCCCCAGCGGTGTCGCAGTCGGCTCCAGCATCGGCCACGCCATCGGCGGCCTCTTCAGCGGCGGCGGCTCCTCGGCCCCCGTCGAGGCCGCGCCCCAGCAGCAGGCCAACATGAGCAGCCAGAACCAGCAGATGCAGAATAACTGCGCCGGCGCGGCCGAGAACTTCACGCGCTGCCTCGACGACAACAGCGGCAACATGCAGATCTGCAACTGGTACCTCGAGCAGCTGAAGGCGTGCCAGGCTGCGGCTAGACAGTACTAGAGTTTGTCTGGTGCGGTAAGAGGTAGAGGAGGTCTGGGGATGAAAGAGAATAGAGAGGAAGAGATGGACCAGGGACGTTGAGGTCTGGTCAGGACACTGTCGTGCAGGCATTGCTTCCGTGTATACATACAATACATGTCATTCTCCGTCTCAGTTTGACATAAAACACTTGATAAATCCCGGTTTTCTCTTTTTTGTTGAGTTGCGGAAATAGCTGGCGTCTTGCGAGAACTGTTTTCGATTCGCTGTCAAACGGTAATTTCGCGCGTCTGGCGAGACACATGAATATAAAAAAATTTCAATAACGTCCTGAATCACTTTGAGAGGTTATCGTGGTCTGATTGTTAAGACGAGTACGACCCCTTTTCAGTTCAAGAGACAACGGGAAGATCAACAAATGCCAGCGCAATATTGTAAAAATTATTCTTTTACTGCTTCTTGTGTTTTCGTACATCTCTATCAACGTCATAAATGTACAGGTATGAGTGTGTGCTCTCTAGTTGTAGTTATTTTCATATACATCGACATATAAAATGATATGATATGATAGATAGGGGCGAACGAGAATTCAAGTCCCCACCATCTAAAGATCCTCAAGTCCTACCAAGGTCTCCATCGAAGGACGCGGCTGTCCACCGCCAATGGTGTCCGAATCACCCATATACGGGGACACGCCCAGGGGGATATCCATCCTGAGTTCCGCCCGGCGGGCGTTCGCGCGCGCCTTCACGACGCCGATCACGAAACTGTTGTGTTTGTGGTCCAGCCCGAGCTCCTCGGCTCTCTGCACGAGATACCCGTTGAAGTAATCGATGGCCGGATAATTGCCCTTGCGTACACGAGCAACCCAGGGGCTGTCGTTCTTGTGGCGGGACACTAGGTACATGCGCATCTTCCGCCGGAATGAAGGCGCCGTGAAAGACTCGACGATCTCCGGGTGTGGCTGCAGCTCCGGCAGCGCCGCGACGATTCGTACAGACTCCGCGAGGAGGTTTTCCCATAGGTCCTGAGCGTACGAGTTGAAGCGAATCTGGTCGTATTTGCAGCCCAGGACAACCGAGATAGCGTCGGCGAGCGAACAGAACACGATCCAGGTCAGCTTCACCTTCAGAAGTTGCGGCCAGTCTACTTGGATCGCGTTGAGAGCTTTGTTTCGGCATAGCATGTCAATTACGTGTTGCATGTACTGTCGGCTCTCGATGGCAGGCAAGGAGTTTGCCTCTTCGCCCTCGAACTTCGGTACCCCGCACATATAGAGAGTGCCCTTCTCCTTTTCCTGTACGGAGAACATCCTGTGCTGGACCTTCTCAATCACGTAGGTGCTGTGACATATCACATAGTTCGGGCGATCGGCAGGATCGCGAGCGTAGAATACCACCTCGTTGATCTGCTTCACTAACCCGAGTCCGGGGTGCATCAAAACGATCGTAGTTCGTCTGTCTATGCGATCGGACAATCTCCGGATACAGGGCACAACGGCCGCCGAAGTCGTGTCGATAATCAGATTGTCGAAGTAGTCCGTGTCAGCGGGGATTCTGTAGCGCAGGCGGCGATCAAAGACGAGCGTGGGGCATTCGAATGCGGCGCTCGAGACCTTTTTGCCCTTTGCGTTATAGAGTACCAACGTCCGGTCTTCGTCACCCCATTGGGTCAGGACTCTGGGGTGGCGGACGAACACACTCAGTGCAGACCGTTTGCCCGTGGACGCAAAGGAGTGGGCAAGGAATCTGGCGTGCGCCGTGTTGCCTACAATAGCGACCCGATCGGACGTTGGCACTTCCACTTTGATGGTCCTGAAGTAGTTTTTCGGGGTGGCATCGCCTGGTCCTGTTTCGCCCTGGGGAGATCCTTCACGCAACCAGGAGACGGGCTGGATGCTATTGTCTAATGTCAAATTTCCCCGGCGAGTTTCTGCATCGCGCCGGTCAATAAACTCGGGAGGGGGCTGGACCGGCTGTGTCTCGGCGGCTGTCTGAGTAATTGGGCTCGGCTGCTTGGGTTGTTCGACGACGCCATTTTGTGTCTGGAACTCCTTCAGGAAAGCAGCGACAGCAGCACCTACGGCAGCAGGATTGAAGGATTCCGTCTGCATGCCGGCGCTCCCATTCTGTGTTGCTCCGATTGCCAGATTGGGCCCGTTGCCTGCGCCCTGATTGTGCATACTCTGGGCCATAGCGAGGACAGCAGCACCAACAGCAGCATGGAAGGACTGCGCATCGGCGCCGATCCCTTTCGGTCCTTCGCCCACGTGAGTATTTTGTAAAGGACCATCCATGAAGGCAGCGTTCGCCTTGTCTGACTGAGATGGCGCAGATGTGCCGTCCCCTGCAGCCAGCCTGAATTTCGGAGGCTCATAAGCCACTTTCTTGATAATCGAGTCAAGGACTTGATGCGCAATTGGTCTATCTGGCTGGAGGTAAAAGGGCGGGTATATCACCTTTTCGATACGTGGAGATTCGTCGTCGCTCTTTGTCGATACCGGCCTGCGGAACATGCGACCGCTTTCGTCGCAAAGAATGCTAGTATCCGGGTACATTGTCGATTTCATCTTCCTAAAAACCGGGTTGCTGAGGCCGGCTTCGATGGTAAAATAGTAGCCTGCCCTGGCTACCTTTCTAATATGCCGGCGACTTGCCATGCGCTTGGCAGAGTTGTGGCTGATCTCGACCTTCCGGACCACCGGACGGCGTAAATTGGTCAACATGTTCACTCCCTCCCTCGCTTCCATCCCCTGCGCCGCACTCGATCTGAACTCTCTGACTTCACCATTCGGTTTTAAGAATCTTATTAAGGGAGTCCTCGGCGTGCTTTTTGATGTGATAGGGCGGCGGTGGCGGGAGGAGGAGGTTCTGGTGGAGGAAGAGGAAGCGGCCGAGGATAGCGACAGTCTCCTACGGCGAGGAGAGGGCAATGAGGAGTCGGTGGTAATGGACATGGTGGAGAGGAAAAGTGCGCTGGCCCCCCGGCCCACGGAGATGTTATCGCGCGGCCATATTGCGGATTTGCGAGGTATTCGCGGTGGCGCCCGCAAAAGCGGTCGGCGAGCGATGTGGGAATACAGGGTGGAAGAGTGGGTGAGGAGAGCTAGATCTTCTCTGTAGTTAGAGGCGAGTCCGGTCTAGGACAGCCGAGGCATGGAACTCTCAACTTCTCGACGCGGCGTCTGAAGTCATGGAGGAAGCAAGGCTCACGGGAGTCAAGCTGGTGGCGTGGGGGAGGATCGTGAGGATCGCGATGACGAGGTCAATGAGGATTAATAGAATCAGATAATATCAGGAAACAGCAGCAATTGTTCTGTTCTGGTTCAGATGTACACACATGATCTCGTGCCCGGCAGGAATCACAATCAAGCGGTTGCCAGCACTAGATGTCCAGAAAGAGGGAGATCACGAATGTGTCTCTGGGAGAAAGTGGGTGTAGATTGTCACCAGCTCGGTCTTTAGCGCAAGTCGCTCGTGAACTTTTTCTTCTTCATTCTGGTTCGTTGCACGCAGCTGCTAGCTGATCCCATTTTATGCATAGTGCTGACTAACTGCATTACCGGGAATTACATATGTATGCATATGTGGGGTCATCCAAGAGGTTGTTGCCGGAATATTCCGTTTTGTACCATGATTGGGACGCCGTGAAGATGCGACAGAAACATTTTTAAAAGAAGAAGAACCGATTAGGAACGGGAACAACGTCATCCTGCTCTGAAAATGGAAAATATATGTTTGTTGTTGTTGGTGTTGTTATATCGGTGCGAGCAACTGCTGCTATCATTGTGTAATCCGTTGAACTACCCCTATTCCACAACACCGCCGTGACGGTGCAGTCTTAGACCCGACTCGATGGTTCATTGACAAGAAAAGCAGCACAAAGAAAGGAATTGAAGAATATTAAACTGATTCTGACAGTTGTTGGTAACATACGGGGGCCGGGGCGGCCCAATATAGACAGGCAAGTCGTCGCCCCCACGTCTGAGTATAGAAAAGTACATTTGTTCTGTCATCGGTCATCACGAAGAACGAGAACACAACTTCACTGCGTAATTTCTATCACGGTCTTCCTGTTGGTATGTGTGTATGAGGCACATTGCTAGTTTGTTCGGATTCATGAAGTTGGACCACCTGGCTTGTGTCGATCTGACATCAAGTTCCGCTGGAAGACATTCACTCGACGACACTATGGCAGACAGCAAGGAGAACCACTTTATCTTATGAAAACGACGGTGCAGTTTGAAATGATGTGTAATTGAAATCAGAGTAAAGGAAAGTCCGAACCCGTTCGACCATCTATCTTGAACGCCGTCCCTCCAGCCCCTCAGGAGCGTCTAGTCTTCCGTCTATGTCTTCACTCTATGTCTTCCGTCCAAGACATCCACAATACAGTGAAAAAAAGAAAGGAGACAAATGAGAGTGCGATAGAAGAAGTAGAAAAGTCTATAAGAGATCATGAAAGATAAACTCACAAAAGAAAAAGGAAACAAAAGAAAGAAAGAAAGAAAACCCCAGCCCTATAAGTGGATTCGCATCCCCAATGTAACCGTCCCGTCTATTTCGAGAAAAAAGAAAAACAAAAGGAAACCGTTTCTGCGTGGTCATCTCATACATTCCCCCGCCCCAGTAAGCTCGCGCCTCCTCAATACAAGATTCTAGTAGTAACAAAAAGAAAAGCCGATAGGAATACAAAAAATGAAAGGAAAAGAGAAGTAAAACAACAACGAATGAGAAAAGTGAGAAAGACTTCGCCCCGAGAAGGGAACCAGAATGACCCGGTATGTAGTTCAGAATGAGACTCTCGTGCGTATTTCAAAGAGAGCCAGCAACCAATCGGAAGAAAGGTAGTCCTAGATGGGAGAACATCGTATCGTATCCCCTCATACCCAATACAGCCGTGACAAAGCGCTTCAGGATGTAACGCTGTGAGAGCGCGGCGTCTAGTCGCGTATGCACGGCGTTTGGCTTCGCTTACCAAGTACATAGTAGTATTCGCTTGCCCGGATACGCCGCGGCTGGACATCGTGGGGTCGACAGTCGACTCAGAGTATTTGTCTATGCGGAGACGCAGACCAGCGAATTGAGGCTCCGTGCTTCGTCATGCCATTGGCTTGCACTAGAGACGTCTGAAGTAGTACAATTGATGAAGGCGAGTTGGTTGAGGATACAGCTCGCCAGTGCCGTGGCCATCGCGATATCCTCGGCAGTCATGTGCCAGGTAGGAGTCGGAGGTGGAGTGGGTACGTCCGGCCTGGGACGAATAGGGCCGGGCCGGCGAGGGTCAGGGCTCGGTGGTGGGCTGGGGGTTGGGCATGAGATGATGCCGACTGGCTTAGGAGAGGAGATGCCGCCGAGGAGCTGATGGTGAGGACTCGGGGGTGGAGTTGGCACGTCCGGGCGAGGACGTACCGGGCCAGGCCGGTGAGGATGAGGGCTCGGTGGCGGGTTAGGATGGGGGCATGAGATAGGGGATGCCTCGGAGTCAGGGTCTCGGAGGAGATTGTGACGAGGGCTGGGGGGTGGTGTGGGCACGTCCGGTCGAGGACGTACCGGGCCAGGCCGGTGAGGGTGAGGGCTCGGTGGCGGGTTGGGATGCGGGCATGAGATAGGGGTGGGGAGAGATCCCTCGGAGTCAGGGCCTCGGAGGAGATTGTGGGGAGGGCTGGGGGGTGGTGTGGGCACGTCCGGTCGAGGAGGGAGCGGTTCTGGCCTGGGACGTCCCGGGGTGGGCGGTCTGGATGGGTCCTCTGTCAGGGCATCTGTTGAGTTCATATCGGAAGACAGGGTACTGTAGCGCTGCTTGTCGGTTATGACCTGCGGATGAATATCTGACGCCTGGGTTGTCGCTTGGAGGTAGGTGTCGAGCGAGTGAACGAACATCTTATAGGGGCCTGTCCTAATTGATTCTGTGAGTGCACGATGGAAACGTGAAATGGACGAAAGAGTTGCTCGCGGTATCGAAGATGGCTGTGAGGTGAATGGCTATGAGAGTAGTCTGGATGATGCTGGATGAGGGGACTCAAGAAGGTCAGGCTTCTGGCGGACATACGAACGCATTATATAGTCTTCCGGACGACGGCGAGTTCAAAGTATACACTTGAGGACTCTAGAATAGAACCAAGATGGATCCCATCGTAACCTTTGAGAGGAAAGTAACGTTGATCCCATGCGTCATCCTTCCCACGGGCACTCGTGACTGCAAAAGGGGCCATTTCTCAACACGATGGAAGAGTGAAGGGAAGAACCCTCAACAACGAGCTTCATACATAGACCCAGATAGCTGAATCCTGCGCCCCAGATCAGGGCAGTTGCCAAAAAAGTGTCCGACGCAACATGACGGCCACGGCTCGCCGAGGCGATGGTTTCTGGTGGCAGCATAGGCTTCGTTACATGGTTAACAGACGCGAGGGATCCTGGACACTCTCGAGATAGCACAAGGTGAAGCATGGCTGTGGAAAGAGGGCACGTCGATGATACCCTAGGAATACGACAGAACACTTGCAGAATGGAAAATAGGTTCTAAGAACGAATCTCGGCCGAGGTCGGCTACGACGTAGATCCGTTTGGGCTGGATCTGTTACCGACCGTGGTGAGTCGATGGGGAAGATCAGTTACACGATGTTCGTTCACACCGAGCGATGGTAAGTGAGCCATGGGATATCGGGATTCGCATCCAGTTCCATCGATAGGTCAAAAGCCGCGAGGGTTACATTGTTGTGACCGTCCCAGTCTATTCCGTGAGACGAGTGGTAAACAAGTTCGGGTGTTGCCGCCACACACGAACCTCTTCGTGTCATGTGAGGACCTTTCACAGCCGCGATAAGCGCGTTTGGGGGCTGTCTGTTAAACCGTCTCATGAGAAGCATGGTCTTGCCCCCCTGAGGCAGCTGTGTGTAAGATAAGTGAAACAACGCAGAGCATGGCGATCGGTACCAGATGCAACGTTCAATCGCAGCCATGCCATGGGCTCTTCAGATCACAGGGTCTCTGACGTAGAATATGAACTGTCCTCTCCAAATACGAGATTCGCGATCCGGCCAGCGACATGAGCCATTACCACGTGCGGTTAGGCGACCTGGTTCAAGAGAAACAACTGACGAATGAGGCTCTTAGCCTCTTCGTTGCAACTGCGAGACGGGGTATCCCGGGTCGAGGTCTGATGTATCCGGTATGAAATGCGTATGCTCTCCTTTCTCGTGAACGAGGTTTCTTCTCGACTCCGAGGGAATCTTGAGGACTCCGATGACCGGGTATTGCTTGTCACATGATAGTTGGTTAGTAAAGATCATGAACTGTGAGTAATACGCTCTACTCACCTACATGCCAGAATGTGCCGTCACGATACGCTACCTACCATTCCTTCGGGTTGGGCGGAGCGATGGGGTGGTGCATGTGAAACCAGTCCGCGACGACAACGCCATCACTGGGTATCGTTTAGGCAAGGTAATGTTACCTCTGAAAGAAAGTCCAGTAACACCTCTAAGGCGTAATAATAGACATACCACTATAACCTACATGACTGCTGTTGGGAAAGGGGCTCACCATCTATTCTTGCGAGTGGGGATTGTGCTGTGGATTTCATGGTAGGGAAAGAGTCCAAGATAGATTCGAGTGGAGCATCAATGACTTCACGGACGGGAGAGCGCATCAGATTGGGGGCATTCAAGCTGACCTGGGATATTTCTGGCGTCCTGAGGCTAGGAGTTCCGCATTAGGCGACAAGTTACCATTGAGGTCACGATATGGAGAAGTGTGGCGTGTCATGGTGGATATTATCAAGTCAAATGCTGCGGCTCGGCAGCGACATCGTCAAGACACCATTGTTGCTTTGTGACGAGGAAAGCGATCGACATGGCTGACCTACGCCAGCAATAAGTCCTGGCGCTGCTCTGCGTGGTGGAAATCCGCGACTCCACCTGGCCGGAATAATAAATGCCTCGAGTAAGATTCCATTCTTTCTTGACTTATTTGGTTATGCCCTATCTACACAGATGCCTGGGTGCCTCTGCATGTTTGTACTTGTGGTTGTGCGAGGTCATCATCGACAATAAGAAGAATGGCGTGCATACACTGTTCATCTGATTAGAGTCCATCTTCCCCCTTGCTGCGGATAGAATCACAAAAGCAAGCTGTCTTCGAATCCGTTGAGGATCGGAATACGTACATTAATATAGGTCAATTCCAACATGGCGTCGAACGACTTTTACATATCTCGTTCAGTCCTGCTCCCGTGAGCCCTTGGCATAACATCGGGGGTCCCCAAAGATCTTGATTCATGCCATCAATGCCTGAACGTACGTATTCGTGATTCCCGGCCGCCTTAGGTTCATCTGCCCAGATCTTGCCAACTGTTGATCCAGGTCGTAATCGTTTATCGGTACACTCTATCTTGACTGTGGGAGCGGCTACGTGCGCGGTCACTGTCGTAGCTGACGCTGCGGCGTCGCTCAGCGTGACCACCATGATCGTCATAGCTATCTCTTCGGCCGCCCCGGCGTCTCGGGGGCGATCGGGATCGGGATACATACGAGTCTGAGCGACTACGATTGCGGCGCGAAGGGGGCGACCTAGAGCGCGAGTACGATCGGGGTCGGTAGGTGTCGAAGTTGTCACGGCTTGAGCGCCCATGACGCGGGGGTGACCGACCGCTTCTGCCACCTCCAAACCCGAAATTCCTGCCGCCACCACCACTGGGTCCACCACCCATTCCACCTCCAGGTCCACGACCCGGGCCGCCTCGAAAGCCTGGACCGGGATTGCGAGGATCTATGTTTGCACCCCGACTGGCCGTTGGGGGAGACGGGTCAAACTTTCGGCGAGGTAAGACAATAGAGACATTGATGATAGAACCGTCGAGGTTGGCCTCGTGCATCGAGGAGATAGCAGCTAGGGCATCGTCTTCATGGACGTAGAGAATGTAGGCGGTACCGCGATTGGTACCAACTGAGATGTATCTTGTTAGAAAGAGGTCCTCTCAGAGAATCAAGACTGGTGAATCCTTACACTGGCGGCTCATGGGCAGATCGAGATCGCGGATAGTACCAAAAGTGCCGAAGATCTCGTATAAATGGTCCTCGTTTATAGTCTTGGAGAGTTTCTCAACGACAATCTGATTGTATTAACACTCGGTGTCACGGTGACAGCGATGGACAAGCGACGGCGTACCTTCGTGCTACCTCTGAGAGGGCTGCGACTCTCACTACGGCCTCGGCTGGGGCTTCTACTGTCGGATCGGTAGCTGCCATTGTGCTCAGCATGAGCAGGGGCTGGTGAGGCGGACGAGTAGCGGCGACGGCGTGGGGAGGGCGAGGCGGAATAGCGCGACGGCGGTGTAGGCGAACGCGAATGGTTGCGCTCGTCGCGTGAGGGTGACCGGTAATCCATACTGTCAGAGTAACGATAATAGATAAAATAACGACGTCGCAGTGATGAAGATGCTCAATGCCGTATTGGAGAGGTTCCCAGCCAAATGTGACGCAATGAGCAGAGCGAAGGGGAGAGGGCGATGCGCGCTGCACTCGTTGTTAATGCGACAACGAGAGACAGGACCCAATTTCCTCCTGGGGTTCCTCTTGCTGATTTTTAGCGTCAGTATGCTTCTAGGTCAGGTGTGGCCAATTGAGATGCTTTGCTGCAGACCAGGAGCAAGTACACACAGAGAAAGGAGGAAGTAAGAAGACGGCCGAGATGGAATGGAAGTCGAGGTTCGTGTTCGCGGTTGAGATGGTGATAAACTTTCAAAAGGGAAGGCAACTGGAAGCATTGCTAGCGTCAACCCGGAGTAACGCGCTATGCCCTGTTTGGGTTAGTCCGAAGGCTACGAAGTACTTAAAGGACGTTATGCAGAGCAAAAGTGGGTCAAACGGTACAGGGAAGGTACAAGCCGTACACAATCGTGGAAACGATGTCTGCCACAGTCATCTCAACTTCTCAAGTTCTTTTCAATTTGAACCGTCATACAGAATCCGTGTTGCTTCACCGAAGAGTCGAATTCACCGTCTTCAAATACCTCAATAGGTACCGTGAACGAGTTATGCATGTACAGAGGTAATTACATCATTCTAGCGTCTTTGGAGCTAGCGTCAAACTTAGTGCCCGTGGGGTTATGGGGTGCATCTAAAATAGCTTCCTCCACACTACATATACGCCCTGCCTCGCTTTTAGAGAGGATCAAAAGACAAAAGTCATCCTCACTCATCTTCAACCTTACCAAGTTCAACATGTGTCAACTTACTTAGTAGATACCAATTGGTACTGAGTGAGATCGCAAACATTCCTACCTAATACACGTAGCGGAAGTTGGGATTCTCCCGATCAGTGAGGTCTTCAAATGCGTGTGTCAAGTTGACATCCCTCGCCTCTTGAACACCCTCAGCTGCCAGCTTATCACGTCTCGCATTCTGCCACCTGAGATACCCACGGAAGAAGAGCAGAACCAGAACCAATGTGGCGTAACATCCAAGATGGGTTGCGAAGGCAATCTGTTATACGCATTAATGATTGCCAACACGCTGGTCATGGTGGACAGATGCCTTCGACTTACATGATATTTGGGTGCGTCCCAAGCGAGGAATATCTGCGGACCTATAGCAAATGATCAGCCTCTCATCTTATATGTTAAAAAGGGAGATCGTGTTCGCACCGATTGCATTGCCAGCCGACCAGAAGACAAAGTTAATTGCCAGAACAACCGACTTCTTCGTCTGTCCACCTACATTCCGGGACAACAGGGACAAGCCTAGCGTCTGCGCAGCCCAGAAGGACAGTGTGATGTAGTATGAGATCAGAAGCCCTACGTGTTGAGAGAATGTCTCATTGGGTATCGTCAGAAGCAGGATCGTTCCAACAAAAGATCTGAGATCAACTCAAGTCAGCATGGCCATGGGAACCCCGAACTCACATAAATGTTCACGGACTCACGGAATAACGAAACCCAACGCAACGAGCACATTCTCATGGGTCTTTTTCACCAGCCAGACGGACCCGAGAAGCACAATGATGATATACGCGCCCAGAACAATGGCCAGAAGCTGCGTTTGTAAGTTGCTGAACCCCAAGTTAGTCGAGATGATAATGTTGGCAAACGAGCCTAGACCGCTCGTGGGCAGTGTCGTCGTGAACTGAATGAGAGCATAACACCAGGTCTGCGGATCTGTGAGCGCATCGTATGCCTGCTCCTTTTTGAACTTGCGGTTCTGGAGACCCGTCTGATTATCGCGCACGCGTTCCACCATCAGTCTCTTGTCTTCTTCCGTGAAGCATTTGGCCCGCATGGGTGAGTCCGGCATATACACGAACACGAACGCTCCAAAGAATATGGAGGTGATGCCGTACGAAAGGAACAGCCATTGCCACGACTTGAGGGGCCCCGTTGTGATCAGAGTGAAGAGGTACGCCAACAGACCGCCTATGATCTGTTGCGCTCCGTTCATCATATACCAATATGTGACTCGCGCGGCCTGCTCTTCTCGACGATACCACATGGCTGAAAGCACAACGAAGGCCGGTTGGCACGCCGATTCGAAGATACCGAGCAGAGTTCGGACTGTCACCAGTCCCGTGAAACTAGTACAGGCGGCATGACCGGCCAAGACAGCCCCCCATGCCGCGATGGTGAATCCGAGATATTTCCCGAGAGGCACGCGCGCTATGATATAGTTCTGCGCTCAGCTTGATTAGTGAAACTCGATCAAGCTTGTCAAGTGATGTCCTAGACGCACCTGAGGATATTCAACGACCAAGATGGCGATATAAATGCAGGTCGTTAACCAGCTATAAAGCTGGCTTACTCCCCCGTCCGGCGTGGTCATTCCCGTATCCTTCGGCAACCCCATAATGGAAGAAAATGAAAGCGTGCCCTTGTCGATGGCCTGCAGGAAGTAAGTGCAGACCATGACTACCAGAATCCGGCGGTCAATCAACTTCCGGAGCCGCGTGTTCTCCTCCGGACTGATTTCTACTCGGACTTCCGAAGCATATTTGGCGACCTCTTTGTCTACTCTTTCCAAGTGTGTGATGTCTCCCTTCAGCTCGGTTTCGGGGGCGGATAAGGTCCGATGAGTCTCGACGTTGGGCCCGACGGCCGCATCTTGGATTTGCGTCGACATTGTTGCCCTTCGTCATGGATTGATCGTAACTACGCTAAAACGACAAAACGACACGCTCTCGAAGCTCTCCCGGCCCCCTTGCCTGGAGAAATTGTCTAATAATAGGGTCGACCACAATTTCCTTCAGATAGGATTTGACAAAACCTACGAGTGCAAGCGTCTGGAGCCCGTGACGAGAATCAGGTCCCCCTCTCATTGGACTCTCTGACCTCCATTCCACGTTGGAACTGTTGGTTCGACCTCGAGTCTTACCGACATGATGCATCTTAACCGGCCCTTCCCCCGGATTCAGGGGCGGGGAGCCACACTTGATTTCCCGGGGAAGGGTTCATTGATTAGCTGATGTTGTCGTTGAATAGGTAATCGATTTGAAGGGATATATTATTGAATTGGTATACCAAAGGACTGAGAGCTATGATTAGGAGTCTCCTGGATATTGACCAGAGTTCTTTGATATGAAGGGCGACAATGTCTGTGATCCACGAGAAGACAACATGAATATCACATCCGGAATGCCACCTTCCTCTAGAACATCGTAGTATTGTGAACATCGTAGTATTGTGCTATGTAGGTAGTGTAATATTCGGAATATATCAATCTATCCGGCCAGTCGATTACACAATAGAGACGCCCAAAGATTAGGTACTCTACCAACGGTATTTCTTGTTCCCCTCCCGACAAGCCTGTATTGCTATTAGTAGACCGGGCGACTAAGGGTAGGAATAGAGGCTTGTCGGGAGGGGATTTGAAGTGCGAGACGTCCTTGGAGAGACCTACCCATTCAGTCTCGGTACATTACCATCCGAGCCACCCCTTGCGAATTATCCACGAACGAGGCTCACGACCACTCCGGTGGGTTTCATGGAGTGCTTCCTCCCCAGTCATCAGAATGTCTTGGCAGATGGGGGTAAATACCCCGAGGTACCGTACAATGAGGGTAATGACAACGGGTAGACGTCTAGTTGTCGTGCATTTTGTCAGTTGCGAAATAACATTTTGAGAGTCGATATCGAAACCTGTGTTTCGCATCCATTGAAAGGCGATATTCTACCCCTAATCCATATACTTACTTCTGATTCCTGCCCGCCATGCCCAGCGAAGCCTACGGTTTGGCACTCAGCGAGATCCACCACAAAATCAGACTCCTGGTCCAGGGCCTCATAGACATACGCGACAGAACCGGGCAGTTTATCCTCAAACTGCCCGACGGCCGCGAGATCGATACCAAAGGGTGGAACGACTGGGAATGGACACACGGGATCGGACTGCATGGTCTCTGGACGTACTATTCCGTCACAGGCGAGACGAACTACCTCACTCTCATCGAGGACTGGTTCGCGAAGCGTTTCGCGGCAGGCGGCACGGAGAAAAATGTGAATACGATGGCTGTGTTCCTGACGCTTGCGAATGTGTACGAGAAGACGCGGAACATTGCCTATCTCCCCTGGCTCGATAGCTGGGGCGAGTGGGCGTATCACGACTTGAAGCGTACGAAGTACGGCGGTATGCAGCATGTGACGTACCTTGAGACGAACGAGCAGCAGCTGTGGGATGATACGCTGATGATGACGGTGCTGCCGCTCGCGAAGATCGGGTTGGTGTTGGGACGGCCGCATTATGTGGAGGAGGCGAAGCGGCAGTTCTTGCTGCATATCAAGTATCTGTTTGATGTGCGCACGGGACTGTTTTTCCACGGCTGGACGTTTGCTGAGGGCGGGCATCATTTCGCGGAAGCGAGGTGGGCGCGTGGGAATGCGTGGCTTACGATGGCTATCCCGGAATTCTTGGAGTTACTGGACTTACCGGCGAATGATCCCATTCGCATCCATCTCCTTGATACGTTGAATGCGCAATGCGAGGCGTTGATGCATTTGCAGACGCCGTCGGGGCTTTGGCGGACTCTTCTCGACGAGCCTGAAAATGAGGGCTCGTATGTCGAGGCGAGCGCGACGGCGGGATTCGCATATGGAATTCTCAAAGCGCAGCGGAAGAAGTACATAGGGAAAGAGTATGAGGGGGTTGCGCTCAAGGCGATTGCTGGTGTTATAGACAATATCGATATGGGTGGCGAGTTGCTTAATACCTCGTTTGGCACCGGCATGGGGCATGATTTGCAGCATTATAAGGACATTCCCATCACGAGCATGCCGTATGGACAGGCGATGGCTATGATGGCTTTGGTTGAATTCCTGCGGATTTTCATATGATGGCCCATGGTGTTTCTGAGGTCGTAATGAGTGTTATCAGATCGTTAGATTGTGAGATCGACTTCAATTACGGAATAGGTAGGTAGTAGGCATATCGTTATCTTAACCAGTTGAGTTGGATGTCGTGGTGCAACTAGGTAGGTGCCTTGGAGGTGTCCTTGCCCATCAACCAGTCTTTGCCGGTGGCCCTAGGTGAATGCCGATGTGTTGTTATATGGATCAGTAGCCGTGTCGATAGGAATTCTCGAGGCTCGGGCTATCGCGTTTGGCAATGTATTTCGTACCATCTCTGTTGATATCGTAGGTGGTTAGGTCTTTCAGGTGAAGCGCCAGACTCGTTCCATTCGAGTCAGTCCAGATAGAGCTTGTTACGAAGCTGTGAGATGGCTCTTTTCTCTTAGAGGGTAATGGATGTTGAAAAGGACATAGGTTTTGATCTGGTCGACGATGAGTACGAGCCCTGGTATCATTTTGTCTCGAGCGCTGATAGTAGTAAACTTGAAAATCATATCTGAGTTGTGGAGGTAAATGTGAGAACCCTGAAGCAGAGCAGTCAAGACCAAGGGAGTTTCTGTAAGCATTGGGTTCTTCGCGGAGAGTTGCTACCGTCTCTATATTCGATACTATCTTGCCTCAAGCTTCTCATACGGAGACCATGGAAATGGAGCACTTGAGGACATGATCACGGAGTAGTGAAGACTTTACGCTTACATCCAAGTCTCGGGGTGAGATTATCACCATTAGTTCACAAGCATTCCTCGATCCATCATGTATCAGGTCCTAGAGGTGGGGAATGTTCTGATATTCACGGTTCGAAAAGAAAAGCGATCATCTCATACACATGCATTGAAACGACGTGACCAACTACCCATCATTCGTAACTCATTCAGGAATCTTAAACCCACCCGGAACCAATCGTTGAAACACCAAATCCGGATCATACCTCGTCTGCACCTCCTTCATCCTCCTCACGTTCTCCTCCCCATAATGCGCAATGACCGGCTGATCCCAGCTCGCGTCATTCATGAACTGATACGGGAGATACTTCCCTTTCGGCTTAGAAGCGCTTTCAATCTGACTCACTAGATTTTGCGCGGCATCGTGGACAGTCTTGTCGTCTTGTGGAAACCACCATAACAAGTCGATCGCGAACCATGTTTGCGCTTTGGCGCTGAGTCCTAGAGCATTGCCGCCTCGCTGCCTTCCTGCTTCGACGAGACTGGCGCCGATGGGCTGGAAACCGAAGGCTAGGGATCCGGCCGTGACGGACTTGATGGTTTCTACGTCTTTGGATTTGGTCACGAGGTCCAGGACTTCCTTGTAGAGTGTCTCATCGGGCTCGAAGGTTGTCGTGTGCCAGTCAATCCTTCGGGATTTTGTCAGTCATTTCAGGAAACAGGAGTCAGAGCAACATGTCTTACCTCGGTATCGTGAATAATGCCTGTCCACTCATAAAGTCGGTTAAGGTCCGAAGCTTCGTAGTATCAGCTGTCGTAGGGATCTTGTAGAACGGTTCGAAGGCAGCAGGCGACTCCTCTGGTTTCAAGTAGACCATGTTGACATTGACTCCAAAGCTAGCATTCGTCGTCGGGAAGCTCTGGATAAAGAGATTCGCATATGGATCCTTGTCAGGGTTCGATTGGTACACCCGAACCGCGTCGAATATGGCGGGCAGATCATCTGTGCTGTAGGTCTTGACGCCGCCCCAGACGTGGTAGATAGGGTATGTGGCCAGGGTGAATCTTGTCACGATTCCTGATACAGTCTCCTATTAGTCGTATGCTCTCCTGAGAGACCGATCCTTTCTTACCGAAATTGTTGATGCCGCCCTTTAGTGCCCACATGAGATCCGCATTGGATGTGGCATTGGCATTCACGACGGTGCCATTTGCCAGCACAACCTGTGATGCATGTTAGACTCGCCTCTAGTTCAAAAAGGGGGGTGAGAGTCTTGCCTCAAAGTTGACCACATTGTCACAAACCAGACCGTAAAGGTCGGATAGATACGACAAACCACCTTGTGAGCGGTGTTAGCATTCGCCCCGTCACCTCATCGCTCAGGGGAACAGGTCGAGCTTACTGCCCAGCGTAAGTCCGCCAACCCCTACGTCCAAGACTCGGCCTCCGACAACAGTGACTTTATATAGATCAAGTTTGTCATAGACAGTCTGCCATCTCTGGCCAGCGCCTACCACGGCGACCTGTTCATCTGCGTGGTATTCCACCTCGTCGAACGCGGACAGGTCAATCAGCACTCCCTGGCCAATATTCGCTGCGCCAGGGGAAGGCGAGTGGCCTCCGGAGCGTATGGCAAAGCTGACATTCTGCTCGATGAGATTGGGGATCGCTGCCTGGAGTTCCTCAGTCGATTTGGGCCGGAAGATGCATGACGGTGAATTCCATGCAGTTTGGGACCTGGCTTATAGTCAGATATGGAAAGACGTATGATACATATCATACTCGCAACGCACCAATTCTCTTCACTCAAGTCTTTATAGGCTGAACTAGATGGGAGCAGTAGATCACTTGTGAATTCGGTACTCAAACTACTGCATAAGCCTGCTGGCGACTCCAGCGGAACGGCATGAACAGCCCATGGCAGGAGGAGGGGAAGGAGGGAGACGAGGGTCGTTTGACGGATAGTGAAGTCGGCCATCTCTGCTAGACTTCAGTCGATCACTGACTCATGAGGATGAAGTTCACGATAGTATGATGGAACGCCATTCTTGAGCTCTCGATGCCAAGCCCAGGAGATGATATACGCTTGGTGCTCTTAGGACTAGGTTGGAGATCCGTTATCACATGAGGAATCTGAGTTCATCCCAAAACGTGTTCCCCCGCCGATTCAAGGCGGCATTGACTACAAAGCAGCATATGGTGATCACTAAGTCTGCACATAACGATAGTATGCCAGGCAGGTAGTGTATGACACTAGTGTACAAGAGGGTGATGCGGTGAAGCTACGGATTGATTAGTGTAACTAGGTGACTGTACGATACGGAGGAACGCGTGGTGAAGCCCGTTTGGAGTCACGGAGGTGATCAAGAGAGAGCTGCGCATGCGGGACTAAAAGATTATCTTCACGATGCTCATCAACCACACCGGCGCTTAAGTTGCGGGGGGAGTCTTACATCACCGCGTCCGCCGCCAGCAAGGTCCTCTTTGTTGGAGCAGATAAAGACTCCACGACCGAGGATGTACCGTGTTCGACTCGGGTGTGGTAGAATGGTGCAGCCTGAATATTCCGTGAATCATCGCACGATCTAGACGACATAGGCAGGTGATCCGGACGAGCGGACGTTGCCGTAAAGGACAGCATATTCCGAACTGCGTACGTGCCGCTCAGCGAGAGCTCTCAACTTCACCCCAACTCGGGCAGTAAGCCGTTGGTTTCGTTTTGTTTCGCGCGTGATATGAAAAGTCGAGATGCATGCCTTTTTGTGACGACACTGCTTTGCTGTGATGATACCTACTCCGAATACAGCCGGAGTGAAAAAAAAGGGCGGCCGATGAGAGTCGGAGTAAAAAGGGCCTGTCCTGTCGCTTATTGGTGGGGCGCGGAGTTGAGACCCACTCGTGAAAAGGTGGGTCTTGGCATGCTCGCCCGAATGATCTTCCAGGCGTTGACGCGTCACAGCTGGCGGATTTCCCCTCTGCAAAAAGGTAACCTCGCGAGAATCACCATCCGCCATCACACTACCCCATGATGTGGTGCTTGTCATAAAAAGACTACACGGCTGAAGACCGGGTTTATGAGACACTATTCACAAATCTTTGCAAGTCAAACACTGTCTATGGAGTATGTCCGGGTCATTCTCGTGCATTCATCGGGTTCATGGGGCCCAATCCCATGGAGTCGGGCGAGGAGTGCACTGTATGTATGATGTGCATTCGAGCTATGGGACACATTCTCGGGTTTCTTTCGATTTGCGCTCCTGAAAGACTGCGTTTACATACGACAGAATGTGCTGTCACATGAATGCTTCGACGCACTCTTAACCAACTGCAGCTGCGGGCAAGCTCAATCCGTCTAGTCGACCGTTGGAGGCGAGCTTCGAGCAGAACGGATGATGATGATGATACTGATACTGATTGATCATCACTTACCCCAGGGGCCATTACGCACTACCCCATTAATCCGTACAAAGCTCACAATGCACCACCTCGAGTTGCCCATGCGAATTCCGGAGTGGGTACAGACCTCTCCGTGTGCGCTTGATAATCTTGACAAATCGCCCTGCTTCGTCTGTCGTCAGCTTGTGGAGTTGCCCAGGCGAGACCCGCAGAGGGAACGTGATGGCGCTGCATATGAAGGCCCTTCTTACGCCTTACCTACGATAAACAACACCGTTGATACGACGCTACAACTGAGATTGACTTCTCATTGCAGAGCAGCTCTTCTTCTCCTTTCTTCCTCCATCATCTGACTTTCACACTTGATGATTAGGTCGACGACGGTACGTCGGGCCGTTGCCTGCGTCACGGCGGCGCGGACCGGATTGGTATGATCTGGATGTCAGCACGACGACACTAAAATGATCTTCAAACCTGGCGCCATAGCTCGACAGCATGGGTAACTTCTATTTTTTCCTCTTCGTGATGCTAATAAACACAGAGAACCGCAGGAACTTGTCCTTACGAGTACACATTTACTATGTATGTACTGTAGCAGTGAAGGATTTTACATGGGTGTCTATTCGTGTGCCCCAGTTGACCCTTGCTTCATTGCAACATCACCTCGCACCATGCAAGGTCCGGAATCATGCCCTTGAAGCGGAGGAGCAGCACAGTACGACGCCCGGAACGTTCATGAGTTCGAAGAAATTTTGGTCGGCGATGTTGAGTGATCATTGCTGATAGCAATCTTGCTGACCGTGAAGAGTCTGAACAGGCCGATCTGGGCCGGAATTGCGCAAATTCGAGGGAGACTCCGCCGAGTAGGTATCGCCGCTTTTGCCTATGTTCTTCGGTATGAGTGAGCATGGGAAGCTCAAGATTGCTGTACAGCAGTGCCATATGGTAACAATCTATCCATATCTGTTCAACAACTTCTTCTCTAATTATATACATAGGTAATATCAAGATGCTAGTTCAAGATTCTCAGCAGAGCAAGCTCTCTCGAATTATAAATTACGTATACGCTGGAATCATACCGCAGAGCTATCGACAGGATTTGGCAGCTTCTGGCCCGTCGACTCATAAAGCTCAATCTCGGAATCGTTATCATGCATTGCCATGAACCGGCCAGATGGGGGCTTCGACTTTGGATTCATCGCCTCCTTGCTTCTCCACGTGAAAGTGTCCGAGACGGACTTGAAACTGCTGAACTGCGACCGAAAAATCTTCGATAGACGCTGGGAGGATTTGCGTAGTGCGGGCAAGGAGGTTCCGATGAGCGCTACGGTAGGTTCAACTTGCGACGGAATCCAGAACGTGTATCCGTATCGATCGAACTGGCCCGGGACATAGCGGGAAAGCTCATACTCCAGCCCTAAAATATCCGAGTGAGCACATCAGTCGGCTGGAACCATGGGACTTCAAGACTTGGATCTGCTTACATATCGGATTACTTGGCTTGTAACGTCTCATCTCCAAGTCGAAAACTGCAAGTTTATACGAGGCGGCGATGCTGGCACTATCAATTCGCCCCGTCAGTACGTTTCGTTTCTCAACTCCTTGTGGATATACGAACCCGGCGCCCAGCGCGAAGATGATGTACACTCCGACTCTTTTCCCGAGGGGCAAACTCAGTCGAAAAAATGGGAAAAATCGGCAGAAACAGAAGAATGGAGTCGAACCCCACGCTCGCGCTATACAAGCCTATCTGCGAATAGAAATAGTACCAGTCGTCGCAGTACTCTCCATGCTGGAAAACGTCCCAGAAGTAAGGCAAGGATTTGCAGAGGAAGGCCGGTAATGTGACGAAGGCGATCACATATGCGCCTTGGAGAACCAGAAGCACCAATAAGATGTTCCTGATTCTGGTATCATTACCATTCGCGAAGATCCGCATGTAGAAGAAGATGATGGATATGCGGATCGCGGCAGACATGGTCGGGTACAAGAACATGGTGATAACGATTCCCTATGACAAAACAGTCAGCGCTTACTGCCGATCCAGTGCATCGGTGAGAACTATTCACCTTATACCAGAGCGAGAATTCGCCGACAGTGTTTTCCCATAACGGTTTTCCCACGCCCGCGTGGAGGTTGATGTAGCCAGCTAAAGCCGTCCAACCGATATAAAGCACCTATCGTCACAGTTATTCGCTGGCTTCCCTCGAATCAGTTGGGCTCCAGTCTTACCACCGCTGGGACGACGGCATAGTCATCCGCGCCCAATGTCTTAGACCACCATCTTGACACTAAGCGCGCTATCACGAATAAGGTCGCGATGATGCCAAGAA
Source organism: Xylaria sp. L1 SY-2022 (assembly GCA_023079495.1). Lineage (NCBI taxonomy): Eukaryota > Fungi > Ascomycota > Sordariomycetes > Xylariales > Xylariaceae > Xylaria > Xylaria sp. L1 SY-2022. The sequence goes on along the minus strand of JALIDW010000016.1, from coordinate 78,102 downwards.
CCATACATGTTATCGTGACCGAATATTCTTTGTGGGTGTCAATAATATGCGTCGGAGGCGGGATCAGGTCCTCAACAGGTGTGGTCAGACTCATGGTGGCGGCTGAAGAACAAGTGAGTCGAATCAGAACGTGCGATCGGTCGCGAACAGAGCGGACAGCTCGTGGCCATGTGACTGTTTGCGCAGCTGAAGGCCTACGACAACAACAACATCAATGTCAGCGCGAGAGTGCCTCGGTTTTAGTCACACCTCTGCCGGCATTCCAACATGATTCATGAAAACCTAGAGAATGGAAAAGGTAGCCCTTTTCGGACTGGCATACCTTGAGGATTGCTTGCTCTGGGCTAGACAGGGAAATCTAGCAAAATCGGTAGGGATCTCGGCACACTGTCGCTACCGCGCCATTAAAATATCTACTGTGTCGGTGTCATTTGCACCTGCATTAATCCGTAGAACGATGAGATACATATGTGGGTAGGTATGTATGGCGTGGGCAACCGTACGCTATCCACCTACTCATACTGAAGCCGACTCACTGACGATCCTGCTCTGAATCGTGCTACCTATGCTAGGTACCCATCTTCAGTCTTCTCTGTCCATGAAGGATGTTATTAATCATTAGCGTACATGTGAAATTGTTTGCTCGAACTTCGAGATGAACATGAAGGGCTTTTGCTCACCAGCTGCCGCTGACAGACCGAATCGTAACCAACAGACCCCTGCTTGACTTATTCCAAATCAGGCAGACGCACGAGAGCGGTCCATCACACGTTACCTACCTACCTATTCGGTGACTCTCACTACGGATTACTCAAAGCAAGTATGTACGAGTAAGTCTAATCCAGCCGTCAACAGGGGCGAGACACTGCCAGTGCAATCCTGAGCTCTCGGGGGACGTCGGGCGCTGCTTTTCAGTCGACGCATATGGCAGTCTTACGGATTCACCAATGCGCCGCAGATACGGGCAACCCATATCTACGAGTAGACCCTCGACAATGTCAGAAATGCATCGAATTCATGGTCCTTCAAATCCTCTGGCATGCAGGTGAATAGGGGAACCGTCAGAATATGCGCGAAAGCAGTGTAGAAGGAATGCAAGCCCGTGATCACCGTACTAATTTAAGAAATGTTCTCGGCGTTGTTGGTAATTCCTACCTATCTAGAACGTCGAAACCACTAAGAGGGGCACAGTTTTTCCGACGCCGTTATTTATCTCGATGCTACATTACATCGACGGTCTAGACGGACGACCTCCCTATATATGATGGAAGAAAGATAAAAGCTCGCTTCATGTGACCTAACGTTACGTCAAGTTAACGGCAACTCTCTGGATCTGCATATCACCTCCGCCACACTCGTGAGTAAGTCAGTCAGATCTGCATTACCACGTGGTTCTTTCTAGTTCAGACGTCGCATCCCGGGTATCGACAACATGAGGCTCTCGTGGAGTCTGGCGGTAGCCTCCTTAAGTTTGCCCCAAGTCCTGCTAGTTCAGGGCGCCACTCTTGCACCTTCCAAATCGACACCTATGGACGCAAGATTCGATGCCTTCTGCGCCAGTATTGGCCTGTCTGGCGCCCACGCCCAGACACTAAAGAGGCAGTACGATGAGGCAAGCAAGCGCGGTCTTACGGATGCAGAGTCGCTTGATCTCGCCTGCTTGGCTGCTCAGCTGAGTTTAGGACAGGACAATGTGGACGTTGCGCCCGTGAACCAGACCTTGGCTGGAGAAAACTGGTATTACCGATTACTCGTATCCCCTATGACTTAGTGTTCCACACCACTAACACGTGCCTCGAGGTCTCAAACATGTGTCTTCGAACCGCACTGCATCTACAAGCCTACGGATGCGACCTCCGTGTCCAGAGCGCTCAAGATCATCAAGTTCTTCCAAGTCAACTTCTCCACACGCAGTGGTGGCCATTCGCCCAACCCGGGCTGGGCAAACACGAAAGGCGGATTCCTCATTGACATGCAGAACCTCAACCAGATAACCGTGGATAGTGACAGAAAGGTCGCTAGTGTAGGCCCCGGTGCTCGCTGGGGCCAGGTTCTTGACACGTTGGATGCGCAGGAGACGTCGGTGATTGGAGGACGCATCCCTAATGTTGGCGTTGGAGGTCTACTTCTTGGCGGTACGTTTCAGATCGGCTCCTATTGATCCTCATGCTAACGTTTGCCAAGGCGGCTTCTTCCACTTCTCAGGGGAGTTTGGCATGGCTGCTGATAATGTCAAGAACTTCGAGGCACGACTAGGTCCACTCCCCACTCTACCAATGCCACCTAGCTAACCAAGCTCACAGATTGTCTTGGCCAATGGAACCGTTGCCAACGCAAATGCCGACGAGAATGATGATCTATTCTGGGCCTTGAAGGGCGGTGGTCCGAACTTCGGCATCGTGACTCGCTACGACTTGTACACAGTACCCGTCCGGAACATCTGGTACCAGTGGGATGCATACTCCGTCGACCAGGCTGAGACCGTCCTCGACGCCATGGCTCAATGGCAGAGCGAAGGAGCCTCAGACGTCAAGTCGACGGTCGCCCTAATCATGTCCCTGGATAGCGTCACCGTCGGTTTGATCTACTCGGCTCCTGCGGACAAGCCGAGTGCCTTCGCGCCGTTCTATGACATACCGTCCATGGCGTCTCTCATCCCGCCGACTAACGGGACTGTCAAGACGTTGACAGACTTCCTTGCTAATACGTTTAGTACCGAGCCCCTGCGGTATGTGGGATCACCAGAGTTCGGATTATCATGCTAGCGCTGACAATATGTAGACACGACTACAGAGCCGCAAGTTCGCGAGTTGATGCGCAGCTCTACAAGGACGTATGGAACTTCTGGAAGGATCGTGCACAGGAGGTACACGATGCTACCGGTGCCAACCAGACCTTTACCATCCAGCCGGTTACCAAGAACCTGGTTCAGCAGGGTATTGCCAAGGGTGGTAACCCGATGGGAATCCCCATGGAAAACCACCAATGTAAGTTCCCCCTTTACGATCCACTCCAGAGGACACCTTACTGACAGTTTGTAGGGTGGACAACGGTCATCGACTGGAAGAATGAAACCGACGATGACGTCGTCCGGTCTGTCTCCATCGACACGAGCAACGCCTGGGAAACACTCGGCGCAGAACGCGGTCTGAACCTCTCGCACATCTTCATGAACGACGCCTCGCGCGACCAGAACCCTCTAGCCGGGTACGGAGCCGACAACGTTGCAAAGCTGAAGCAGATCGCGCTCAAGTATGACGAGGACGAGGTCTTCCAAAAGCTGCAGAACGATGGATTCCTGCTGTCGAAAGTATAGATGAACCGATGATCCCCCAAAAATGACTCGGCATAGGTATAACGCACTAATTAATGGGATCTTCGAACTTTTGGTTTTTAGTCCAGCGGGTTTTGGATCGACATGAAGCAAATCTCAGCTTAAGCCAAATAGGGGTTAGGATACGTAGCGCTGATCTCACGAGTCGGGATCTGGAAAGGGAGACTTAATTATTTTTTTTTTTTTTTTTGCTTACATATTTCCCCCTAGCCCTCCTCGGGCTTGCAATTCCTACATTTGCCTCATCAGGCAGTTCGACGTCTCTTCCCTCAGTTGCATGGTGCCATTGATTCCGAACGCTCCTTTATGCCTCAATGCACTGACTCGTTTACGGACCTCGTAACATTCACGTTCACGACGATCACGACGGCAACACGCAGATCGACGCTCGCATTCCTACGAAGTACATACAAACGGGGCAGATCCACACACAGGTACCCGTTCCGCATGTGAAAGTGGAGCTCACAAGGACGCCCAGAATCTTGGCTCACGACGGCTAGGTTGCAGCGGCGGAGCGGAGCCCCTGGACTGGACCCCAGGGGGGACCCGCAACCGCGATTCTCAGCTCTGCGTGACCGGAACGTTCCGATCACACTCCGGTTTACCCTACTTCCATACCAGATAGTACTACCTACCACCTACTAGGTAGGATGTAAATACGTAAGGGAAGTAAGAATCACATGTGACATGGAGCGCTTAGATCGGACAGCTGATTCTGGTTAAACTGGCCGGTCTCACACTTGGTATCTTTCATCCCACGCTCTGCGCACAGAACACGCGTATAAGTGGTCAGGTATTCAAGTGGTCATCGCCGTCGGGGTCAGGGTCGAACAATGCGACGAAAAAGTCTACCGTAAGACCTGGTCTGTGAATCGCATTATTATGTAAATCTAGTGACCATAGTACATACATAATAAATACTATTGTAAGGAATAAAGAAAGAAAAATACAATTGTGAACGAAAAAGAAACATCTCGCAGGACGCTCTGGATCTATCTCATCCACATCCTCCTCCCAACCCCAACATCGCCCATCCATCCAGCAACCATGGCCGACTCATCAGACTATGTCATCGTTGCGTTCGTCTCCCGTCCTCTCCCACCTCCCTCTCAATCCTCAATACTAACTAACCGCGTAACCCAGCTTCAACGGCGCCCTAACCGTCCGCGAACTCCCGCACCCGAAGCGCGCCTTCGCCCTCGAAGCCACCTTCCACATCGCCTCGCTAGGCGCAAGCCGCAGCCTCGTGCAAGGCTCGCAGAAGCCACCGCTACACTTCCACCCGCACCAAGAAGAATACGTGGACGTGCTCGAGGGCAAGCTCGTCGTCGAAGTCGAGGGCGTCGAACACGTCCTGGGACCCGAGGATGCGGAGTTCTGCGTCAAGCCGTGGCTCCATCATCGTCTGTACCATCTCGACGACGGCAAGAGCGATACCGTGCGCTTCTTGCTCTCGGGCGAGGAGACGCGCGAGTTGTTCCGGCTCGATAAGGTCTTTTTTCAGAATTGGTATGCGTATCAGAATGAGCTTGCCAAGGGCGTTGTCAAGGCGAGTTTGATTCAGATTATGAGCGTGAGTTTGCCTTGCTTTTCTGTTTTTTTTTTCTCCTTTCGTAGTGATGTTGATACTGATCTGGTGCTGATGATGCTAGATGTTCGATGCTGGCGGCTCGTACATGTCGCTGCCCTGGTGGGTTCCGTTCGGCCGAACCATCGCCCGCGTCGGCGGCATCGTGATCGGACGATGGCTCGGCGGTGTGCTGGGATACCAGCCGTTCTATCGCAAGTGGACGTCCGACTGGGACGTTGCCTGCCAGAAGATGCGATCGAGTATCTTCCAGAGACGCTTTGCGGTTCTCTGAATTCCTCGATTTGCTGTTCTCTGAATCTTCTCGTGATGGTTTCTCTCAGTATTACGTCCAAGGTTTGCTTCAAAGGGGGAAGGCGTTTTTTCTCTGTCATTTTTTTTCCCTTTGTCGAGGGGGCATGGAAAAGGCGTAATTAATTGATTGATTGAGATTAACTAGACTCTAAATGATCAATACGACGGGAGATTCAACTCACTGAGCTTCTTAGCTGGAGAAAAAGATACGATTCATTACTTCCCAATCCGAGACCGATGCCTCCCTATTCCAATATACCCTGGAGTTCCGTATTCTCCTTCGTGATTCTGCTCCATTCTAGCGTCTTAGCCCATAGTCTCTGTTGCGCATTCTCGTCGTGACTATCTGGCGAGCTCTTATCCTTCTTCGTAAGAGTGTAGAAGCCTCCCTCTACCGAGCCCGGCTTGACGGCAAGCTCGAGGACGTCTGCAGCGGCCTCACCAGCCCTGCGCAATGTTGGGTCAATCATGCTCAGAACAGGCTTCAACGGTACGAAGAGGAAGCGCTGCAAATAGACCATTTTTGATGGTGTCTGCGTGTGCAAGGCCCTCGAGTCGACCAGATTTCCAGGGTTCATCACAACAGCCACAACATTGTGTAGTTTCGGGTCCTATTTTGAGATTAGATGATGAGTGTGACATTGACCCACGGTTCCAAGAAAGGGGTGTAAAATAGGTAGTTAGACCAACCTTCTGCAAATACCGATTCAGAACGTACGTCCACATGAGGACGGCGAGCTTCGAGTTGGCATAGCGATGGAATCCGCCACCGGCGCGATCCTCATGAGCAACGGGCTTGACAAGCAGCTCTAGGTCCTCGGGGATAGCTGGTGGGATCTTCTCCCACACATTCTTGCCAGGCCAGTGCGCATCACTGGTGAATGACAAGATACGGCCACCGTCCGGCGTGAACTTTCCTAGCAGGCGCAGAACCAAGGCGGCATGCGCAATGTGGTTTACCTGGAACGTCTTGTCAAAGCCATCAGCCGAGAGCGTGGAGACTTGATCTCCGACAAGATCCCAATAGTAAGCATTGCAGATAATGGCCGAGATAGCAGGGTATTTGCCTGCATCGATCCCCGCCACTATCCGGCTGGCAAACTCATGGACAGTAGTGAGATTGGCGAGATCGACCTCGTGGATGGACGTCTTTGCGTCCGGGAAGCGGGCTATAACGCTGCGCAGTCGCTCCGTGTTCGCGTCCGAAGCTGAGGCATTTCTTACAGTAAGAACGGCCTCGATGTGCGGGTAGTCTGTCAGGAGATGCTCAATAGTCGGGATAGCCAGGGAGCTATTGGCGCCCGTGATGATCACAGTGGATGCCATGGTTTTCCTTTTGGTGGCGTGACGAAAGAAAAACGAACGAGCGAGGATCTGGGCCACAAAAAAAAACGGTGATCGATCTCACGATGTCGTATGTGGTGAAGCTCCTAGCAATACTCCTAGTCGCGCATGGGGGAAAGCGAGTCCTGCGATTAATGTCTTACCCAGAGCAACACAAAGAGCGAGATTCGTCATACCCCATCTACTTCACCCGCCGTTCTTGGCGCGGCCGTAAGTGAGCCCGGTCAGTCTCAGTCTCAGTCTCAGTCTCGCCGTCTCCATGACGAACGCTTCTGGGCATGGTCGCATCGCATCGCATCGCGCTTACGTCTCGTCTCCATCGTAAGTCCGAGTCGGGTCCCCTCCTTGTCACGTACAGTACAAGTACTCGATCATGCCCACGGGCCGACAGTGAAGTCATCATCATAATCACAGAGACAAGAAAGCAACAGTGAAGCTGCCGGGGGTGGTTGCGAAGGATTCCCCAATGCAACCCTGGATGGGAGAAGTGGGCAAATTGGAGGGGATGAGAAGAAGAGCTGAAGCTGAATGGAGTTGTCTCGTCCGAATTCCGAAATGGCTCCAAAAATACCACCGTTATAGGGATCCACTTGGGATACTACATAAACGCCTGCAGGATAACAGCAAGTCACATGATCTGCATATGGTTTACGTGCATTTATATAAGACTCTGTATATGACTAACCTGTCTAAATACATGCTACTCTGATCCCTAGCGCTTCGGAACTGCGCGTGTTAAAAGCTGACCACAAACCGTTCATCTTGGCACTATTTGTTCAATTCTGACTTCAATTAGTTGTGTGTAGTTTGGAGTCTCGACCGCGACTATGGAGAAAAGGTGATTTAGATGCTACCGAGAATATCCGGGGGTCCATTTGGGTAACATCGACGACCATCTGCAGTATGGTCTCACGTACAAGCGCGATATTTGCCTGTTCCACGCCCTGAAATGTTGTATGTGGTGACCACCATGAGAGGGTGCTCAAAGACGTGGCAAAAGATGTCCCAGTCAGTTTGTGCCGTGCTTAGGCCAAGCGAGATTCGCGTCAGGGGTGCCATGGCCGCCTCGGTATGTCATCCCGATTAGAAGACAACTCCGGGGTCAGGGTTGGTGCGTGAATATCTGCATCCACCAGGCTATGGGTGCTCACAGCTCGGACTTGGATGTCTCCTTGACTATCGAAGACAAGTAATGGACACTTACTCCACGCTGCCGAGAAGAATACTTCATTGCACGTCCATCACCGGCCGAATTCACATGAATGAGGGGCACCTATTATATGCCAACTGCTTCTCACTTGGTCTTAACCCCTGTTTGTGATCGGATCGATGTCTTCAAACAGTCAATGAGATAGGAAGCCGTCATCTCCTTAGTACTCGTTGTTAGATCGTACCCCTGAACAGCTACTACCTAGTGCTGCTTCACGGCAATGCCTATTACTTCAAAGGACAAGAAGCCCGTTCCAATGTGAAGATCTTGACTCAAGAGACGGAAAGATGGCAGGTCCCACTAGGGCCGGGCAAGGGGTGCCTCCTTCCGGGAACAGGCAGACCTCGTTAGTGGGGGAAGTAGCGCGCGAGTTAATGCGACATTTCGCGATGCACCGGGAAGGGACGAGGGACGATGACACATGCAAGAGCAGGCACGCTATGATGCCCGGGCTGCCTGCCACTGCCTTGCTGTGGTGACGGGTGAAAAAGACCAACCGTACTACTCCTACTATTACTGCCCCTCCCCCACGCTGTTCATTATCGTGACACGTCAAGATCCTTGGAGGAAACATCATACATATATGCCGTCCTCCCCTGAGGACTCAAGACTCCGTCGCATGGTGACGCTCTTCAACTGACGGCCCTGCTTTCCATTCCTCCCACCCAGTGGATGCGATCATGATGTCTGCCACCACCATGAACAACCGAAAGGCCGCGCCCTCGTCGGCGCCCGAAAAGAACCCCGAAGACCCCAAGGAGCTCGTGAAGCAGTATGGTGGCAACTACGCAGGCGGTTGGCTCGCGCACCTCCCAGCCTCCTGGATCCCTTACGTCCAGCTCGCGCGTCTCAGTCCACCAGCGGGTCTCTTCCTCATCTACTTCCCACACCTCTTCGGCATCCTTCACGAAGCCGCCCTCCAATCCCTCCCTCTCGGCTCCGTTCTCCGCGCCTGCGGCGTCCTCCTCGTGGGCAGCTTCTTCTTCTCGAACACAATCCATATCTGGAACGACCTCGTTGACGCGCCCATCGACGCACAAGTCGCACGAACACGTCAGCGGCCCATCCCGCGCGGCGCCGTCTCGCCCCTTGCCGCATTCGTATTCACCGTCTCACAGGCCCTTGTTACGGGCCTCGTGCTGCTGTGCTTCCTGCCGGTCAACGCCGTGTCCTACGCTGTCGCGAACCTTCCCGCGACGACGTACTACCCTTACGCAAAGCGACACACGCACCTCTCGCAGTTCGTCCTCGGTATCTGGCTTGCGTGGGGCGTCATCATGGGCTCTGTCGCGTTTGAGACAACAGAGTATCCCTTTGATCTGACAAATTTCGAGTTCGGAATTAGTGATTCCACCGTGTGCCTCTACCTCGCGTGTATCCTGTGGACCGTCATCTATGACACCATCTACGCGCACCAGGATATCGAAGACGACGTTCGAATCGGCATGAAGAGCTTCGCCGTCATGCTCGCCGAGAACACGAAGCCCGTGTTGAGCATTGTCCTGGCGACACAGATCTCGCTCTTGCTCCTGGCCGGCTGTCTCGCGGATAAGGGCCTCTTTTACTACCTCTTTGCCGTCGGCGGTTCGTTGGCGTCGCTGGGCACGATGATTGCGAAGGTCGACTTGGCTGATTCGAAGAGTTGCTGGTGGTGGTTCCGCTATGGTTTCTGGTTGACGGGCGGTCTGACGTCGCTCGGTCTCGCGCTGGAGTATCTACTGAACTAAGTGTTATGTCTTTGAAGTAATGTGCGTGCTTCAGTTCACAAGAGCAGGCAAGACGTTACTAGTTAGGCGTAGACAAGCACAATGAAAACACGGAATTCACAGCATCATGCTTATCGTAAATCAACTTCATTCGGTGTTACTGACTAGGTACCTAACGTAAACAGGTAATTCCCACAGTCAAGGGTGATATGTATGATATGCCCCCTAACTAAAATTCACAAACTGCCCAAATCCCCTTCCATCTCGGGGCCACGACCACGGAAACAGTCCATGACCGAAGACTTGCGGTCACTAGGTAATAGCGTTGGCATCACTGTACAGGTTTGAGCGATGCTGGACAGCCATCTAGGTAGTTACTAGCACCTGCGGCAGGGAGTCTCGTCTAGTTCGCCCATTTCGGTTGAGAAACCTCACCTCACTTCGCTCATCGAATCGTCTTGTTTTCTTTGCGCGAACATTCGTTTCGATTGAGGGACAAGCGTCTTTGTGACTTGCATACCAGTGTCTATATAACTTGGGTACCTACATACCAGTGCATATTCGGTACGGCAGGAGGTACTGGGTCGCGTCGGTCTGGGTCGAGTCGGGCCAGCCTCCAGGTTAAGCCCGGGGAGGGGGCAGGCGAAGCGAAGCGAATTGGATTATGTATGCTCTCATGGAACTTAGTGGTTGAATCGGAATACTGACTTGTTGCGGATAGGGGTTTGAAGAAGTGATGAAGGGAAGAAAGTGATGAAGTGACTAGATTGGTTGTGGGCAACGGTCAATACGTCGTTCATAGGATGGTGCTGGTTCTGTAGGTAGTCATGGCGTTCCTGGAGGAACAAGGAGTTCGGACTCTACGACAGGTAGTTGGTTAGATATGCATCGAGCAGACAGGCAGGCCTGTTACCCGACACTCAACAAGAAATAATGTTCGATAAATATGTCCGGCGACGGTCGAGAGAATAGAAATCGACATAGAGGCTGTCGAGTATTATCGATTCTTTATGGAGAGTTGTCTGCCTACCTAACGCCTAGATAATCCTACGCCCCCGAATGGGTATCACAGAGAGCCGGCATTGGATGGCCCCCTTTTCAATGTTGGATTTACTTATTACACGGGCTGAATTTCCACAGAGTCTGGGACTACGGATTCTGACACTTCATGGTTGCATAGGTGCTTTGCATTCCTCCGTACGTACGTACGTACTGTAATAGCTAGCTAGCTAGCTTAGAGTGTGAGCAACCGAAAAATGTAACCGACAACCACAGGCGCCAGCGCGGTGTCGACATTCGACCCTGCTGATCTCGTTGCCCGTTGACTATGGAGCCGGCGACCAGGGAGTGCGAGTCTCATCCGGCTGGTCGGCGGTCTTGCCGGTTGGAATGCAAGATGTTCTCCGAATGCAGGGATAGGGAGCATTGCACCATGCCAGCGACGTGTGGCAGTGGAGGCACAGCGCAGCGCGGCAATGCGGGCATTCGAAGAGCGGGTTGGTTTTGATGTTGCACTGGTCACACGCCTCCCTCACGTCGTAGGACAACCGGGTGGTGTGCCAGGAGTGCGGGCAGACGGCCTGCTTCTGCTGATGGGTAGCGCATCCCTTTTCTTCGAACTTCGCATACAGATGGGCCTTCTCCAGTTCGAATTGGTCTGTCCATGCGTTCAGGGCATATTCGTGCTCCTCCTCCGTACGAGTAAGTGGTTTTCGAGTCTCGTCGAAACAAAAACGATGCAGTCCTTCTTCGCGGTCTCGAAGACTTATATAACCTTCAAACCACCAGCCCACATTGAACTGTTGGGGATCGCCGCTGCGGCGACAGGCCGAGCGAATGTGGCGACGCTTACGCTGAGAGGCCCTGCGGCGCTTAGGCTTAGTTGGCGTCTGGTCGGGATCCTCGTTCTTGGACGGCGAGGGCGCTTCAGCTTGGGATTGCTGCTGCTTGGCGCCCTTGGGCTTAGAGACCCTACGGCGCTTAGGCTTAGTTGGAGCCTGGTTGGGATCCTCGTCCTTGGACGGCGAGGGCGCTTCAGCTTGGGATTGCTGCTGCTTGGCACCCTTGCGCTTATACTCCCTGCGGCGCTTAGTCGATGGCGGCTCAGCCTGGGGCGGCGGCTGGGAGGGATCTTCGCGGTCAGAAGCCTTGCGCTTGGATGAAAGGGGCTCAGCCTGGGGCGGCGGCTGGGAGGGATCTTCGCGGTCGGAAGACTTGCGCTTGGATGAAAGGGGCTCAGCCTGGGGTGCCGGCTCGTTGGGACCCTTGGAAGTAGAACCCTCAAGATCGGAAGCCTTGCCCTTGGATGATGGGGAGGTTTTATCTTGGGCTGACGGCTGATTGGATCCCTGTTGGGTGGATAACAAATCAGGGTTGGTTTTGGCTCTGATCGCCCACTTGCGAATCGTGTTCTGGTTCATTTTATCGTAATGATCACGCGAGTCCTGGTTGGAGAGAACCTCGTAGGCCTCGTGGATCTAATGCACTGAATTAGCAAATGCAAGCTTCATCATCAGAGTCCTTGGGGCGGAAAACATTACCGATCGGAAAGTCTGAGTAGCCTCTTCGACGTTACCGAGATTTTTGTCCGGGTGGTGGACTCTGGCCTGACGACGGAAGCCTGTCGTGATCTCTGCCTGGGTCGCAGTGGGCATGACGCCCAGAAGCTCGTAGTGTGAAATACGTCGGGGCATTGTGAAAGGGGGTAGACTGAAATTTCGAACTTCAATTCTGCCGCGCAGTGATAGAGTCAGAAGATGACACAGGGTGCGAGGGAAGATTGATTGCACAGACTTACAGGCAGATTGGAAGAGAGAAGAGACGATCTCCAGGATTGTAGATGAATAGAAGGAAGATGATGGATGAAGAATGTCGAAATAATCCGACGAAGAGAGTTGAAATCGGAGATGGATTGGAATCAACTGCGACGTTAACGCCGTAGGAAACGTGAAGATGGTGAGAAACAAAGAGTGTAGAGAATTGAAGAAGGGTTACCAAACCCCAAGGAGGGTGACAATGAAATCAAAAGTGATAAGGGCACAAAGATTGTGTGTAAAGAACCGGACTTGGCTGTCGAAACGAAGCCGTAGAACTACCGTAAAGTCGCAGATCTGAAGTTCAGAAGAAAAAAGTTGTAGAGTGGAAGGAGACGAGGAGGGAGAGGGATTCAAAGGGGTCAATTTATACTTTTCCAAAAGCGGTGAGAGAGGGTGCGTGAGGTTTCTGCAGGGCAGAATACCTCGCTTAAGCCATCTGAAACGAGATCACGCACCCTCAGATACCTCTAGGTTACCTTGTTTGCGTCCTCTGGATCCTAACCAACTCCACTGACGCCCCCCCTATCCAGGCACCTTCTCCCCCCCGGGGTCGACCAGCTGTGGGCCCTTCGTAAGTACCTCTCGATGACTGAGCAGGTACACCTCTCGATTTGGTTGACAATCAGCTAGGAGTTGCCGGCAGAAACCACGTGGGAGGTCAGAGATCAAGTCGTAGGCGGAAGTTGCGAGCCTACCTTGACGCGTGCCTTCTGTCAACCAACCTGTTGGAATTACACCAATAGGATCCATGTAGTTAAAATCAGGGCCGTGCCAACAAACACAATTAAAATATGGAGCTCAATCTCTTGAAACCAATGGTTAAGAATACCTCGAGCATCATCCCTTCCGCCTTGCGTAGCTTCCTCCCCAGAGATCAACACTCAGGGACTGATCAAAAAGATAGGGGACTTGGTCCCCACCCAGCCTGATACTCATTAAATTCCCATCTATCAGCAAGTTATCATTATTCAATTCCGTAACTCCATCAATTGCAATAGAATCCTCCTCGAAGTTGACAACTGCAGTCAAAAAGCACGTGGTCACCTTACGTAAGACCGCACAAAAGGGGAAGGATGCACAAAGACAACGTCGGTACATCCCGGTCTCACACAGCCCACGCTTCGGCGCGGAGCCGTGCTTGGCATGGCATGGCATGGCGGATGCAGATCCACCAGGGCAGGGCCCGAGCCGAGAGTCGCCGTCTCCGCGCGTGGCATTACCGTGCAGAGATACGTACCTTCTCTCAGTAAGACGTCCTGCACAGACCAGTCAAGATCTGATCAAAACGAATTATCGCAGGATGAGACCTCAGGTATCTTGTAGAGATCGTAACCAACCGAGCAATGACTCCCAATCAATTGGCGCGACTGCGTACATGTGACCCTACGCGCCAATCGGTCCAATCACCATCACTGCTTTACTCAGCTGGATGACCAGTGCCAAGTCAATCTAAAATCCGAACACTTCATTCGAGTGATCAAGACATGTCAATCCTCAGGGTTTCGAGTCAGAAAGTGTTTTAGATTCCATCGCTTGTGACTTGTTTCAGGGGTAGCTGGTTGCCGTGGCAACCATGATATGTGCACCATCAACAGATGCCGATCAACTCTAGTCTGCAAGAATGTATGTCTATGGCAGCATCGAGCTCGGCTATCTCCCGCGATTCACGAGACTGGCATGGAAGAAGTAATCTCTTTTGTGTTAACGCAGTCATGGGAATTTCATTACATGGGAAGCACATGTCACAGGAAGATTTGGAATTAATTTGTAGAACCTCAATTAGTACTGGCCTTTGCGTACATTCGTACTAGCTACCTACCTAATGGCCACCGGCTATCTTATGTACCTAGCAAAGCACATGCTTCCTTGTTCTGTAGAGGACAGTCGTCAATTACTTGACTCATCAACTCTACGCCGAGGATGCACACTTCATGCTCGTATGCCGATAGCCTTGCCTCGTAGCCCCACAAAGGTATCATGCAGACCAGTTCGTTTTCGTGGAGTTATATCAACTCGGGATTTTCTTCGTCGCGAGAAAGCAACCATTTGCAAAGAGTTGCCATGTACATTATGAAATGGGTATTACCACACCGCGGTTGTTTTTGGAAAAATGAGCCTCCTTTACTTGTGATGGCCGGGATCCTGCAAGGGCGGCATGCAACAAGAGATTCTCAAAGCCCTCTTTTCCAACAATATTCACACATCGTATTCTGTCTGATACGGGCCCCCTGTCCAGCGAGGCTAAACAGATCAAGGGCTCTTGTGTCCACAAGCAGAAAGGTCGTACGCAAAGTGCCAACCAGTGGGAGAATTCGGTTGGGATAACTCGTAGGGTTCCAGTCCTCGAGTAAAGAGGGCAGCAGGCGTAGCCCTATTGTGAAAGGAAATTAGACGAAGAGAAAGTGGTGTGTCGTAAAGGGTGATCGGGATCGAGAGATAAAGAGGCGGTATCAATCATCACTGGTATTGACTGGTCGTAAAATAATCAATAAGACAAGAAGATCTGCTTGCTACGCAATGCCATCTTCTCATTCGCAGTAAGAGTCGTACTAGGCAATGAGACTCTCTAGAAAAGAACATATTTAGATGCCAGGATAAGGACTGCCGGGCATCAAACTTCCGCCTGATCCAGCGGGGTTGACTGAACTCGTGCGATGACCCGGAAGCTCGAAATCTGGGTTGTTGTTTAGGATGTCGACATCATTACGGCTGAGAGACCTTCCGCGTGAACCTGGCTGGCTGTGGCCTTGTCCTTGACCAGGCGAGTTCCAACGGTTCACGCTGCGTTGCGAGATCGCAGTGTAACCTGATCTCTCCGATACTGCGGGGCTACGAGCACCGGGAGCAAGATGTAAATCGTCAGGGTTGAGTGTTCCCTGTCGAGTCGGGTCTCGGGATGCAGATGGTGGGTCGGCAAAACGTGGGTCAATGTCCTCATAGTAAGTTGCTCCATTCAAGGTCACAGGAGGAGCCGGGGGAGGAGTCGAATGGGTCGCGCTGTCAAGCTCCTGAGCCCGAGGTGGTCGCTGGAGAGATGGCGAGTCACGCTGGGAAGCGTGGTCAGGCTGCTGATCCCAGGCTTGTCTGGGGGGAACATATTGTCTATGTCATTATTAGTACTTCTCTGGACGCATGGTCGATCATTCAAGACTTACTCCTCTTGGTTGTGATTGCCGATGTCACCGATGGTAGTATCATGCTGGGAAGGAGTCGGTGCTCCCGCTTCCTGCAATGCAGGCGTACCAGCAGCATCTGCGTCACCCTCTCCGATGGGGTTATTGAGCTGACCAAATCCCGCAGGGGGGTGAGCAGGGCTACCCGTCGTAGCATCAAGTTCTACAGCCTCACCTACGGGCTCTGTAATGGAAACATTGGCCGGTAGTGGTGGGGGTGACTCTGCGCGTGGCAAGTCGTCGATATCATCCGGACGATATGCCTGGAATCGGCCTGCATTGGCGGTACCAGGAGGTCCATTGTAAGTAGAAGGATGATCTTCGTACGACGCTCCAGGAAGCGCTAGTGATGGTTGCTGTTCAGAGGGATAGCCGTAAGGAGATCCAGGAGAACCTCTTCGGTCATACGGAGCTTCGCCGCCGGGGTAGCCGGGAGGTGGTGTTCTTCCGCCCCTCATGACACCGGCATATCCGCCACGCGGGCCGTAGCCTCCTCGACCATTGGGACCAGGTGCAAATCCGCCACGGCCTGGAGGACCGTAAGCACCTCGGGCGTTTTGTGGGCCACCATAACCACCTCGTCCGTTGGGTCCTCCGTAACCGCCTCGTCCATTAGGTCCACCGTAACCGCCTCGTCCATTAGGTCCTCCATAACCACCTCGTCCATTAGGTGGGCCAGCATAACCGCCTCGTCCGTTGGGTCCTCCATAACCACCTCGTGCACTAGGTCCTCCATAGCCACCTCGTCCCCGATAACCTCCAGGGGGGCCGCCACGACCTCTTCCGTCCATACGTTCCACTGAAGGGCCTCGGCGCATTCCGTAGGCATCTGGAGCTTGAGCCAACGGATTTCCATATTGATCGGTTGGTGCGATTGTAGAACCTGAAAATGACTGGCCGTTGTTGGATAGATCCGAGATGGTTGGGTCAGTGGGGCCATTGTTCGGCACTCTGTCAGAGGGCGTACGAGCAGTCATGGATATCTGCTCGTCACTGCTGCGGTCGTCCCGTTTCTCATAAGCAGCAAACTGAGGTAACTTGTCGGAAGGGCCGTTTGGCTCGCTGATACTCGGGACAGTAGGCTGAAGAGTGGAAGTAATAGCGGAGGCAGCCGCGGCGTCCTGTTGGGCCTGGCGATTGTAGTAATTCTCGCCACTCATCTCTGCATTCTCAGCAATGCGTCTCTTTCTGGCTTTCCTGCCCACTAGTGTGCGGCGCATAGCGCAAGAAACGATAAAGCTCAAGAATACCAGAATGGTAGCGGCAAGGACCAACCAGGAGCCCCAAGCAAGATGGGGCACGAAGAGAAGGACATCAATGAGAAAGGCCAGGAGGCAAACGAGAAAGTTCACAAACCCGAAGATAAAGAGACCACACAGATAGCGAGAGGAGTGCGAAGGCGAATGAAAATGAGCGACAACAGCCATGATGAAGTTGGCAAGCGTGAGAAAGGCAGCCACTGGGTGTACTATGAGAATGGCAGACAGTCTGGTGCGCGTAGAGGGCGGGAGATCGAACTCAGAAGAATTCTGAGGAGCGAAGATAGCTGGAAACAACATTTAGTATCGAAGTAAACATTCGCGGAAACGATGTGATAAGACTGAAGCAGTCGTGGGTTACGGGTGATGCACATACAGGTGTCATATCCAATCTCGATTGGGCCACAACTGTCTTCCAAACAGTAGCCAAAGACGCCGAAGTTAACAGTTCCGCCAGTCTCAGGATGGTAGTTACCGAGCGGAATGGCCTTGATGATAGGCGTCGAAAGAACCGAGAGTAGCAACAAGGCGAATGCCGCGAACAGCAGAATCGCCAGCGGCGTTGCTGGCCGCAACATCTTGACAAGCTGTCAGTGCGTCAACGTGACGCGAACAGCGGCACTACTGAAAACGATGCTATCGAGATGCGAAGGTAAGGTCTACTTCGTGGTAACGATAACGAGATTGTTTTCCGGGGAGCGGGAGTACGATGGGGCCCCGAATGGCGCAAATCAGCTGTAGACGTAGTGATACCGGTAGCATATGATGACAGTGGTTGTTGCCTCGAGTGATGATTGCCTGGATCTCGGATTGGGGTCGTCAATGATTAGGGGTCGGCTCGACGCCGCAGACTGGGAGCTGCGGGATTGGGGATGTGACAGGCCCAATGCTCTCTTGTGGATCGGCAATGCGCGTTACTTTGTCGACTGCATGGTCGACCGCGCAGTCGACGGCAGGGTTACGTATGCTGTGCGGAATCAAGATGAGTAGAAGAAGGTATGTATGCTGGAAGCGAAGGTGGGAAAACGAACGACGAGCAGTGAGTATGTAGGTAGAGAGATTAGTGGCAGTGCTCAGCGGCCGTGTTCTGGAGTGAGTGGGAAGTTCGCAACCCAGAAAGGCAGGCAGCGACAGATCTCGAAGGAGGGCTTGGATTGGGGAAGGGAGAGAGAGGGACCAGTCTGACTTGACTGGGCCGATCAAATCATGGGGAAATAATAAGTTTTTAGGCGGTACCTCCAGTTTGTATTGCAATTGCCATGCATCCAGGTGTACCCGTGCCTACCTGTGCCTCGACGTGGAGGGCCGGTCCACTGTCAGATGGGGGGTACACGTACCGAGGTATACGGTACATGCAGCGGTACTTCTGCTAGCGCCCATTGAAGTACCTTCTCCAGTCGGCGGCTAACAATC
The DNA here is from genome assembly GCA_023079495.1 of Xylaria sp. L1 SY-2022. Taxonomy (NCBI): domain Eukaryota; kingdom Fungi; phylum Ascomycota; class Sordariomycetes; order Xylariales; family Xylariaceae; genus Xylaria; species Xylaria sp. L1 SY-2022. The sequence continues at coordinate 59,965 of JALIDW010000016.1, read as the reverse complement.
TAGGTGCATTAGGGACGCAAACTAGTGCCCCGGTACCTGAGCTAGTGCCCATCGCTGTACTCACGAAGTACTTGCCAGTCTGTATAGCCCCACCTCACTGCCGCGTACCTGTACCTGGGCAATCACGCACTCCGAGGTATCGCTGGATGTTCCTGCCCTGAGCCAATAACCGATGTTGTGATTTCTGACCAAAACGCACATGCGAAATGCCTGCGCATACCCGCGAGGTACTTGCGCATGTACCTAAATTTATCACGGTCAACGAGCAATTGAAGCTCTGCATTTGCAGGCTCAGAAGAACGAGAAGAAGAACTGGAATCTGCAGAGACGGGAGCTCAACCAGGTCTTCCAGGTCGTTACCCCGTGAACAGCACACACCACTGCCGACTGGCTACTTGTACTTTTTACGAGTACAAGTAAAAACACAGTCGACCGTTGACTCGACTTACGAGTACACACCTCACAGTCCCTAAAGTAGCGCGCTTCGTACGTTTCTAGCGCTGTCTACCTCGATGCTATGTATAGCTGGCAAGGCGCAACGCCGTTGTGTACTCCACCGACGCGTACCATGGCGCAACGAAGAACCTGCATCATCTTGTCGCTGTACATACACGTCGGTACTTCGTCGTTGACTGAACTCTAAGCCGGGGGTTTTGATCGATCTGATAAACTCGTTGATCTGAGAGTCGCCCCGTCTGACTCGCCTATGACATGGTTATGAAGGAATTTTCTCCGAGATCTGAAATGATTTAGGAAAAAAAAATAAAAAAAATTCAAGGGCCTCTCGTCTGCAGACCCAAGTACTTAAAGGGTTGCACATTAATGTACGCGTCACATTGAGAATCTTTCAAATCACCTGCCGAGTGGACGTGAAGGCGGCTTCGTAGGCGCGGGTCTAGGCACAATCGGGCGTGCCTTATTTGGTGCCAGCGTCAGGATCGCCGGAGGGACTAAAGAACCGCCTATGGATGCGCATAGGCAGCTAATTAGCGGTAATTAGTGTCTGTTGTACACGTGTAGTCGTAGAGCAGAAATGTGAGCAAGCGGTATCTAATCCGTACAAGTATCGTGAACTCCCGAAGACGGTGTGTTTAGACTGTCGGGATAGGATCGTGAACTGTTCAAGCATCCATAGTATCGACTGAGATGTTACGAGACAACAACACGATGCAACGGAGCAATCGACCATTCAATGGCACTGAGATGTGATTTGGAATGCATAATGTTAAATACTCACCACCCTAACGAGTCGAGAAAGAAGAAAAGACAACACCCTCTTCCTCCTAACCAGCTTAGTGCTGGCGGAACTACTCTCTAGAGCCTACTGACGCCACTTTAGCGCTCCCGAAATGAGACACTTGCACAAGTCGAAGGGCTGAGGCGCGGATACAATAACTCCCTACCAATGAGGGTATTCACCGGTTGTACAGGGGTTGAATCAAGAGAGCTGCACTTCTCTCTTGTATCGTAATGTCCATGCTACTGTGTAGGTCGGACACAGTCAGACTGCGCAGAAAGAACGGATGGACTCAATCTTTGATTTTACCGATATGAGATGTACCAGAACGCGGGATGCATCGAGGAGAAGGAGGAGGATTGCCCCCCGAAGGAGTGGATCCTACGGTCCTACCCATTCTGCGCATGTACGAAGTACGAAGTATCGCCGTGGCGAGCAATCTCATGATACCAAGAGGGCACACAGAACGTAACTTATCACATCTCATAAGTTACACCCAAACGGCTGTTAGACCTACCGGGAGGGGAGAGAAAGTCGCCCCTCTGGCCTGGTGCTCACCGTGCCTCACGATTCACGGCAGGTCAGGCGAGGACTGCTCGTAGGGTACGAGTACAACTCCAATAAGAAACCAATGCTGCGGACAAGGAACAGCGCTGTTGCGTGCAATTGGCTAGGCTCGACCAGGTTAGAAGAGAACAGCAAGTGGCTCATCACCCTAACTAAACGAAACAGACCGTGCCAGCTCATTTACCGATTGGAAAACAAATGCAATGCATATCGTAGCCAGTGTCATTACTAGTGGCGATAATAGGCCCAGTTGATGCGTGTTTGGTCCACTTCGCGCGATAATTAAAGACAGCATGCTGTGGCTTTGGGGGTCCCTTCGCCTCTCTCTTTCAGCGCTTATCATGAGTCGCGTCATTCTTTGCTCATAAATATGCCAGCAGATCCCCTCCCGATCAAATAGCCCCGTGAGCGAGATGCAGTGAGAATCATAAGCCTCCCCAAAGCCTCAAAACACCATGCATTATCGTCAGATCGTTCAATTTTAGGTATCTCATGTTGTCGGTAGTTGAATACGGGATACGGTGTATTCATTCGCGTTGACTCCCCCGAAGCCCTCGACAGTCTCCAACAATGAGACCATTTACATCGATATGCCAATCTACGTACGATGACGATATCGAGATCAGATTTGTTCCAGCTCGATTTCCAGCTGATGTCAGTTTATCAGACAGATACATAAACTAGTCCAAAAGGACATCGTCGATTACGTCGAGGGGCATGATGATCCTGCCACGAAAAAGCTACTAAAGCCCTAAACTACTGCACTCAATATGAGGAATCGTCTCCACGACTACGAGTACATGGCTATCGCTTCGTCATGGCGATCATGGTGGACTCGTCGAGATAGTGGCCTGCCTAGTCACTTTTGGCCCATTCAATGTTGCTTATCAAAGTACCAGGCTCTTTTCGGTGAGGCATTGTTATCTCTCGATTGTACCGCCATCATCCTTCGTCGGCCGAAATACGAGAGATGTCGATATTACAGGAGTTATCAAGAATGTATCGACAGGCTGGCAATTCTCAACTAACCTCTCTTCCTATTGACTGTCTTAAGCCTCCCACTTGGATACGCATATTCTATCCTCACGCTCAGAGAATTGACTGGACAACTCACATGCCACCATCACTCTGCTGGAGAAGCTCGTTCGTGCAAAGCCACGTGGATAGCGATGCAGGCACTATCATTGGCCTTGAATGAAAGCTAGAAGATCTGTCGATCTGTACGGGATATTCATTGACGATCCTGAATAGTTGACGCACAATCATACCTAGAGCTGACACTTTGTCTTCGTATCGGACCCGCCTGCTTGGGGCCATCTCTCATGTTGTTATTGCGAATTCTTGATGCTGCGATCATCGTAATGTCAATTCCCATACTCCAAGAGTGAATTGAGTCGATCTTGGCCTGTTCCGTACACGACCGACTTCTCCTCCTGAAGACAACACTTCCATGGTAACTATAGGACGGGTTGTGTTCCTTCTCGCCCTCCCTGCAACCGAACTTCTTCAGGGTTCAAACCTCGTACCTCATGTTGAAGACAATGTGTGAGTAATCCGTATCCTCGCGGGTTTCACGATCAAAAACACACAACAGACCCTCTTCCCAAGCCTTTGCTTGTAACCGGCTTCTGTAAAAGGAGGTTCCGAGCGAAATAAGCCCGTGACGGTTATTATCTTGGATCGGCGAGTAGTCATGGAACACCTGAGCCAAGCGCTCTAGAATCTCCCGTACCGCCGACTTGACTTATAATAATAGGGCTGAGACTTGTTTCGGAACAGGTGATATCTTGACCTAACTCGGACGATGCCATAGATAATTCGTACTGATCTGTACTCGATCAACTCCCTGAACTCCCCGATTAAGGGAGACAGTGAAGAGTAGAAGGAAGCGAGTCATCCAGGTGATAGACATTTGCTCTCGTGAACTCGATAGTATATAGAAAAGAGTGAGTTTCAAACTACTTGCCTACGTGACTCTAGGTATAGGTTAGGTAGGTTACCCTTGTGGGAGCGACGGCGTGTCTAGATCCTCGCCGGCGTAGAAGCGGTCCACAGACTTGCCTAGCGGGAGGAGGAGAACCGGACGTCATCGGGGTCATAGCTTTCTCTAGGATAGCGACGGCACTCGTGAACGCTATGTCATAGTACCTAGCGTACGGATGATGGCCTCGGCTTATTTATCTCCTCTCGACTAATCATTCATCATGAGAGAAATATTTCTCGTCAAGATAACAACCGTCTGATATTTGTGTACGGATTACAGTGGCGAAGTCGACTGCTTCTGGAGTGTTGATTGAACTTCCCGGGTTATGTAACAAGTCGCTCCCGCTTCCCCGGAAAGAAAAAGACGCGGCGTCTTACACTAACTTATCGCGGGGTAACGGGCGTTATCGGGTCCGTGCGATTGTTCCAGCCCGCCTACAGCTTGAGGTAGGTACCTAGGTAATAATCCGTAATCACATCATCAGCGCCAAACTTTTTGTGTCCTTGTTCCATTCAACTTCTCACCATAAACATTCACCCTTTGACAAGACCATCTTTGTGCTCGATTATTGATTGCCCGAATACACCCCGACGATCAGAATCCTCGATCACACACAATCGTGCAAGTTTATACCTCGAGTCCTTACTAACTGTACACCCTGAGAAGTCATCCCCATCCATCTCAACACGACCCGTGCAGAATCTCACGCTGGCCTATCCATCAACACTCCAGCGGTGAGCTATGCTACGCGCGCAGGTCGCGCGGCCCTGCGCTCGCCATGCGCACCCGACCGTCCATCGCAGCGCCCGCCATCTCCGCCCCTCGATCCCCGAATCCCGCATAACCCTCACACACTTGCGCCCCTCGCCACGACGCTCCATCCAAACCCGAACCACCTCCCAATTCGAGCCCCTCCGACCCCCCCCCCCCTCCTCCCTCGGCAAACCCAAAGCCGCGCGTCAGTTCAAACACAGTAGACGATGGGGCCGCCGTCTACTCATCTTCTCCGCCGTAACGGGCACGCTCTACCTCGTCGATCGCATCGCATTCGCCTCGGGCGTGGGACGTTCCCTGCGCACCTTCGGCACGGGTCTTTTCGTGGCGCTAGATTATAAGTTAAATTTTCGCCCTGAGCCCATCACCGGCGGTACGATCGAAGATCTGCATCGGCGCAGCGCAGAGCGGTTATTCGATCTGCTGAGAGCGAATGGCGGTTTATATCTCAAGATCGGCCAGGCGATCGCCATGCAGAGCGCCGTCTTGCCACCCGAGTTTCAGCGCATGTTCGCGCGCATGTTCGATGATGCGCCCCAGGATAGCTGGAAGGCTGTTGAGAAGGTCATACGGCAAGACTTTGGTGGGAAGAGTGTTGAGGAGGTCTTTGGTGTTAGCTTTACTGGTGAAGAGGGCAAGGGCCTCATGGAGAGACGCGCCAGAGCGAGCGCGAGTGTTGCGCAAGTTCATTGGGCGCGGTTACCTGATGGACGGGAGGTCGCGGTGAAGATTCAGAAGCCGGAGATCGCGAAGCAGGTCGGTTGGGACCTATGGGCTTTCAAGGTCGTTATGCGCGTCTACACCTGGTGGTTCGACCTACCGCTGTACTCCATTGTGCCGTTCATCAATGAGCGCCTGATGCTCGAGACTGACTTTGAGGCCGAGGCTAAGAACTCGGAGGTCATGCGCAGACTCGTGGCTTCAGAACCGGTGCTCAAGAACCGAGTTTACATTCCCAAGGTCTACTCCGAGTTTACTACGAAGCGCGTGCTGGTCACGGAGTGGATAGAAGGTGTGCGACTATGGGATAAAGGGGCAACTACTGGACGCTGGATCGGTGGCTACGGAAACGGATCGGCCGGTGTTCATGGTGAGCAACTGAAGTTCAGCCAAGCGGACGCAGACGCAGCGCGCAGAGAACTGCGGGTGAATCCGTACAAGGAAAAGCTAAAGCCAGAACGCGAGCAGTGGAAAGGACGGAATGGCAAGGGCGGTTTAGGCCTCTCAAGCAAGGACGTAATGACCACGATCGTCGATCTGTTTTCAGCACAGATCTTCAAATGGGGTGTTGTCCACTGCGATCCGCACCCGGGCAACATCTTCATCCGTCGCTTGCCCTCCGGCAAGCCCGAGCTCGTGCTCATCGATCACGGCCTCTACGTCTACATGGCGCCCAAGTTCCGGCAGCAATACGCGCTCTTCTGGAAGAGTCTGATGACCTTCGACAACAAAGTAATCGCAGAAATCTCAGAACAATGGGGCGTCAAAGCGCCCGACCTCTTCGCAAGCGCGACACTCCTTCGCCCGTACGAAGGCGGCGACGGGTCCACCCGAAACACGATAACAAAGGAGTTCTCGGGCAAGACGCCGTCGGAGCGACACTACGAGGCACAACAGCGCATGAAGCAGGGGATCCGTGACGTCCTCGCGGACGAGGACAAATGGCCCAAGGAACTCATCTTCATCGGGCGCAACATGCGCATCGTGCAGGGGAACAACCAGTTCATGGGGTCGCCCGTGAACCGCGTCAAGATGATGGGCAACTGGGCGAGCGCGAGTCTCTTCCAGGACCCGGACCGGCCGCTGCGCGAGCGCCTGTTCAATGCCTGGCGCCACCTCATCTTCAAGACGGTGCTGTTCGCGACGGACGTGGCGTTCTACACGATGAAGATCCGGCAGTGGCTGGGCTGGGGCGGCGGCATGGAGGACGAGGTGGAGAAGCGCATGGCGATGATGGCGAAGGATTTCGGGGTGCAGTTGCAGCATGAGGTGTTTGAGGGGTAATGTTTTGAGGGTGTTTAGAAAGGGGTAGGTAGACAGACAAGTCTCGGCTCGCTTTCTTGATCTCTGTATACTACTAGGATGCATCATGAGCTTCTTCTGTACTTACCTGGTAACCTAGATTCCTGGCATAGAGTGTGTACGACCTATCAATGAAGTGTACGATCGATCGACTTCCCCGCGCAAGCGCCTCACGGTAACCGCTTTGTGAGTCGTCTCGTAATAAGCGAATAACGCCAGTTCGTATTACAAGATCTCTCTAGTAATCTATCCAGGGACTTTTACAAAACTGACAGCTCGTTATCATTCATCTATGTACTCATAGTATCTGGGTCGCATATCTGGAGGCGTCAAGCCACTTATTTATTCACTTTAAGCCACCCACTCACTCACTCACTCACTCACAGACAATTACAATTCAATTCACATCCACACGCCTTCAAACTCACGCACGGTTCCTGACACTAATTTAGCTAGGCACGGGTGACGACTGAATGCAGGAATTAGCGTAAGCCCGCGACAGCGCAAGTCTGGACGACTCTGTCTGGAGATAATGTTTTAAGCCGTCCCATAGAAAAAACCCAAGTTCACTATGTACAGTACATCGCGCACGTTACCTTGATACCCGGGTTCATATAACGCAACTCGTGCCCACATGCCCCCTGGGACGACCTCCTAAATCCCTCTGTCGAGCAATCGCGCGCTTTAACTCGGAGAGGGAGAAAGGTGGGCATCCACGGGCATGTGGGCGTGAGTTGCGGGTGCGGTAGAGCGAATCGCTGGATACACAGAGAGGAGGGGCGACCGCCTCTCAATCTAGGTCATCAAGAACCGCACGAGGAGAGAAAAAAGCAGAAGAGAAGAGATCGAGGGGGAAAGAGGGGTATTTATAGACGAAGAGGTTGAGAGGGGGTTTGGCAGTTCGGAAGTTGTAGTAGGCGAGACTGGTCGACGGACGGCTGCTGTCATCATGATCTGTTTGCCTTTGACGTATTCTTTCATCATGCGAACGAAGCGCGCCTATCAGAGCGAGTCGTCGTAACGCATTCGGATTTTGACTTTCTGAAGGGCCGTCTCCAACGGTCCGACTTTGGAGTTTCGGATACGGAATAGGGGATTCCGTATAGAAAAGTACGAACAGCGCATAGCTTAATAATCAGGGCGACAAAGAGAGTTCGAGACACGAGGTTTTGGGCCTTAAAGCCGATTTCAGAAACCGATTCAGAAACCGAATTGAACCAGATCGAATGAGACAGATCGTTTTATATTCCGTATTCCGTAAGGCTCGTAAATAATGGAAAGCAAAAATAGGAAAAAAAAAGAATCCAGTGGCAGTTCAACAACGAGAGTCGAAACGTCGATAATAATGCGTACCAACTGCCACAGTCCAGGCTTTCTTCCCCCATCACAGCGCCCTATATCAAGGATGATGTCAGTGCCAAAGACGGACGGTTTGGGGTTCAACGGCGCCCGGGATCCAGGGGTCGGTGATTGGTCGGTCTGGAATGGGGCCCCGGGCTAGGGCGCCGAATGACCTGGATTCAAGCCATGCTCTAGGCCTTCAATTACACTAGAGAGCTCCCAAAGACACGCTAACGGGGCTGAGGATCAAAAGGGCCCGTGATAAGGCACCTGTCAGTCTGCGCTAGGGTCCCATGCGTGTTAGGTTCCTACGAGTACGTACGGAGTGGGTAGATATTCCCAACGCGAGGTGGTTTGGCAAAGGAAATATCAGGAGAGACTCGTTCAAGGTTCAACCTACGACTAGAACCGGGTAGGGAAGTCAACTCGCATGGCCAGCTCCAGGGCCGGTCTCATTGGAAATTCAGATCCTGGACCCAATGATTGGTGGTGCGACGGGCCACGCAACAGAAACCAACGCAGAGATGGCACGAAAGATATTCCGTGCTACCCTTCGTGCCACCGGTATGAGTGCACCGGTATAACATGATAGTCTTGGGGGGCTTGCATAATATGGACATGTCCGTGTGTTCTCTCGCAGTTCTCTCGCGCTGGTCCAACGACTGGCGACGAGCAAGGGCGATCACATCGGTCGCTTGCACGTTCGTTCAGGTTGGTAGCCGCCGCTTATATAGACGAACCGACCTATCATCTTACCGGGTAGGCATTCGTGGAGGAGGGAGTTGTCGCAAGCTACTCTGCCATTTGCTGGAATCTATTCCGTAGGAGAAACGATTGCAAATGCCTCCGTTGCTCCACGCCAAACAGTAGTGAGAGTAGGTAGTGAGAGAGTGAGAAAGAGAGGGGGAAACGTGACGGGTACCTAATGGATGAGTGATGCAATCTTAAACCTGGTGGGCCGGGTATATGCTATAGCCAGCCTATAGCCATATCCAGGGCCTATAGCACCGCCCAATAAGCCGCTATGATGGAGAAGTGAGGTGGATTTTGGTCGCAACTGAACGGAGTCCGCTTGGAGCGTTTCAGATCTCGCGACAGGGCGCTAGTCCAATCCGGGAACGTTCGCCTATCTTAGGGTACTGGTACCTGCATATGATGCTTACGCGCTAGTACAAAAGAGTCACTGTACATGAAGTCCGCTGTGACTCGCTCGCCCGTCGCGTCGCGCTAGGCCGTATATGGGAATGGGCGGGGCATCAATAAGTGAAAGTGACATGCGCAAACGGTTCGAGGTCCCCAGGTCACAGCCAAGAAGTCGTCCGTCTGCCTGAGGTCTCTCTCTCTCTCTCACTGACTCTTTCCTGCTGCACTCACTCACTTCTGACTGGATCGTTTGTTTACTCGTTCCACGCAGCATTCAATTCTTATTTCCTTTCCTCAATATTTGTACGTCACTGGTGGTGTCCTGTCTTTCCTTTTGATTCACTTCGAACTCGAGCCGAGGAATAGTTTCATGCGAACTGCGTCGCCACATCGTAGGTCCGATCCTCCAACACCCCAGCTGCATCCGTCGCCGTTATTTCTCGAGTGACTGGTATCTTCGGATGCCGAGATCGTGAGGCACTCAGCTGGTAGGAATTAAGGAGCTCTCACACCCTCTTTATAAAACTTTTCGATCCTGGTACATACTTGGTACAAGAACCAACTCTTCGATTGATTCATCTCGTTCCTTTCCATCATCCGCAACTGCACGGCATATTATAGCCACGCTTGTCTGAGACTTGCATCGATATCGACTGCACTCAAGTCAGTCATTCAGTTCCGTAGTATCCTCATACTACATACATCTCGATCCAGATTCTAAAAGGTTGGTCCGTCCGATACGCATCTCTTTTTTTTCTCATTTCGTTTCTTTTTCCTGTCCTCGTTCCCATCCTCGTATGTATGCGCGGCGAAAGCTTCCTGTGACCTGGCTATCCCTTCTTCGTCGACGGGGCTGCTGCTGGTTGCATGTAACACCGCGCATTGCAGGACATTGAGGGGAACTTCCGTCCACCCACCATCCCGTCCATTGGCTGGGGCATCCCACTCGCGAGGCGGAAGCTGTACCGTGGTCTAGGTATACAGTACGATCTACCCGGACTGTCGCCACCACTTACGAGTACTCGTACACTTGCGACCTTGCCCGAAACCGATCAAGATCGCCGTCAGAGAGAGTGCGAGACTGTCTGCTATCAGCCACATGGCCTATATCCTAGATGCCAGGGTCATGCGTGACAAAATCACGAGGTAGAACATATCCGGTTGGCCCACTAGTGCCGCTGTCTGCTCATCGTGTTGGCTCGATGCATCCTTCAGCATTGCTAGCTGCGTCTCTCTCTGCTTCGATCCATGCGTACCTGTAGACTGGGAGTCTCTTCTCTTCATCTCGTTCATTTACGCACTTCCAGCACTCAGACTGACACTTGAATTCGTGGACTAGCTCTAGGTATTGATTACCCGTCGAATCAGACCTTTTAGATTGTCCTTCTCTGCAAGTTTGCCGTTGCAACCGCCCTTTTCTGCGCAGTAGACTCTCTCATCTGCGACCGAGAGCAGTATTAGTTAGTGAGTGACCGAAGGATTCAAGCCGCACTTAGCCAGGCCCGACCGACCTTTCTACCCGTGGAAACAAGATCGCCGTCACGCATAGGATTTTATATTTCCAACTGTTCCAGTCGAATCGATCTGGGACTACTATTGGCTGACCATTACATTTGATACGGACTGCCAACTGAATCCGATCAAGCCCGTTCACTGTTGCCCCCTGCATATCATCCTCTTGCGATATCTGGTAATCACCCCGGTGGTAATTGTCGCAGGATTTCGGACGGTGCTCCTTTGTTATTCTACTCGGGACATCTTGACAGGGAAGCAAAACACCACGAGGCGCAACTGCAATAACTGAACCTTCTCCCTCTACAGCTCCTGCGAGCTGGTTATGCACTGTACCCTCCCGGTATACCTTCCAACGGACTAGGTTCAATCTGCCCCATATTCTACAACGGTACTGCCTGTTTCCTCGTCGTCCATCGCCCAGAATACGCGATCTACGGCTCCCGCCGTCGTATTACGGAGAAGCGCTCCTGCCTGTGATCGAACCCTGAGTTTCTTTCTAGTATAGGCTTGCATTGTTAATTCGGAAAGGATGAGTCAACACAGCCCCCCTCGTCGGTCCAGCTTTGGAAACTTGCTTCGACGTAGTAAGTCGGGTGAGTTCAAAGGTGGAAGCGGTACTGTGGGTGGAAGGAAAGTCTCGCAGCCTAGGGAGTCCGTCCCTAAATCCCCACCTCGTCTCCCGGCTCTCTATAATGGTTCCGAACTCCTCGAACCCTTTGGAGGCGACGTTCGTCCCGATTCTGTTGCTATCATCTCTGGAACGGCGGAATACTCGTCTAATAACTACATACATCACTCCGCTAGTGAACCTTCACGTTTCTCTATGTCGCCCTCAGTCGCGTTGCCTCCAGTTCCGCCCATCCCCAGTGGTGGTGCTTGGGCCGACCCGTATGCTCGTACAGAGAGCATGACGAACCGTGGTCGATACAGCTACGCAAGCAGCGCCATCAGCACTGTCAATAGCCCTAGAAGGGTTCGTAGGAGAAAAGATCCAACTCCATTCAAGTACGTTGCCGCTCACTCAATTACTGTTTCACACGAGGTCAATACTAATCTGTCTGCAGCATCTTGATCATTGGCACTCGTGGCTCCGGCAAGACTTCGTTCCTCGAGTTTCTCAAGACGTCTCTTGCCTTGCCAGCCAAGAAGAGATCACAACGATCGAACGAGATCGAACAAGAGGTCACCTCACGAGCAACTCGCTCGGGAAACTTCATACCTCACTACATTGAGAGTGACATCGACGGTGAACGTGTTGGAGTGACTATTTGGGATTCAGAGGGCTTGGAGAAGAATGTCGTGGACCTTCAGCTACGAGAGATGTCTTCGTTCTTGGAAGCGAAGTTCGAGGAGACGTTTGCTGAGGAGATGAAGGTGATCCGGTCACCAGGTGTGCAGGATACGCATATCCATGCCGTGTTCCTCGTTCTTGATCCGGCTCGGCTCGACCGCAACATCGCGGCTTCCAGAGCAGGTGGAAGCTACGGTGGAAAGCATGGTTTCGACTATGGACGTATTATTGGTAGTCTTGATGAGGACCTCGACCTGCAGGTGATGCGCACACTGCAAGGCAAGACAACGGTGATCCCGATCATTTCGAAGGCTGATACCATCACGACTGCACACATGGGTTTCCTCAAGAAGACAGTCTGGTCTAGTCTCAAGAAGGCCAACTTCGATCCTCTGGAGGCATTGAACTTGGACGATGACGATGACGTTACTGAACTTGACAAGTTTGACGAGAATGATGAGTACTTCACTGATGAGCTGGGAACCCCGTCTCCCATCGACGAACGCCGGACGTTTGGAAGTCGTAGTGACAGCAATTCTCCAGGCTCTAAGGGTACGGATTGGTCACCCTCCAAACTACAGCGTGTGTCGAATTCGTCGTCCGAAAGTACCGATGAACTGCCCATCCTCCCCATGTCTATCATCAGCCCTGACCTCTATGAGCCTGGAGCGCTTGATCGGAAGTTCCCTTGGGGCACGGCCAACCCATCCAACCCGGACCACTGCGACTTTACCCGTCTCAAAGAGGCCGTCTTCTCGGAGTGGCGTGGTGAGCTCCGAGAGGCCAGTCGCGAGCAGTGGTACGAGGGTTGGCGCACGAGCCGACTCAAGCATCGCAGCCCTGTGAATCGACGCCGTTAGGCATTGCGACAGGATTCGCAAGGACGCCCTCTGTTTTTCGACTGAAACGAACGGCTCACATTGTCGGGCAACTCTTCTTTTTCGTTCTTGTTACGAAGAAGAAAAACGACGTTGAATTTCTCTTTCTCGATTCGCGATAACTCGCAGCAATACAATACCCCTTGATTGTTCTCGCTTTCTCATTTCTTTTTCTTTACTTTTCGTTTCCTTTCCTCTTCATGCATCTTTTGAACGAATGACGTACAACGTACGGATCCTTTTTCCTGTTCCGGCGGTCTTATTTCGTAATGAGAGAGGGAAAAAGGACAACCGCAGGCGACAGGCAGATATCTTCTCATGGTCGAATTCCCTGGTGAAAAGAAAAGACACATATTACAACAGACGAAAAGCAAGCAAGCAACATAAAATGGACGAAACCTTTTTTGGAGGTGATGTTAAGGAAGGGCTATCTACAGTTCAGTACGGATATCATCGCTATGTTTGTCGGGACGAGAGAACTGGTCAAGAAAGATACGCTCTCGAGAGAAAGGGTGCAGCACGTATTGTGTACCTTGCCATACCATGCCTTATCTATCTTACCTCCATACGGGAGATTATCCTTCCGACTTATTTCAAGGAAAGAAGGATGGACGAAGGGAATTGTTTAGGTCTATGGTTGTTAGGACTAGGACTCGGACTTCTTTGCCTTGCTTTGTATGCGTCTTTCGTCGCATATATTTGTTGTTGTTGGCGGTCTGAGAGGATGGACTGAAGGAAGATGGACGATGACGATGGAGATTAGGTTAGTTTACTAACTGCTATGATGCTGAAACATGGTTGTTTATCTTAGATTTGTTGACTTGTTGACCATGTGAGTGAGTGATGTGTGAATGTAGTTAGATGTGATATGAGGCGATGCTCGTAGTCTGGACATTTTGAGTAAACCTGCATTGCAGGTACGGGCTGCGCGCGTTGATGCATGTGTGCGTCCAGTTGAACTCAAGTTTAATTCGTAGATCTCGCCTCGTATGAGCATGCCTGTTCTCGAATTCGAGATAGATTGTGTTGACTGAGGTTTTCTCAGGTGATTGTTGATCTGTTCAATGGACGGAGCACGAAGTGTGAGCTCTCTGGGTAGAGGAATACCACTTTCGTCTTCGCATCTCGTAGATCGGAAGTCAAGAAAACAAAGAAAAAAAGAGAAGAATTAAAACACGAGCAGGGAAATAATAGAAGAGAGAAAGTAGAAAACCGGAAAAAAGGACAAAAGGACAAAAGAGAAAAAAAGAAAAAAGAAACTCCCCCGGACAGGCTTGAACTGTCAACCTCTCGATGTACGTGCAATCTTTCCAATTTGAAGCTGGAAGAACATAACAGTCGAACGCGCTAGCCAATTGCGCCACGGAGGAATTTGGAATTTGTGATTTGTACGATGGGAGGGCGCGGGGTTATTGCGGGTTATAGGGTGGAGGTATCTAGGTGGGGCGAGGGGAGGATGCGGGAGGATGCGAAGAAGGGTGAGGCTGGTGAGTAGGTATGTGAATCAAGGATGAACGATGGGATGGGACTGATGATGAATGAGTTGTTTGTTGATTGAATTGAATCGATGAGAGGAGAGTGAGAGCGAGAACGTCGTCGGGGGCAGGTACATCCACGGGCCGCCGCCACTGCTAAAATCCACGGGTCCCGTTTAAGTGAATATATTCAGCCAGACCACCATGTTGCACCGTTTTGACTATACTGTACTATACTTATATGAATTTGAATCAATCGGCAGCGCTTTCGCAACATAAGTACTAATCATGGCTCAGTGTCGATTTTTAGGTAGTCTGGCACTCAATCAACGTTGGAACTACAAGAAACTTGACGCAGGCCGGATATAGATACCTTTGTACACTTCTGAGATTTGTAAACAAGTCGGTAGCTGAATAGTGTGATATGCACTGTACGAAATACCCGACGGTTGGTTGGTTGATTGCATGCATGCACGTATCCGTACGGATTAAGCAATCCGTGGCGCTCAAGGGCTGGAATTGACTGCAAATATTCATTTAACCGGGACCCGTGGATTTTAGCAGTGGCGGCGACCCGTGGATGTACCGATTCCCAACGTCGTCCCTTACCTTACCTCAATCCTCCCACCCGTGGTCCTGCCGCCCATCCAGAAAAGCGCGCATCTGGCTCGCTCTCGTCTCCCGTCAATGATAGCGCATGCGGGGTCCGAAGCACCGTCCCACTCCACCGTTCCCACCATTTCGTCACCTAAAATCGCGCTTGTTTCTCGGACGTCGTCTTCTCACCTCGGCCGTTGTACGAGTACGCGAGAGCGATTAATCCGTACGGAGGCGATGATAAGCGCGAACAGCTAGCGACTAAGTAGGACTCAGGGGGGTAATAAAGGGCGATAAGAACACCGAAAAATCACAAGCTCCTGATGGCACAGTTGGTAGCGCGTTGGACTGTAATTGAAATTTACCCTTAGAGATCCACAGGTCGTGTGTTCGAATCACACTCAGGAGACTTCTTTTTTTTTAATTTCTTTTTTGGTTTCTTGAGAACTTTCCAACTTTTTGGGTGCGAATTGAGCATCATTCTTTCTCATCTCGTTCTTTTTTAAAAGCGCGATAAGTGACTGTTTTGTTGATGGATAAGTTGAGATACGACTGTGTGCTTTTACATATTAATGGATGACTGCAACGGTGTTCGACGTTGAGAAGCGAATCTTAAAGACCACAACACAAAACTTGTCAAAATAAGAAAACTACCGTGACATAACTCTTTATCGTACAAAATCATATTCAGAGTCCCACATTGCACTCAGATTGAGGATGGGCCGAAGTTATCAGAGGCCGCTTCCAAACGGGCACCTCAATGGGGTCACCATCATGATACCGCGCAATCCTCGGCGTCGCAAACAGCAACGGATCGCCACAATACTGTGGTTCCAATCTCTCCACCTCGCGCGTCGATTCCCAGAACACGGTCCCATACCGATACAGCTCGCCAAAGGTGCCCGGTCTATGGTCGACGTCGAGGAAGCCGTCTTTCTTGATAACGTCGCCGAGCGCGGGTGTGCCGCCCGCTGAGTTGTGGTAGACCTTGTACATATGGCTCTTCTCGAGCATCTCGACGACGAAGTCCTCAGCTCGTTTCCGTTTTGCGAGATCCGGCTCATCCAGCCGTGTCGTGAAGAGCTCGGCTTGCTTATACCCGTCATAATCCGTGCGGATAGCGCCCAGAACACCATTCTGAATCCCCTCCACCATAAACGTCTTCTCCCACCAAAACTCCCGGCCACTGAAGCACGTCTCGATATCGAACAGACTGCGCGTGCGATCGCCCAGCAGCATATGCGCGACATAGTCGCTCATCTCAGCCAGCTTATCCTTGAACCCCCAATCTGCCATGCCCTCCGCGAGCCCGACGTCGCGAATCAGGGGGTGCTTATGGAACCCGACGGCGTTCGTGCGGCCCCGCCACATCCACCGGTACGAGACGTGCCAGGTCTTGATGAAGAGACACCCTTTGCGCGCCGCGAGCATGTAGTTCCCGAAACTGCCCCACGGCTTCCGGATCTGTCCGTTGATGATCCACACGGCCATCTCGTACAGCGAGTCCGGCGCCGTCAGGGCGTTCCAGAAGAGCGTGTCGAGGTGCGTATGCAGCATGTTCCCGACGTCCATCCAGACGCCACCATGCTCGAAGAGTAAAGGTAAACGCACGAGGTCGGCGGCGTGTTGCGCCGCGTGTTTCCCGTCCATTGTGCGCTCGTTGAAACATCTTGGGAAATACAGCTTGCTCACGAAGTTGTAGACGTTGTTGGGCGAGCCGTCGTTGATGTCGACGAGACGCACGGTCCATTCACGACCGAGTTTCCGCACCCAGTTTATGACGGTATGCTGGTAGCTTGGGTACATGCTGTCGAAGCCCTTGTCCCAGAAACACCAGACGTTTTTCTCTGAGGTCACGGGGCGGAAGGTGTGGAGTTCCGCTATGATCTCCGCTTCGGGGCGGAGGTCGAGTTGGGACTTGGGCACGGCACGGAGGCCTGTGGCCGAGGGGGGTATTGTAAACTTGTCCTTCATTTCATGGCAGGGGGTGGTGTTATGATGATTGAGATGCAAGGACAGCTGGTTCGAATGTGAATCGAGCATGTTGATCGTGTTGTGAGGTTACTCTCGAGTGCTTTAAAGATGCTTGCTTTGTTGCTTCGAGTTCTGAGCTTGCTTGTTGCCAAAAGAGATCCCAAAATCGTGGTAAGTCCATCCTATTTAACCTGCCCCTACCCGACCTGTGATACCTTTTCCCGCCCAGCAGAACAATGATTGGATTTCTCGCCAGATGCTGTGCCATCTCCTCACAGAAACTGAGCCATCAGACCCGCCACGATCTCTCCTTCTCCGTGTCGCAAACATACCGTCGGCTTCTCTGATTCATCCTGACGGGCTCCATTGTCCTCCTGTCTCAGCCCTGCCGATAACCCGACGAATCTCGGCCATCCCATTCCTCAACACAATTTCTCGTACGTCAACTACCGACATCAGAGAAGTCCCCATTGTTCTGAACTTCCATATGATATCTCCCTCCAAACTCGCCGATCACGCAATGTCTCGAGCAAGTATCGAGATCAACAAGTTCTCATTCTCACATCCCGTCCTTTTGACAAAATTCAGTGCTTCGTTTTGAGACATCTAAACATGACAATCTGAATCAACATCATGGACTTTTCCCCTCCCCATAACCACGAAAACCCGCCAAGCCCCTAACTTCGTTAATGGACCCCTAGTCTAACCCGCTCCAGCAAAGCGCCATCGCGCCAACTTCGCAACGGGAGATCGACGCTAAACCCCCCGGTCCCGTGTAACCCAATGGGGCTTAGCCGGATGATTCATTGTGACGGGAGCCGCAATTCTGGGGCTTCGCGAACGTCCGTGGAATAGTAGTTCGTTAGGTAGGTAATTCGGAAGGGCGGGAAAGACAATCGGAAAGGAAAGAATAGAATAATCATCAGCTTATTTGCATAGCCCCTAAAAGATGAGATGAGAAAGAGAGGCGAGAATGAGATCGGATTGTGCCTAGGTATGTACTACATGACGAACACGCCGAAGACGACGTCGGAGTTAAGCATCTCCAAACGAGAGACAAGAACGTCTGGCTATAAAAACGCTGTGCAACGCCATATCAATGTCTCTCTCGCATTCCCATCCCCCATCATATGACCAAATCCTAGATTCCTATCCTATCCCAATCCCGACATCATGATCGAAATCAGCCCTACGTCCCTCTACGTGGCCCCCCTCTCCCCCCCCCCCAAACTCCAAATACGCCCACCTCTCCACCAAAACCCCTGAATTCGTCGCCGCTGAACCTGCCTTGGCAGCCCTCTACGACAAATTCTGGTCCCTCCCGGACCTCCCTAGTTTTCGGCATGCAGCAGGCACCGCGGACGCCATCATGCCTCCCGGCGCACCGGATCGCTACGCGGCCGTGCGAACGGAACTTCGCCATTTCGCCGCGCGCGATGGGACTACAATCGAGTTGAAGGTGTATAAGAGCCCCGAAGTGAGGAAGGGTGCTACGCTTGTTTACCGGATGCATGGGGGTGGTAAGTTTTCCCTTTCATCGTAGTCCCTTTTCTTACTTAGCATACTCAATAATCCCGACGTACTCGTGAATTTAAGACACGGTCATGAAGAAAGGGGGCTAACACAACCAGGTTTCTGCGTCGGGAATCACGAGACCGATGGCGCGGAGAACGTCTACGCGGCTACGAATCCGGATATCGTCGTCGTGAGCGTGGATTATCGCTTGTTTGTCTTTCTCTTATCCCCTCCCCTTCCGTTCCGTCCTTCCCCACCCCTTTTCACACTCACGCATCCCGAGTACGAGTACTAATACCGCTCAGAGCACCCGAGCATCCCTTCCCGATCCCCGTCGAGGATAGTTTCGACGGCCTACTCTGGGTTCGTTGACCCCCTTTCATGGTGAATGTGTGTTAACGCAGCGCAGTGCAAAGCAAACGCCGAATCCCTCGGCATCGATCCCGAGAAGATCATCCTCGCCGGCAGCAGTGCGGGCGCGAATCTCGTGTGTCCCCTTTTCCCTCTCTCCCCTTCATCCCCTTATCCATCCCCACCCTTCAACACCATCTAACCCTTCCCACCCAGGCCGCCTCCCTAACCCTCCTCGCCTGCGACGCCCACCTAACCGGGATCCTCGCACAAATCCTGCACTTCCCTTCCCTCTGCCACCCCAAGTTCCTCCCGACCTCCAAATACGAATTCGGCAGCTACCACCAAAACGCATCGAACGTCGTCCTCAGCGTGGGCCGTTTCGAGGCCTTCATACGGGCGTATATCCCCGATCCGGAAGTCGACGAGCGGCATTCGCCGTTGCTGGCGGGGAGTTTGGCGGGGTTGCCGCCTGCGCGTACGTATTTTCTTATCCCTCCTGCCCGATCCCTCCCTCCCACCCTTCTCACATGATCGCTCCTTGCCCATGGATATTACTGACAAGAAACCCCAGTAATCCAAGCCGCCGGCGTCGACATAGTCCGCGACATGGGCCTCGCCTACGCCGAAGCCCTCCAAGCCGCCGGCGTCCCCGTCCACGTCCACGCATACGCCGGTCTCCCGCACTGTTTCCCGGCCTTGATTCCTACATCGCCCAGCACGCCCGTCTTCTACGACCGCTATAATGCGTTCTTGCGGAAGTTTGCTTCTAGTTCGGTTTAATTCCAGTTCGACTTTGTTCCGGTTCGACTTATTTCCAGTTCGACTTACTTACTTCTTGTTCAGCTTAGGCACATCTCAGCTGAGTTTCATCTAGCCCTGGTCAGTGGTTATTTCTAGCTCGGCATGGTCAGATTGAACCCGGAATGGAATTTCAGGGACACTTTGTTTATCTACCTTTCTGGCCCTTTGGGGTGTCTCACAGTTGTCTGCATATTATATCTACCAACTTGGAATCGTAGGATCTGCTTCCATGATAAGCGTTTGCCGAGGCCAGCTGAATAATTTCTTCAAACCATGTTATCAATTATTATGTGTGCCTCATCAACATCTGAACACACCTAGACGGCATGTTGTGTGCTTATGGCACCCGTTATCACATATTACCATTAGGGTCACTCAAGAAGGAAGAAGTGCAACTAAAATCAGCCTGGGTCAACAAATGTAATATGACGCGACCGCATCGCCGATATATTTAGGGATACTCTGTTCTGGTCTCCAACGAGGCCCTTGAACCCCTAGTCTAGACCTAGCAGCACTACTCATTAACAAATGTCAAACAATACAGATATCTCAGCTCCGCGACATCAGTCTTCGTGAGTGGTATGATGATGATGCATACACTCGGATTGCGGAAGCAGACATCATGATATACTAGCATCGAAACAATCTCTCCTTTTCTGCCTTCATCGTGATTCGTCAGAACAGTGAAGAACGCATCAGACCAATCCCCAAGCCAGAGGCTGAGAAAGGCAGTCCAGCAACGAGCTCATATTCACGAGCCGCGACCCTTCTCTCTGAATACACAAATTCGTGCGGGAGATTTGACGCCAGAAGAAACAACCAATTGCTGTATGGATGTGCGACGGGATTTGCAACCAGATCACTCCATGATTTCTCCTAGAACGGCTCATAATGAAGCTTGAATCAAATCATACCGTGGTCCTAACCAAGGGCCCTGTGTAGTACTCCTAACGGCGTATTCTGTATTACTTTCCCAAGTAAGAAGGATAGAGGCTCTTCTCAAACTTTGGGAGTGTCGAATCGGGCGCAAAGTTTGGGTGATTGATGATGGCCTGAAAAGCCATAGACAACAATGGAGCGGCACTGTACAAGATCAGAGTTAGTATACTATCAAGTACAGCATGGTTTCTGACATTTCGGGAGCTTCAATGACCGGTGACCACGCAACTGGGAAAATGAAGGGTTGGACGCTTACTGCTCGGAGGCCGGCATCTGTGACGCGTCATGAACACTGATTGAGCGGTTGACGACTTTCTCTTGGTCACTCTGTGGCTCCTCATACCGTCGACCTACAACGCGACTAAACGTGCGACGATCGTTCTCTATGACAGCATCGGCAACGGTCTTGTTGAACATCTTGTTGTATCCGCCGTAGAATTTCTTCTCAACGTGCTGCAGGTGTTCCACCAGTTTTACGGATACGGGGCGTTGTGTTTCTGACAACGGTTGGAACAGCCAATCACTAGTACTAGGCTGCTTCTGGTGGTTGAAATCCGGAGGGAGACCATCTGTATACCAAGCAGTGGCCTCTTCAGCTGATAGAGTATCAACGAGTGCTTTGGCGCGTTTTCGGCCCTTCTTCTTGTCACCACCCTCGTTTTCGTCGGGGCAATCAGGGCAATCACCCTCAAGGAGCTGGAATATCGATACAGAACGGTCATTACTTCCTCCTTCCGTGGGACAAGCAATAGTACGCCGAAAAGAGGGTAGAGTCTGATGAACCGGGTTCATCATTGGGTTCTCGTCGTCAAATTCGCGTGGCCTCTGCAGAATTTCCTGGTCAAGGGCTGTGGGTCTGACCTGTCGAACACCTGGTGGTCCCGCGGTCAAGGGCGCCGGTGCGCCTCGTCTGGGTGGGGGAGGCCCAATCACGCCGGGATCTTTAGATTTCACCCATGGCTGGGCTGGTCGACCATCTGGTTTTGGAAGCTGAAATATATTAGTAAAAGTACCCGAATAGGATGCTTCACGAACATACTCCACCGCTTGAGTTAGGCTGGGGACGATGTGAGGCGAGGACCTGCTGTGCGGCTCGCTGCATCGGGTTGGGATAGGAGGCCAAGTTTGACAGGCTATTGAAGTTCAGAGTAGCTATAGACTTCATGATATCGGCTCCATTGCTTCCACCGCCAGGTTCCGCAAGACTCGTGGTTGCTGCAGAATTTCCTGCAGCAGCAGCAGCAGCAGCGCTAGTAGTAGGGTCAAGAGATGTTTTCTTGTTGGTATCCAATAAATTACCGTTGCTGCTCAACGCATTGGCACCACCGTTGACAGTAGACTCCAGAAGACCAGACATGCTTGGAGCGCGTTGGGTGTCAGGAACTACTACACCGAACTTCTGCAGCACTTGTCTCTCCTGCTGCGTCATGATCACATTCGGAAGGGTAGCGTCGGCATTTGAACGCAGTGGGCTGATAGCCCGTTCGGAGTTTTGCTGCAGTGGAGTATATGGTAGCTGGGATGAACCAGCGGAGGATTCGTCCTGATAGGGGATAAGCGTCTTGACCGTGCGACCCCGGCGTACAGGAGGCTGAAGTGGTTGGGTTTGTGGGTTGTAGACAGAGCCCACCGTGGTATACTGGCGAGGAGGCGTGGGCTCCTGTGCTGTCAACGGCTGCAGCTTCTGGAGTACTCGTTCCTGGGAATAGCTGGCCTGGTCGAGTAACGATGGTAGTAGCGGTGGTCGAGTATCCCCCGACTGACGGTGGGGAGCTGATCCCATCGTAGGTTTGTAGTCGGGCATCTCCATCGTGCCTGAATTGTCTTGTCTGCCTATTGGATGAAATTAGTGAATGGCGGCCGACAAAGCGAAGCAGTAAGTAGAATGGAACAACCTCGAGGGAACTTCAAATGATTACAATGGCTTCTAATGGGTGGGGAAGGGAGTCTGAGGGGAGTAGTCGTGATGAAACAAAGGCCAGGCACTCCTTGGTACCTCGACTGACTGTTGGTTAAGGAACTGTTGTACTGCTATTTTGGAGATAGGCGTGATGGGCTGGCACTCGGCGGATGATGATTGACGATGACGGGGTGGGGACTGCGGGTGCGGCGATTGTGGGAGGGAGAAGGGGATGAGAGATGAAATGGGAAAGTGGAAAATCGAAAGGGAGAGAATTATCGTGGGTTTTCCGGAAAAGCAAGAACAGAGGCAAGCACAGAAGCGAGTCGCAGCTGCTGACTTTCGCTTCATACAGATTTTGGAAGGCGCACAGTCGTCATAGCCTCCAGTACCTACCTGCCTTGTCCATCTAGAGACAGGTTTCTCGCCCACGGTCGTCCCTGCCCAGGTAATTGAAAGGGAAGTCTTGCAAGTGCCAACAGTAAGTGGCAAGCCTCCGAAAAGGAAAGTGCGAGTTGATCTACGGTACATAGGAAGGTAGGTACCGTCTCGCGCGATGGCTTTATGTCACTGCCACCGAGTGTTGTGGGCAAGAAGCCAGCCGTCAGGAGCGAGATGAATCAGACAGGCAAGCACTTCGGATGAAAGATTACCAAATGGTTCTGGCTTCGGCATGAGCCTCTTCATCAAACCCCGATCTGCTTTTTGCTGCAAGCACGGAGTATTAGCATCCTTACTGCATCGCATGCAAGCTCGGCCCCTCCACTCAATATCACGGAGTCGCTGGTCATTTAAGGCCCGTCTTTTTGCGCATGGAAAGATAGGCAAAATTATGGAGAAGAGGAAAATATCCCGTCACATGCAGTTGATATATCTACCTATCGAAAAGAAGGACGTAAGGAGAACATGATATTACAGCGAACCTACCTACCTTTTACATACCTCGCCTCGATCATCATCACAACTCATAGCACCACTGCTCCCACAAATATTGTGGAACGGCGACAATTCTGGGGGTAAAAGAGTGCTCGTTTGAACTTACTAACACCACGACTCATTATCAGTACGAGAATAGACGACAGAAGAGAGGACCTGTTCACGTCCAACGCGGTGTTCTTGAGTCTTGCTTGATTCGCGAGCCTCACGTATCTTTCTTCATCCATACCCAGATCGTGCCAATATCCAAACGAATGCTCTCGATTTCCTGATATGCTGATTATTACCCCATGACTTCCATCCACTGCAGATGGGAGATGCCCAGACACCGAATGGACACGAGTACAATGAAGTATACCTAATCTGATTGTCCGTACCTGCAGAGTTCTGTCTCCGCGCAGCGTACATCAGATCGGGCAAGCAATCAGGTTCCGTATATAACATCGTAAGTTCGTCGGAGGCATCGGCATCGGCACCGGAGCACGGAGCCTGCCAGTCTCCCGAGTCCATGGAGCCGTTCAGTCTTCGAGGTTACATCTGTGACCACAGACTACAGGCATGTAACCCATTGACACGCGTGAAAGTCGAATTGTTCCCGTTGGTCCCGCTCGCTGACTCGTGTCCAGCGCTGTGCAAGCGCCAATGGTTTCATTACAGGATGCAAGAAAATCCTGCCAACGCTGCAAATAGCGAAACAGCTTGGCTGACGAGGTCAGTCTCTTTACCCGACAGACTAGGAGTGCCGAGGTCCTGCGACCGGAGCCCACTTCGAGGAGAATCGAGAAGAGATAGTGTACCTGAGTAGGTAGGTACTTTTGCCCAAGTTAGGACATACTAACTGGTGAGAGGTTTCTTGTCTCTACTTATATAGTACGATCCAGAAATAAAATGGGAATCCAAGAGTGTTTTTGAGGAATTCGGGCTTGCTGTTCGTGAAGCCAATCAAGCAAGGGAGCTTTCGGTACGTGCGCATACTAGCTTGATACTGTGTATTATGTACTGTAGCCATCTCACCAGCCACAGATGCTGCCGCCACACGCGCGGGAATCTGATCGAGTGGTGAGCAGTCATCTCTGTGAGACCGACCTAAATTACCCTACCTACCTAGGTCCTACCTATGCCGTTGGCGTGGTGCTGCCTGTCCATCGTCCTGGGATACCTAGTTCGTCCTTAGCTCGTTCATGGCATTTCGTCGGATATAGTGCTCGTATCATGAATGGCCAGTTATCTCTAGCACGGCAGCAGCCCGTGGAGGAACTGCCGCTTGCCCTGAACGAGTTCTGCGCCATTCTGTCAGATGCACAACGACGCGACTTGGCTGCCATTCGGACTGTTCCTGATGCCGACTCGATTCTCGTTTTTACTGCGCAACTCGATTCTGCCAATAGAAGTAGGAGGGGCAGCAGTGTTGGTAGTAGAGTCAGTAAAGTCTTGCAGTCGACTCGGGATTTTTG
This sequence comes from Xylaria sp. L1 SY-2022, assembly GCA_023079495.1. Lineage (NCBI taxonomy): Eukaryota > Fungi > Ascomycota > Sordariomycetes > Xylariales > Xylariaceae > Xylaria > Xylaria sp. L1 SY-2022. Next base: position 35,268 of record JALIDW010000016.1, on the reverse strand, counting down.
TGCTGTCATCGACACCTTCGTGTCAGCGCGTCCCGAGATCGCGGCGCTTGTCTGGGGCAGTGTCAAACTGACGATGCAAGTAAGTATCGCAATCGAGACCTTTACATCTGCCTCGTTCGTTAAAGAATAATAGATCATTGTAAACTACACATCCTACTACGAGGCAGTATCCAGTCTGTTTATGAAGCTTGGTCATTTCTGTCCCCTCTTTGCTGATTACGGGACGCTCTTCCCCAGCTCAGAACGACTACAGAAGTCGTTAAAGAATTTTCATGCGTCTATCGTTCGGTGCTGTAGGCATGTGATAGTGGCAATCCAACGACCATGTACGAGCTGCTGTTAAGACCTCGTCGTCACATCTAACAATGGTAAAGGGCACAGTCAGGTCTTCCATGCTTTCTACACGTCCTTCGAGCAAGAATTCCAGTCAGACATAGATGATATCCGCAGATGCAGTGACAACGTCAAAGACGCCGTCAGCTTTGCCAAGGCATATGTTGATGCACAAGAACAAAAACTTCAGGGGAATGAGCGAGCAGCTGCCTTAGAGAGCAGGAATCTATTCAAGTCCTTTGTTTCACGTACAAGAGACGACCATGAGAAGCTACGTGCACTTCTAGTGCAGAGAGAAGAACGAGAAACATGTACGGGACCACCTTTCCAGTTCAAGTCTATTGACCTAAAGCAGTTCTTTTGTCGTAGACGATCGAAGGCAACAACTGTTAGATGCACTATGCACTTACCGCCCTGAACGACTGCTGAAGCAAAACCAACGGAAACGTTTTCGTGATACCGCAAGCTGGATCTTCGACACCACCGAATTCCGTGAGTGGATCGATGCAACAAGTCCTTCTGTTTTGTGGTGCTCTGGCAAGAGTAAGTCACGCGGGTTCCTGCATCTCATGGCAGAGACTATATTAACAGCCACTTCATCTTAGTTGGATCGGGGAAGACCGTCGTCACGTCAGTATATTGAACATACGAGTCGCCCATCATTGTATTAATAGGGTTATAGTGCAAGCGTGATCGACCACTTACTCCTCGAAAAAGGACGGTCCAACTGTCTTGTGTCTTATTTCTTCATTACTTCCAGCGACCAAGAATCTCTAAGTGCCGAGACGGTTATGAGCTCCATTCTACGACAAAGACTCCCACCAACGACTGACTTGTCTCAAGAACTGGAGGAGAGACTCCGACGCCTTAATAATGAGCACGAGCTTGATGAGATCGTCAAGTTCATTTACGATATCACGCACACATCGCGGTCATATATACTTATTGACGGATTAGATGAATGCGAAAACCCGAATCGAGATAAGCTACTGAAAGCGCTTTCATCTCTGGTTACTAAAGCAACGAACACGCGATTGTTCCTAGCTAGCCGGGAAAGCCTCTCGGGGGAGATGCAGAATCACTTTTCTTCAATATCAATGGCCCAAATGTCCATGGGCGTCTCAGCGGTACACAACGATATTTTCACTTATATTAATGGGATCCTTCAGGAGAAGATAGAGTCGCAGGAATTGGCTGTCGGAGACCCTGGCTTAATCGCCGAAATCAAAGAAGCACTAATACAAGGTGCTGATGGCATGTAAGCCTCAAGTTCGCGTTGATTGTATCTTCTGGACTGCTAGCCTGACGTGGTACCTTAGGTTTCTCTGGGTCTTTTTCCAGGTGCATGAAGTCTGCGATCAGAGCTGTGATGAGGATATTCGTCAATGCATCGCAAATCTTCCAGCGGATCTCAAAGAGACTTTCAGTCGAGTCCTGCATCGTATTGCCTCTCGAGGGCATAACAAGAGCAAGTTGGCCCGAAAAGCATTGCCATGGATTGCCGCATCTGCTAGGCCGCTATCTCTTGAAGAGCTTCAAGAAGCCATTGCAGTAGAGATTGGCCAACCGTACTCCATACCAGAACGCCTTTGCAATGATGCGAATGCTATCATTTCGTCCTGTGAAAACCTAGTGCATGTCGACGAGGAGGATCATTCGGTTCATTTTGCCCACCATACCATCAAGAAGTTCCTGGTTCGCCGTCCTAATCTGCTTCAACGGTCTCCTGGTCATGACGATGACATGCGGGGTTTCTACGTTGACCTCGAAGAGGCAGACCATTTCATCGGCGAAATATGTGTCACATATCTCAACTTCAACGATTTCAAGACGACGCTGAGCCGAAGATCTAGACCATTAACCCTCCCCGATCCACACGATATTGCATGGACTGCGTTAGGCCCAAGGTCTAAGATTGCTTCGAAACTAGGACGGCGGTTTCGACAAAGCGGATTCTCAGAATCTGTTGAAATTAGCCGCATTGTGCAATCCAGTACGAATGCCTCTAAGTCGTCATCAGAGGCGATGTATAACGCACATCCGTTCCTCAAGTACGCGTCAACTCACTGGTTTTTCCACACCAAGGGCTTCCGGGATGACAAATCGAAGACGTGGACCCTTTGGAGGAACATAATTTCCGACGGTCATGAGCTGGCAATTCAGCCGTGGCAGTCCGATTCCAATGCGGATAATCTTGATCTGGAATGGGCTCGAAAAGCCAACCACTCCGCACTAATATGTCTCATTCTTTGCTCCCGCTCTCTCCCATCAACAGAAATTAGAGAGATTGTTGACAAGGCTATTGACGAAAATGACATACCACTCCTAGATGCTGTCGTACGGCTTCGCAACATCCCCGTATTGGCAGACTACACACTCCAAGCATCTAGTAGGAACGGCCGTTTAGATCTTGTCAATAAGCTACTTGAAGCCGGAGCTAACTTGAATGCCCCTGCCGATCGTGGTGCCGGAATGTCGTTAAATGCACTTCAATCAGCCGCTTGGGGTGGCCATTTAGAGATCGTTAAAAGGCTTCTTGAAGCTGGTGCTGATGTTAATGCGCCCCCTGCGAAGAGCTATGGCCGAACTGCACTTCAAGCAGCTTCCGAATATGGTCATCTAGATATCGTCAGAGGGCTACTTATGGCTGGGGCTCATGTCAATGGTGCCCCTGCTAATGATAGTGGCCGAACTGCGTTGCAGGCGGCTGCTGAATACGGACATCTGGAGGTTGTTGCACTGCTACTTAGAGCTGGAGCAGATGTCAATGATTTCCCAGCTAAGATTAATGGCCGAACCGCACTCCAAGCGGCTGCCGAAGGTGGCCATGTCGGTATGGTTAAGAGGCTACTTGAGGCTGGAGCTCATGTCAATGCTTTTCCTGCTATTGATGGTGGCCGAACTGCATTACAAGCTGCTGCTGAATATGGCCATATAGAGGTCGTTGACATGCTACTCGAAGCAGGGGCTTACGTCAATGCTTTTGCTTCTGATGTTCACGGCCGAACTGCCCTCCAGGCAGCTGCCATAGGCGGGCATCTCATTGTTTCCGAAACATTGTTTGCGGCTGGTGCGGAATATGACTCTGTGCACGGTAGGACTGCACGACCAACCGAAGGTCGACAAGTGGACATATTCGAAGTGCTTAACGGGGATCGAACTGACATTGATTCTCCGATGGTGGCCAGAATGGGCCGGACTGCGCTTCAAGCTGCTACCGAAGGTGGCCATCGGCAAGTGGTCGAACGACTGAGACGTGCAGGTGCGAAGTAGTTTATCTCCGTCTTCCGGCATAATCCTCGGGAGGCTTTGCAAAATGTTGCTATGCAACGATCCCGTCATCGAACTATACATAATCGCCAAATTACCAGCACAGCATTATCGGTCAGAGGTGACAAATTTTCGTTGCAGGTGTTGAAGAATGCTTCGACGGGCCTGAAAGACTGTGATTTGCAGTTGCATGGAGCGAGAGACGACATCAGGACATAAAGATGGTCATTCCAAGCGACCTCCGCAGCGTCGTATCAGGCCCGTTCTCCTCGCGAAGACCTTCCCACCATTACCCCTGATTGCGGGAATCTGATTTCGACACGCGACAAAATAGAGAAAAAGCTTGTGCTCGCCCGCTCTGTTGCCCACGATGATGTTGCTATTAGCGTCTTAGGTACGGTGACTACCTATCTAAGACGCCAAGAACCGGCATACTGAATTTGTAGAATTAGAAACTATGCAGACGGGCTCTGGGCATGTTACAAGCGTGAGTATGGTACGGCTCACACCTCTGTGCTAACTCCATTCTTTCAGTGGCTCGTCATGTTCATGCTATGTAATGTGCCTGCTTGATGTCGTAGTGCAGTTGGGGATGCAACTCACATTGGAAACCAATCAACTGAGAATAACGACACAGCGATACCATCAGAGGATGAGATCCGAGGGCATGAGTAATCCGTCTCGCCAAGGGCCTAACCATCTCCGACTAAGTCCAGGCTGAGGTTGTCTCGGTTGTCCATGTGTCTCCTAGATGATTCGTAGTTGCTATAAAAAAAATCTTGCGGCTAGAGATGATCTCATTCGTGTCCAAGAAGACCAAAAAGTCGGGCCGTCCGAGACTTGACAGGCCGTAGGGTGGATGGTCGGAAAAGGTAATCTGTAGGGATCGAAGGGATGCATGAGTGCCTCTTGGCAAAGCAGCTTAGTTTTCGATGGGAGTGGGCTAGGGACGGATAATGCTCCTAGAACCCGGAGACTCGGATGCTATCACAGGCCCGGTCCAATGCTTACCCATCAACAGACGTGGCGGGAGTAAACCAGGTCTAGGTATTATGGATTACTATATAAGCCACGGGCAGATCGTGGGTTAGGTCTCTTGCAAGATGCAAAAGGGGAGATTTACCATGGACGAGCTACTCGTAGGTACTCAATGCTGTGAATCTCCATCTCCTTATTAGCGGAATCCGTAACTCCTCATGTTTGACGCTTGATACTACAGGCTTCCTTCCTCCCTCCTCGTCCGTACTTCGTACTTCGTACTTCGTAGTGCACTTCTCCCGGAGCGTACTTCGTACTAAGTAGAGAAGGAGTCGCAATCGACGGAATGCAATTCCGCACTGGCAAGGCACTAGAGAGAAGACATGGCACCCACACCCTGTGGGAGAGAGGCTATTCCCGACGCTTAATCATAGGAATCTAGTGCGGGAGGGGAGGGTGGTCAGGGTACGGATAAAATCCAGCTACCTATGATTCATGGACGCACACACGAAATATTCCGGAGGAGAAATTGAGCAGATAATACCTACGAGTAGGTTGGTGGTATTTTCTTCCCGTCAGACGGAACAATAAGGGGCTTCGAAAAGAACGTCTAGAAGCAAGGCACGGATTATTACTGTCTTACATCCAAGATATTACGTTCCCTTATACGGTTTAACTACCGGTATTAACACGACGGAAAGACCTCAGCTCGAAGAGCTCGAGCTCACATCGCACGGTACCGTGTGCAGAGTCGTGTTGGCACTGGTATGGAGTGCCTACGAGTGCCTACTGCACGTTTGATCTTATCAATCTGTGGACCGGGCTAACCCGCATAGGCATAGCCGCGTCGAGCCGTCGACCCTGCATATCCAGCTGTGTGTTTTGGATGACTAATGGTCTGCGCTACGGCGTTGGCTATTCATAGCCAAGACAGGAACTCCCCCAACATCATGGATCGACTTCTCTACGGAGTCGTGCGGTTCGGGATACCGTAGCACTACCGGAGGGGACATCTAATGAAGTGCAGGTTAGGTTATGGCCGCTGGCCACGGACCACCAACGGATTACCGACCGATACAGTATTGTCGTGACTAAATCCGTAGTGCGTAGCGACTTCCTATGTTTAGGACTGTTTGACTAGCGATGCATTGGCAGTCGCGTTGCAGGATAGACTTCGGGTCTAGGCTGGTTGCAGTTAGGCGGCGTCGCTCGACCCCATCCCCCTCGTCCACTAAGATCACGAGGTGATAGCCCAGGATTCCCACGAGGAAAGGTATATTTGGCCTGGGCGTGAGTCTTATTTAACGGGACACAAACCAAGCACGCTTCTTCACCTCAACCAAGCCTCACGGCTAACCCGCTCGCCCTGCAACTAATCATATGACTGAACTGTGAATTTTCCGCCTGCTTATCCCGTTCAGAGCTAGCAGCTTTTCTCTGTTGATACTTGAAGCCCCTGTGATCGTCGAGACTTGCCTACCTCCCTGCTTAGACCCCGTCCCGCCTCCGAAGTCACAAACTGGGGGGAACGCTGACATAGAGAGAGACCCTCACATTCTCGAAGCCCAATCACTATCACTATCTCTCTCTCTATTCTCCATTCTCTCTTTCTTTCCGTCTCACTAGGACTTTGTCTCTCATCGTCTTCACTCACTCACTACCTACCTAGACAGCCTGTTAGCCCGGTCTCCTCAGCAAGAGCTGCTCCTCCGACGCCATGGACTTCTCTCAGGCCTACTTCAATGGCAACCAGCCATACCAGTACATGGCCAACTCCCCCATGACACCTTCCACCACGGCCGCCTCTGACGATTTTGGTCATCAGCAATCGCCTCATGTTCGTAGCCCGTCACCTTGTTCTCTCTAGACTGCTTTGCTTTGCTTTGCTTTGTCCCCCTTAGTTTCACAGATAGCGTTCCCTTCAAGCAACATGGGACTGATCTTAGTCGTCTTATACGATACAGGCGATGTACGAGTTTCAAAGCCACGATCAATTCCAGCCGAGTTTCGATCAATTCACCCAATTCAACCCCCACCAATCCATGCCCGGTCCTCCGGGGCCCCCGACGCCGCCTACCATGCCGATGCATGGGCAGAGCCTCAATGGTGGGTTTTCGGTACAAGGTAGCGCTGCCGACATGCTCTCCCTGACAAGCGTGGATCCAGACCCGAACCGGCCACAGGGTTCTAACTCGGACGAGGATGATCTGAGCCCTGCCCAATCACGCCGCAAAGCCCAGAACCGAGCTGCGTAAGTGATGCTTCTTTGAGGGGGAAAAGGGAACGGAATATCAGAGCGAACTTCGGTTGTCTATGCTCGCTTTACAGCATAGGGGCAGATGCGAAGATAATTGTGGTTATGTTACTATGGAAACGGGCATAGATGGCGCTCGATGCTAACAGAGGTTCAATCAATCTAGCCAGCGAGCCTTCCGCGAGCGCAAAGAAAGACACGTCAAGGACCTCGAAGCTAAGCTCGCCAGCTTGGAGGCAGCGCAATCGCAGACGGCTACGGAAAACGAGAAGCTCAAGCGTGAGATGCAGAAGATGAGCACGGAGAACGAGATTCTGCGCGCAACATCGAACGCCCATGCGCAGCACGCTAGCGCCTCATCATTGCCGGGTGCGGACATGACCACAGGGCCCATGCAGTACAGTCCCGACGATTTCTACTCGCACCTGCTCCAGGGCCACGCGAACAAGACCCGCAGCCACCGTATCGTCGAGTCCGGCGGCCAGCGCCTCCTGGCCGCTGGAGCCACCTGGGACTACATTATCAACCACGATTTATTCAAGAAGGGTCTCGTCGATGTTGGCGATGTCTGCGATCGTCTCAAGGCCCAGGTCAAGTGCGATGGCCAAGGACCTGTGTTCGAAGAGCGATTTATTCTCCAGGCCATTATCGACAGCGCTGGCGGCAGCAGCGATGAGCTCTTATGATTGATCAGCTGACAATAGATCTGTTGCGAGGAATCACCTACAACAATCGCTGATACTGACGACGACGATTTGTGAGAAAGGACTAGTCGTTCCCATCTCTCTCGCGCACGTTTTCCATCATCTCTTCAAATTCAAACGAATGGAGACTCAGCATGATAGAAAGATGGAATTAGCAAGCAAGCAATCACAAAAAGTTCGAATACCTATGATGAGTTGGTGTTGATATTGCTTTATAGGCGTGGGGGGTACCGTATTTAACTAGGGGGTGGGCAATACGATACTTGTTTGGGTACATACATCTTATATACATACATATTCTACACACACAGACACACACATCCTTATATACTTGGATAAGAGAGGCATTGAGGAGAAAGATTTGAAAGCATTGGATTATTGCGTTTGCTGTTTGACGCACAAGAACCGAACACATACTATGATACGACTACGCACTTCGAGTCGCCCGCATATCATCATCACAACGTTTCAGGCCCGGGGATCAGAAAGGAGCAAGGAGCTGGAGTTGCTGATCAACCCGGCATAGGGGTTCACGGGAGGGGGAGGGGCAGGCCATGAATTAGATGATTGAATGCAAGGATCGATGCCGATACGGCTACTACATCAGACGAACTAGATAGACATTTAAAGAGATTGCTCTTCAGCTTTTTGACACTTATTTCGAGATGTTTACAGATTGTTTTAGCTATAGAGACTTACCTATCAACTTACATCTATTTCGTGCTGGATTTCACGCATATAAATAAGTTGGGGTAAATGTGTACGAGTAGGTAGTCGGCGCTTATATTAACCAACGTCGATCATTTTTTCTAGCACCCGATCATTGTCTACCTATGTACATACCTACCTCGGAGACGAAACCTCCGAGCTAGCCCGGAGATGGATCTGTTTTATTTTCGCCTGTTCTGGAAAATGAGATCGTGGACATGGGTGCCGAGATAGGTAGGTGCTTTCGGGACGCGTTTCTCTGGGGTTGGACGTGTTTTGGGTGCTACGGTGTTGGGCGTCGGGGATAAGAGGTAAGGGGCGGGGATGAGGTGGAATGGCGGGAATGTTGGTGGAATGGAGGATGAGGGTGTGGATGGGAGTGGTAAGGCCGATTGCCAATCGGCGATTGGGGGGGATGTTCGTGATTGCAAACCTCTTCGTTGATGTACGTCATTAGAAGAAGGGCAGGCTGGGAATAGGGGGATGTGTAAGATGGGCGGTTAACGCCGACGAGAGTGTCGAAGATAGATACGGTTTGTATACGTGCTTCTTGAATCCTCTGTTGCTTATCATTGAAGGAGGGATGAAAAGGGGTTGAGGGTCGACGCGGAATCAATTCAGACTCAGACACTACGGGACCACAAGACGGTGGAAGGTGGGAGGAAGAGAGGCCGTTCACGACCGAGAATAGACACCCGTCTTCGCGGTCGTATTCAACTACGTACAATGGGACAGAGAAACGTTTTCCATACACCCTGCTTCCCTCGACCGGAATTACGCCGTCGGCGACGAGACTGGAAATAGGAGATATGCGTCCTGAGGCATGAATAAATAAAACCAAATCCTAACCCAACCTACCTAATTTACATCTTCCCTGTTGACATGATATCACAAAACTCCCAACGAGGCTGAAAATAATCGCAGTCGCACGTGTAAGTGTCGCTCTCACCACCGAGATGGGAGATGTCAGTTTATACGGAACGATAGGAGGTATACATCCAAACAAACGTACCTCCAAACCCCAAACTCCAAAAGGTAATTCCCGCCGTTCCGGACCTGCTACGGGCAAGAGTATCAACTTTGTTTACACTGCACGAGTAGGGTGGGTAAACACGACTTCTACCTAATGGATAGTACGACTAGGGAGAAGATAGGCACGTAGGATACCTAGGTACGTAGTGGTTCACACGACTACATAAGTTAGCCCGCGGACGGTAGGCGGGCAGATCTAGCGGTGAGGTCTTTGTCATGTGTGTGTGTGTGAGGCTGATCGAGCGCGCGGGATATAGTGAGGGATAGGAGATTCTCGTCGAAATCGTCGAGGGGTGGGTAGACAGACAGGTAGGGGGGAGGGTAGTATCGGCATTACGGGTATGATTGATCAATTAACGTCCGTTACGGATAATTATGAAAGGGGATATGCGAGCCGACGACCTCGTTTTTGGAAATAGGACTTTTTTCGTCGGTGATGCTTTCATCATCGTCTTCGGCTGTTACGGTTGCTTTATCTCGTCGTATCGTCAACGATAGCTCTCTTGGTCTTGAGTGTTGAGTATTGCCATGTTGGCGTCACGGATGGCATCATCATGTCCTGCTTCCCAGATATTTCTATTGTCAGTCGTTCGGGAATAGATGCATCCCCCTTGCCGCGTCTACCCACCTCACGTCAACCCCTTCAAATTCATCCTTCGCATGATACATTTTTTTCTATCCGGGTCTCTACCATTCATCTGTCTCCCGTGACACATTCCGACAGACAGTAACATTCTAGAACCCTTTTTTCTTCTTTTCCCCCCCTATTTCCATACGCCGCCCTTTCGTTTCATTCATCTCGTCATCGTGTCATCATCTAGACCCCTATCTTAGTCTAAAGTTCCCGGGTAGGCATTCTCGCCTATTCCCGATGTCGGTCGCATCTAGGTCCCGTCTATATCCCATTGGCGTGCGGGAAAAAGAGCAATTCTGCTCTACACTCTTCTCTTCTATTCTTTCCGTACTGTCAGGTCCCTACCCCTGACTACTTTCCGAACCCCCTGGGTCCTCCCAACAACGGCGGCCGCTTCGTCTGAAACGAGAACCCCGTGGTCTAAGTAAGTTATTGACCTCAGTTCGCCTTCTTCTCCGCGCTCTCCTCTACATACGGATGCTTGATAGTCAGACACCAAATATCCAAGTAATCACAGATCGTCACAATCACATCAACGACGAAGGAGCCGTAGACACCAATCGCAATACCCAGCATGCAAAAGACGAAAGCGACCTGGTAGACGCCGTCGCCGAGCGCACTCGGCCAGCCCGAGGCCCAGCCGAAGTGGTCCTGGAGCACGGGGCCCAGGGAGTCGACGACGCCGTAGATGAGCGGCAGGATCAGCACGTTCCAGTGCGGGAAGGGCAGGTGGACCAGGTGCGCGGTGATCATCTGGCCGACGCTGTACGCGTTTACGATACCAGTGAAAAGGACGAAGGGGACGAGGTGCTGCGTCAGGATCACAGGCTGGAGGTACAGGTACGCAGCGACGAGGGCCCAGGTCAGGCAGAAGGGGAAGGGACCGAGAAGCGCACAGAGGGTGCGCTCGCCACGGGCGCGACACGCGGCGATGACGTTGAATGCGCTCGAGAGGGTGTTGTAGGCTAGGACAATAGCGCCTTGAACCATGTACCATTGTGTGAAGGACAGGTCGTAGAGATAGGCGGGGATGCCCAGGTCGAGGGGCACGCCAAGAGTAGGGAGCATGGGCTGTTGCCAGAAGGAGGCGCCGCCCATGACGCCCGTGAGGGCGTAGACCAAGACCAGGGCGAGGATGCCTTCAACGGGGCCGTTGATGATGCCCAGGGTTAGTGTCTTCGTGTGGTAGGTTTCCCACGTTTGGACGTAGAATGTAAAGAGCGCTGGTTTGTATTAGTGTTGATGCTGTGAGACGAAAAGGGTGAATACATACAGGCAAAGACTGTCGCGACGGTGTACCAGCTCTGGCCCATGTTCTGCGAGGCCGCAAAGATCAGACACTCGAGGGAGGTGTTGAGCGCGTCGACACCGTGGTCGAAGAGCTCACCCAAGGGTCCGCTTTGCCGAGTTCGTCGCCTTCGGAGCAGTTGCATTAGTACGAATACATGGATCTAATAGTATCTATTACCTATCTCCCTTCTTTGACTTACGCTTGCGTGCCGTCGACGGCATCAAAGGTCTGATAGATGAACAAACCGGCAGCCCACGAGTAGTAGACCCATGACGGGCAGTCCTGGTCCAGAGTGGGGTTGTACCAGAGCAGGGTCAGGAAGTTGGCGACGATGAACATGAAGCCGGACAGGGTGATCAGGTTCGGCGCCATCGACATGGGAAAGCACTTGATGACGACATTGGTGTAGAAGGGCTTCAGGATGTACTTGGACGTCAACGAGTGGTCGACGCCGCTGTACTTGTACGCCTTCAGATTCGGCAGGTAGTCCTGTCGCACGTAACCCATCTTGGACGAGGTCGTCGTCGATGCGACTGAGTTTGAATTGGTAGACCTGGATGAAGACGAAGGGAAGTTGTCGATGCTAGAGTCGACTACCCACTAGTGAGGGGCTGTTTTTTTTCTGAAAATGACGAAGAGAGTCGAGGCGGGGTGCCGATGTTGCCCCGGTGATCCCCACTGAGGTCGTCTTGTCCAGAACAAAGAAGAAGCAAGCTTGGTCTTCTCTCAACAAGACTCTCAAGCAGGAGATAAGGAAGAATACCGGCTTGTCTGGATCCGTTCCTTGTTACTGTTCTTCCCCTTCTTTTAGAAGCTCCTAGTTGACCAGACTAACAACGATCCGAAGACTCAAGGAGGGGTAGGCAATCCGTAGTGTGGATTCGAGATTAGTGTAGGTATTCCGTAGGTCCGTGGAAGATTGATAGACGCGAGAAGGTCAGATAGAAGGAAAAGAAGGGATTCGGCGATTTGGCCTTTTTGCGGTCTAGATTCGTTTTCGATTTTTCTTCTTTTTGGTTCTTTTTTCCTTCTTCCCGTATCACACTCGAGACGTCATTAAAGTGGGCCCCGATGCGACGCGCTTTGGACATCGCGACTTGTCCGTGTTCCGTGTTCCGTGCTCCGTACCAAATCTATGGGACGCTAATTGATTGGCCGTTTAATACGGAATGTCGAGGCTTGGGTCGTATCAAAAGCCACAGCATTCCCGGTTCCTGGCATGCCAACTCGGTTCCGATGATCAAGGGGCATGATCTTTATTACTCGTGCCACCTTACGTTCCGTGCTTGATCATGTAGAATACCGAGAATACCTGATTGACTGCATTGCATACCGAACGGATGGCATTCATCGTGGGGTATCAATCTCCAGAATTGTTGAATGGAACTGTGCCACGACATTCTCACTCATCTGGCTTATAAGCTTATACATACTAGAAATGCTTGATTGACTGTATAAAAGGATTCATTGCTATTCATGTTGCCCATCGCAAATACAAGGTCGACGTCAAAAGCAAGAACGAGTTTTCTTTTCAGAGTCCAATTCTGCCCGACTTAGCCTCTTCTTCCTCTGCTTCTATTATATCGGTAGGTAGTAAGTATTGCAGTGTCTTGACTTTGTGCGTGGCGTCGTCTTCAAACAAAAGACTTCAACGAATTAGGTAGTACATCTTACTCTTTTGGCTTCGTCGGGGCCATCTTCATCATCCGTGAGAGCGCGTGCAGTGATCTGAGAGAGAGGCAAAGGCCTGGCCTGGCCTGTCCGATGCGACATGTCTAGTTAGTAGCTCATCCACGTTGCCCTCGAAAATAATCGTAACGCCTCTCGCTAGTCAGATCGTGCACAACGTAAACACCCTCAATTCGCTTTCCCTATCATCTCATTACGCAACCGATGCCACTAACAATGCCGCAACATCCTCTTCCTCGCTGCGTACGGTGATCTTTGTAGTTACCCCTGATTTCGATGAGTATGCCATCCTAATGCTCGCCACCACTCTGCCGCCATTGACCGTCTTACCCAGCAGCTTGAGCTGGTGTGTCGTCTGGCTAATTGGTACGTCTGTGCCCTCTAGTGGCTGTAAAGAAAGAGCCTTGGTGAGTTGCTCAGTAGCATCTATTTCAATCACATTAGTCAACCAATTCAAATCTCTTACAATAGCAAGATACTCACCTGCAATACTGTTCGTATTAGAAAGCTGTAATGTCTCCTCCGCCTCTTCTCCTGCCGCGCCCACTTGCTCCCATATGTGATTGAAGTTGCTGGCAAACGTGGGTATTACGTAGTCGCTGCCAGAAAGATCGAACTCTGCCACCTCGTACTCATCATCATATCCAGTCTCCTCGGGCTCGTTAGTCGTGGGGTCAATCTCTTTACTCGTGAACTTGAGCACGTTAGAGAAGGAGCTGGTAGCGATGGCCTTCTCGCCGCCGGTCTTCTTGAACGCCACGTAAACCTTTCCGGGCTCGTCTGTCTCCAGCTTCTCTGCAGGGAGAATGAAAACTTCCTCGAGCTCGTCATCTGCCGGCGTGGCAACTACTGACACATTCTCCAGAACCGTCGCTGGAAGAGTGTTCTTGATCTCGTACTGCAGAACAATGTGCTCCTTAAAGATGTGCTTCACAAGAGTCACTACGTATTCTGTTTCAGCCTCGGTAAGTTCAACAACAGGCGACGACTTGAGGAGACCGCCAAACTCCTTCATATAAGGTATTGACATGAGCTCCTGAGCGTATTTCTGAGCCGCCGCAGCAGCAGAAGCTTGTGCCTCCGCTCCCGTCGAAGCGGACTTGGACGGTCCGGTCTTGGGAGGCTTGAGCGTGGATGTCGTCGCTGTGAGTTTCTTTGTGCGGTCTTCCGCATCGGCTTGCTCCCGCGTAACGATAGGAACCTTGCTGATGTCGAAAGGGGTATCAAAAGCCGACTTGTCATCTGACGTCACATACGAGACAAGCTGGTGTTCGAAGTAAGATAATGAATACATGTTTTCTAATCGTAGAGTCAGCATGCAAAGCGAATTGATTTTCTTCAAGCCCATCAAACCTACCGTTCTTGACAAATCGCTCGCCCACCTCGTCTTCCCCGTGCATTAGTCCGACATTAAGAGCAGCGCGGTCTCGAACCTCATCGTCCACATCGTCAAGACATCTGGTAAGGAGGACGTCAACGCTTCGCTTGACCTCCGGGTCTTTCTGGCCCACACCAAACTTGGCCAGGGCTGTGACAGCGGCAGCTCGAACGATGGCGTTCTCTAGCACAACTCTGTTATAGATATAGCGGATGTACTTGGTTGGCTGGGATGTCTTGGGACCCTCGAGACCGAGAAGATGTAGGATGCGGACGGCCAACTTTGTGAATTCACAGTCTTCGATGAACTCGCAGAGATGAGCGAGCGCATCCTCCTTGGAATCGGGGACAAACTTGATCAGGTCGAACATGCTCTCAACCACAGCCCGCTTGAAGTCGTAGCCACCCTCATCACGAAGAATCCCACTAAGAAAGGCGAGCATGCCAGCCTGCTTGCTGGGGAACTTGAGGCAGAGCGTGCGGATGGCCTCAACGATCGTAATCTTGAACTCGTCTGTGATCTCCGACATGAAGGTAGAAATCTGCTTCATCAGCCTATCCACGCTAGCTTCGTTGCCAGTCTTGAGAAGGGTGGTAATAGCAAAGGTGGCGATCGACCGGTTGCTATTCGAGATAAGAGCCTCGATGTCAGGGTTGCAGACATTGACGGCTTGCGGCTTGAAGGAAGCGAAGTTGTGGAGGATTCGCAGAGCGGCAAACTTAGTAACAGCTCTGGGCGAAGACAGGAACAGCTGCAACACATGCACGGCCTGCGTGACCTCAGCATCTGTCACATCTCTCATGTCGCAAATAGCCTTCGCAGCCTCGAAGTTGACCATCTCGCTCTTGTGTCTTAACCATCCATCGAGCAATTGCATCATGGGTTTTCTCAGCGATTGGTCCTCTTCGGCCAGTTGGGCAGCCAATCGCACGAGCATGACAATGGCAGCGGGGCTCTTGACAGCTCCGGCGGCTCCGAACTGCTGGACCATCTTGACCAAGGCCATCCTGTCATGCGATCGCATCTGGTAGAGTAGACCAATTGCGTGGTATTGTGCCATCGTCGAGTTGTTCGTGGGAAGGGAGCTCGAGGAGGTAGAGAATCCGAGGGAGAACCCGCTGGAGGACTTGCTCGAAGCAGCAGCCTCCTGGGTCTCGGACTGCCATCGGCGGACGACATCCTTGGCAATGGGGAGGAGGTGGTACGAGGAAACGAGGGCTGCCGATGCAACTGACGGGTTCTTGTCGACAATTGCTGTCTTCATGACTCGCTCGATCGATTGGACGGTGGTCGCCTAGAGGCCTACGTCAGCTACAGGAAGCAAGAGGGGCTGGTAATCCAGTAGACCAACATCGATGATACGGCACAGCGCTCTTATCGCATTGGGCCGGTATATGGCATCTGTGCTGCCTCCCGTATCCTTCATGATCGTGCTCGTAACCATGATGATGTCCTCGGCGGAGTTAGCCAGCTCCTTGATGACAAGATGGACCATTTGGCGCAGGCTGGCATCCTTGTTCTGGAACAGCTTCGAGATGCCGAAGAAGAGCGTCGTGGCTTCAGTGGTAGGGAACTTCTCCCCCGTGTAGAGGAGGAGGGCTATCTTGGTGAGGAGAATACGGCATCGTCGCGGCTGTATCGGCGAACTGTTGAACAAGCGGGCTATGCATCACATCTACTTAGCAACTATCCTGAAGCGAGACCCTTAAGGGGGCGTTTGGACTCTGGCGACGGAATCACGGAATATCGACGCACCTTCTTGGAATACCTGAGTGCGATCGACTTTGACCAGGCCGAGGTCGGCATCTTCATCTTTCTTGCCGTAGCTCATGGTGGCTGCAAGACGGCTCTCTGAAGGCCCTGAGAAGGTCGAAGATGTCGTGCGTCTCTAGTTGGTGTTGTTCACATTTAGGTGGTCTGGAGAGTCAGACAGGCTAATAACATATGTACAGACACACACCATAGCTCATTAGATTAGCGGCCTCTCTCAAAGCAGCGACGTTGCAAGTCAGTTCAGTGGGTCAATCACGTGATATTCCAACGGCTGGCGCCTGCCATTAGGTAACAGGTACAGAGTACATTAGGTAAATGGTCATGTCTGTATCCCGTACAACGGGTTACACAGTATATGCATCAAAGCAGCATTATGATCATATCCATCATTGATTGTCTCAGTGACCTCTAGGGGCAGTCTTCATGAGCTTGACAGCATTGTCAACAAACCCATTGGTGCCACCGTATTTGATCAGAATACTTGGGATCCCAGCAGCATCTTCTTTCTCTAGACGATTCCTGCCTATGATTCCAGTGTTGCGGGTACTCGGTATCCTCAGCATCTCGGTTTCAGTGTCCCAACCGCAATCCTGGGCGATTTGCTTCACCCATTCCACGAGTGACGAGTATGCCGATGCCGACTTGCCTTTGTCCTTTGGTGCCGCTGCCCTAAATCTCGCTCCGGAAAGATCATGGCTGCAACATGGTATCATGATAAAGGGGCAGTCCGATATAGCAGCGAGAATGGGTGTCCATGGAGTCAGCTCATCTGCATGATTTGAGATGATAAAGGTTCCCTTTGGAAAAACGCCGTCATGAACCCTTTCGACGAGTTCGGCTTCTAGCTCCTTGTTTTCCTGCAGAACCGATGGGAGCAGGACAAGTTGTCGGAGGGTCGGACCATGTCCTTTCCCATAATCCTGACCATCATCGTCCGTGAATTTATCCCAAGATTTGCGTCTTCGGGCATCGAAACCCCATCCTGAGTATCCCTCTTGGCGCAGAATATAAACCAGGAGACCGTTTCCACATCCGATATCCACAAAGCCGGGAAACGGTGAATCTCGGTACATCTGAGCCCACAACTCGATGAGGAATGCCGCAATCCCTAGGTCTTCAAAGCAGTGTTTTGTGGGATCTGTTGATTCGACCCATCCTTCGATGAGTTTCCGTGCGTACTTCTTCTTGAGTCTCGTATATGTCGACTGAACAGTAGCCTGAGGGATCACGGTGTCATGTTGTACCCTCTTCACATATCCCGCCTTCGCACCCTCGCCATGCTTATGCAGTGTCGACACTAGATGAAGACCAGTCCTAACCAACTTTTGGGACGAGCCGTAGTCATCGAAGAACTGATAGTGAATGGAAACAGTGCCTTCGCTACCCTTCGTATTCCATTGGTGAAGAAACGCAAGAGCCTTCACCTTGGGATGATAGAATGGAACATCGATATGAGAAGAGACGTGAGGCTTATAAACAATCATGGAGGAAGAGGTCTCCTCTTCGTCTGTTCCACAACTTCGGTAGAACAGACATGTTTGGTCCAATGGCGGATCTCTTTGGGGATTTCTGGGTATAAGCCTCCGGACAAGAAGTCTGTCAAGATGGAAATCCTCGAATTGGATGAGAATCGGGTTCGGGACTGACTCATCAGCCGGTGTGACGATGCTGGGTTCTGGAGCGGACTCCTGTGTGAAGTGTTGTTCGACTAAAATATCGGCGCGAAAGAGCCATGAGGAGTTGATATTGGGATTCAGAACGAGATTGTTCATAACCTTGAAAAAGTCATCTCGGCCAAATGAACATTTCTTCCGGTAGAGTGGTGTCCACGAGGCCCCTGATACGTCTCGTATGAGACTGGGAGAGCCTTCGGCAAAGGCCTCAGGCTCAGAACCCATGCCAGAATAAATGGTTGCTTCGTGATAAATACGAGTATATGATAAACACCTACCTACTGTACGATACGAAATAGGTTACCAGGCAGGTAGGTATTGGTATTAGGCAGTGTAAACCGAGCATCCCGCTGAGTCGTCTAACCGGGGTGGGAAGTATGAGAGAGAGACGTCTTCGCTAGCATAACGCTAACTCTGACCACAACTTGTAGAAATGCAGGGACACTGTGCGTCCCAGGATTTTAACACACACTCTCCCGATTGTCATGCACTGGTTGACTATCAATTTTGATGAGGAACTGGAAGAAACACATATATATTTTTGGGGAATCAGAGATAAAGGGAAGCTCCGAGTCTATCTACGTTGAAACTACACGACTTCTATTTAAGTGATGTGGTCGCTCACTATAAGAAGACCTCCAGGTTGAGCTCAAGGACGCTCACAGGGTATCTAGAGCAATTGCGTAAGCTTGGCGATCGTAATATTCTGGAAAGTCGGGGGAATACTCACTTGATCTCGAACTTCTCGAGCACTTCGGGATGGAGGACACCGATTTCTCCAATGCGTCGGCTCTCGCCACCATCCTTTCCGAGATAGATACCAGCTGCACGTCCCGGGAAGAAGGTCGAGTCGGAGATCTCCTTGATAAAGTAATCACTAACGCGAAGCATTAGGAAGATTCTGTCCAAAAGTCCGTGGACTATTTCGAAACCAGCGCTCTTGCCGCAGTAAGCTGCAGACCAGTGTCTCTCGTTTCTAGCCTGTTCAGAACAACCCTGGTCAGTACCTGCATCATAACGCCAGTAAGAGTTGACCGAGTGTAACTTACGCGACGCTCGAGGCTCTCATCCTTCAACACAATATCTGATGTCTCGAAAATCTTCAAAGGAAGTCGCACAGACTTGTTGTCGCGGATGGTCTTGAGCAAGCCGGGCAGTAGCGACGTGCGCACAACCTGGTACTCGACGGTCTTGGGGTTTGCTAGCTTCACAGCAGTTTTGCCGTCGTCTTTTCTGTTCAGCCATGCAAAGTTCTCGTCGTGAGAGCAAAGAATAAGGGGCATAGCCTCAATCCAGCCAGCCATGGCGCATTCCAAACGGATGATGTCTGCCAGTTTGTTAATTGGAAGGGGCTTGCCAATGGTAACAGACTTGTTCGACAATGATCGAGGCAGCTTGTTGAAACCGTAAGCTACGGCAACATCTTCCATCTGTGGAGTCCATCAGCGTCATTTCTTGTCTTGAGTTTGGCACGAAGCCCAAAACTTACCACGTCACAAGCATGCAACACATCAGGTCTTGTTGGTGGGACAAAGACCTCAATCTTGGAGCCCAAGGGACGAGAGTTGTAAGCCATTCTGCTAAGAAGTTTGCAGATCGACTCCGGCGACTCGTTCAATCCACAGCATCCATTGATGTAGTCTACATCTACCTCCATTCTGACTGGCGTCAGGTTGGGTGTAACTCTTGTCGTACCGTCAACCTCCTTGATGAGCACAGGTTCTACTGTGAAAGGATCGGATGTATATTGCGAGAACATCGTGACCATCGAGTTGGTGATGACCTCGAGTTTGGTTCGATCAGTAGCCGTTATCTCGATGAAAACGTTTGTCGTGTTCAAGGTGATCTTGGAGTGGTTACTGTTGATAATCGGGGGCAAGGAGCAAACAATGCGGTTTGCGTCATATACGACTGGGTATTCGGGCGCGTCGCGAATAATGTGCAGGTATCGACTCAGTTGTCTGTCTGTTCAAGCTGATGAGTGGACGAAGTTCAGGAAGAAGCCAGCAGAACCAAGCACCTACCATTTTCTAAATGCGCCATGAGCTCGTGTCCGTTCATTTCTCGTGTCTGGTTCAAGGGCACGAATCGGATGTCCTCGGGTCGGCGGGCCTCGTAGGAGAAAGGTCCCTGGATGGTGTCGAGGTCATGGGTTCCAATCGCGACCAGAGTTCTTTGGCGCGCCAGGTTCTGGTGCAGCTTGTCCTGAAGACTAATGAAAGAATCGTACGAATCTTGAGTGAACTTGACGCCACGAAGAATGGCTCCGGACACGAAGGGTCGGATGTTCGCCGTCTCCTTCCCTACAATGATGGACTGCATGTGATCCTTGGGTATGTCCAGCACTCGGTAGTTCGGGATAGGCTCGACGCCGCGGAAGATGTTGAGATGGCGGGCGATTCCCTCAAAGCATAGCAGATCACTTCGGTTGGCAGGGATCTCGATCTTCAACTGAGGTCTCTCCTCAGGGGGCCGCGACGGGTCATCTTCGGTGTCCTCGTCGAGCTCAATGCCGTAGTCGAAGCAAAGGGCCTGGAACTCATCGGCTGTGAACCTGCGGGGCCAATTAGTTCACGGCATGAGAGACAAATACGAAATAGCACGTAGTCCTACCGCTTGCCCAGCGCCACGAAGAGCTCTTCCTTATTTACGGCGATGGTAGGCATTTTGGGCGGATCGTGGAGTGTGAAGTGAAGAAGAGTCCGTCCCGGTGTGGTGTTGAGTTGTGTTGAGTCACGAAAGCTCTTGCGATAAATGGGCAGGGCAGCAGCAAATGTATTACAAGGTCGCTGAAAGGCCCACCCCCACCATGAAAGTTATCCTTATCCGGCGACCCTGCTCAAAGATGGGAGGGACGAGATCGGCGGGCACCAAAGACTGGAGGTCCCTGGTTAATAAAGCAGTACTTGTACCTCGTACCTGTTGAAGCGCGGAGTGCACTTTTCTTTTCTTTTTTAGAGTTATTTTAAACATAAAACGATAAACAATTTTACGTTCTGTACGGCATAATCCAACCTACATTTTGTTTTCCCTACTACAACTCTTGAAGTTACCAAAATGATGCCTTATTCATGAACATGGTGTACCTAATTCGTACCTATGGACCTGGTTCAATTACCTGCTAACCTCCGAGTCCGCATGCACGTCAAGTTACTAACTAGGTAGGTAGGTATTTTGTACGGAACACCGTACTGAAGATACGGATCACGCTGAGAAACGGGTGCTCCGTACGAGGTACCGGTACAGGTCAACCAAGAGCCTGGTCTGTGCTGAGCCCCCTTTGTGCGGTACCTCCTCGTAGAATGTACGTACTCACGTACACCAAACTTGTACCTACCTTAATCGCGTGGGAAAATCGCCACTTTCCCTTTACGGTGTGCGGTTACAAATGCCTACATCGAAGTGTGTGAGTCGTACCTACCTAACATATGTATGTGACTGTTTCGTACCTGCCGCACGTAGGTACGCAGTATCTCGTGGCTGCCGATATCTGCCTCGTACCTGTTGACACTTCCGCACACTGCACAGTGCGGTACTGGCTCTGCTCCGTACGGAGGCTGGAATTAATTCTATTGGCCACTAGTACAGAACGGGTACCGCACAGTATCTAAGGGGGGATCAATCGCCCTGTGAATCGATCGAGGAACTGTGTTGACATTTGTTAGTGGCCCTATAGCGTATAGCGGGCGTTAATAGGGATCTCGCCCGATCACTTCTGGCCGTTCCATTACCTAAGGCTAACTAACTATCTATTGCCTGCAGCCTTTGTGCAACCGCAAGCCAGGCAACGTAAAAGTCCCTAACGAGACGTTGGCCTCCCTTTCCTACCCGGAGTAATACGTACGGCTTGCTTGAACCTTCTTCGTACAAAAGGCCCTCACTCGCCACATCTCCGCCTCCTTGTCAACTCAACATTTCAACACTTCAACAACAACACCTCAACGTCTGCTCAGCATCTGTCTCTTCACATCCAACTCATACCTCTGGGCAAACTAATCCGTACACACATCTACTACATCTATCGTGTCAATCGGTGTTCAGCGAGACAACCGTCGGTCGCTTCCTCCCGCTCCTTCACCAGAACCCCTTTCCCAAGGTTACCCTCCACTTCCGAGTTTATGTCCATCGAAAATCTCAAGACCTACGGTACGGCTTTTTGCTTCCCTCTGTGAACCTATGAACGCATCCCTCGGCGCGCCAGATGTCCAGGAAGACTACCTATTCGGTTCTTCTAGGACTCCAGTTCGTCATCGAGTGCGCCGGCGAACAATAGCGCCAGCGCTTGTTCTGCCCCCCTTGGCTGTCTATCTACTCTTACTAATCTGCATGCGTTCATAGACCCCTTCGCCGAAGCCGACGAAACGCCTGGCGAATCCAAGCAGACGCAGAATTACATCCATATTCGTATCCAACGTACGTTCTCCCTCTCCACTGTTGCGTGGGTACAACGAAGCGCGTGCATACGCGTGTATTCCGTACATAGAGATCATCGCCCAGTCCGAGTTCTCCACCGCGTCTAGCGTACCGGTCATTAACTCGGCCCTTTTGCTGACATTTATCCTCAACAGAGCGAAATGGACGCAAAACCCTGACCACCGTGCAGGGGTTGCCTAAGAAATTCGATCGCAAGAAGATTCTGAAGGTCATCAAGAAGAAGTTCGGTACGTCGCTTCCTGTAGCATTCGCATATGAATTTATCACGACTAATCCGTGTCCTCATAGCCTGCAATGGCACTATCGTGAACGACACCGAAATGGGTGAGGTCATCCAACTCCAGGGTGACCAGCGCAACGATGTGCAGCAGTTCCTCGTCGACAAGGAGGGTCTAGAGCTTGATCCCAAGACTATCAAGGTCCACGGTTTCTAAGCTGGCCATGTCCTAGCGACCGCTGTTGTATCGGTCTCTTCGACCTTGCGGACTATGTCACGGAATGCACTGGCTCAGTACCTATGCATCGCTCGATTAACCCGGGCGACGATGCACCACCGCAAGCTGTCCATTCTACCAGTGGACAGACTTCGTTTGGTCGAGGCATTATACGGATGGTCGGGACATGATACCCTTTTGTTGAATTAGAAGACTATACTCTCCGGAGATGCGGGTGGTACTCGGCGCCGGTAGAGATTTATCGCGCCCCTGAAATGGTCGTGTGATAGAGCGAGAGAATGACCAGCTCTAGATGCTGCTCTCTTGCGACCAATGCTGTAAGCATGGTTATTACTTCAGTAATCCGAAGATATAATCCGTACCAGAATCGCGCTCCTGGAGTCTTGTTGTGACGTGACGTGACTGTTTGTGATTCCGACCCCTGATGAAGTGCCCTCAGATGGCCCTTGTCAGTGATCCCAGTAGTGCCGTGCCGGACTTGATGCTAAGCTCGAAGTAAATTACGTCAAATCCACTGGCCCCTGGGTAGTAGCAGATTCAAGATCTTAACAACGATGTGCGACGCGCGCCGTTTCTGCGGCGCGAATCGCGATAAAATGGCGGGATTGCGCATCGCAAGTTATTAGTATGTAGTTAAATGTGGAGACGGACAGCAAAATAGACACACTACGGCAACATCCGTCGATTAACAAAAAGTCGCCTTTCAATTTCCATACACACCTAACCCACGGCGAAAATCATTATTTGGTTCTTTATATAAAGCCGGGCCGAATTTTCATATCATCGGGTGATATTGAATCGCCGCAACTCACGGATCTGATAATTTTCACTTCGGTCCCGACGTCGGCGTGGATCGATCTCTCACTCGCAAGAGAATTGAGAACGAAAGATTGATGGTTGAAAGAAAGAGAGAAGAGAGAAGAGGGACAAAATGAAAACAAACACACTCCCTTCCCCACCACCACCGAGTTTCATCCGTCGGAAAGAACAGATCCTCGCCCAGCTCGCTGTCCCTGATGCCGAGTACAGCGATCTGTCGCCCAAGGGCTTCGTCGACGCTGGGATTAGGGCCCTCATTGGCGAGATTAATGCGCTGGAGGGTTTTGTCACGACGAGTAGTTGTGCGGGACGCGTGAGTGTTTTTGTTGAGGGATGCAAGACGGAGGATGTCGAGGGGAACGAGGAAGGCGAACGCGCTACGCGCGCGGCGGTTGGTGGGAAGGGGGGGGGGGGGACGTGGTTGTATGTTTCTCATGATCCCGTTACTGGTGTCGAAGGGGATGTGAGGAAGTTGTTTGGACTTGAGGAAGAGGGGGGTATGCTTGGCGAGGGGAGATTGATTCATTTCAAGTTTGAGCCTATGGTGAGTTTTTTGATCTATGGGGTGGTGCGTTTACTTATGTGGTCTGCAGATCTTGCATGTTCTTACTGCGTCCCTGGAACACGCGCAATTCCTCCTCCGTTGCGGTCTGCAAGCCGGATTCCGCGAAAGTGGCTCCATCAACGTGGCGCCGGGTGCCTCCGGTGAGCCGATCACGCCCATCGTGGCGATCCGGTCCATGGGGCTGTCTCTCGAGTCCCTGATCGGCGTGCAGACAGACGGCGTGGCGCGGTGTACTGTCTCAGAGACGTACTTGCGTAGTCTCGTGCGCATTGCGAATGAGCGCTTTGAGGAGAATACGAAGAGGATTGAGAGGTTCCGGAACGCGGTTATGGAGGCGAATGGGGGACCGCGGAAGAAGAAGGATGGCACGGAGTGGGAGGATGCAGCGGCGAGGCGCGAGAGGAAGAGGGCTGAGGGACTACGTCGGAAGGCGGAGCTTCAGGGGGCGAGTCGGGAGGGTGAGGATAAGGGGGATGTAGAGATAGGATTTGCGGATATGAATACAGAAATTGCGTCTTCGTAGCTCAGGTTTGCACATGAGAGATAGGGGTATTTCATTGTGACTCAACGTGAACGTGGTAAAATCGTAGAAATAGGTCTATACAACTAGCTTTTTTGTTCGCATGCAGCGCTCTATGCCATGATATTACAATAAGAGGACACCGGCCTGCGTCCGCTCATATGTGAGCTGGTTATTGCCAGTCCGACCACTCGAGCACGATCGAGGAGTCGAGTCCTGGATCCACCTCGCGAGTCGATGTTCCCCAAGCTAACCCAACGATCTTTAATCGACGTCCACAGACTCGTAATTCCGATGGGCATGTCGAGTTGATTGAGGGTAATTTAATTGAGCAGCCAAAAGATTTACCCCTTTATTTCTCCTCCCCTTCAGATTTGTTTAAGGACGTAGTCTTCATCGCACAACCTTGTCAACCCAGCTCTTCTCGAGCTTGCGCACCTCCTCCTTGAAAGCCTCAACCTCCTGCCAGCAATCTAGTGGCCGACGGTCATTGTCGACCAAACAACGGACGACGTCGCCGCGAGCTTTCTCGACGCTTTCGGGTAGGGGACGGAGCTGTTTCCTCTTCTCGAGGCGCGCACGCAGGGCCTCGACTTCGGCCGATACCTTTTGCTTCTGGCCTTGCGCTTGGTTGTCGGGGACTTCGGATGCCTTATCGAGCGCCGTCTTCAGCGCCGCAGATTCCTGTACCGAGAGCTTCTTGAGCTCCTCGGAAACGCGGGACTGGACTGCTAGTTCGAGGTTTTGCGCGCGGGAAACGTCGGACTGTGAGAGCAAAAACAGATGTTAGCTTAGACAAGCTTTCTTGTTTCACTTGAGGCTTTCAACTCCCTGAGAGTCCCCCATGTGTACGTCTTCTATGTCGAGGGGGATCACATGTACAGAATGTACCGTTCAGGGACTATCGCATCGGACGAGAGACACGTCGGGCAGGCAAGAGAGAGCTTACCTCGCGGTTGGATTGCAGAGATTCGACGACATTTTGGGACACGCCAACAGGTGACGAGCTAGAGAGAAACGTAAGTCAAAGCTCAACTCATCCCGTCCGTCTCATCGTCGCGCGGGAAAAAAAAGTCATCCACAAAGACTGAAAGACGAAGCTGCATGTGCGTTGCAGAATACAGTCAAGGACTCCCGGACTGGATCACTCACGTAGTCCACGTATGCGAGGCCGCGGCGGGCTTAGACGAGCTCGAGCCCATGGTGTCGGCGCGGTCAATTGCTGTTTGAATTGATCGTGTTAGCTTGAGAGGCAGTGTTGCGAGCCGGCCCAGCCAATTCGTTATGGACCGTCTAGTTACAAATGTCTCTGTAAGTAAATATTTCCGACCGGGTTGGCCCGATTGGAAAATGTGTACAGTGTTTTCATTAGAGCACTGTAAGGACATACGGTATGACTCCCATGACGTAGGTAACAGTTCTCTGAAACACAGAACGGATGCCGTGTTGATTTTAGAGTTTAGCACTGTAGATAGTATGCCAAGTGGTTGTCGGCCCGTCCCGACCAGACACAAGATGCATAATCCCCCCTGACTTCAGCGTTCTCAAGGCCTCATAGAGATCAAATCACGATCTATCATTACTGCAAAATTCAGTGAGAACTCATACCTATTTTGACGTATACCTCATGAAGTATTGAATGAATAGAGGACCTTTACTTGACTAAGAGCGGGCAGACAGTGCGTCGATATCACTACCTGTGAGCCAACTTGACGTTCTCGAGCATCTCTGTGAAACCCACAGGGCCTCTCTTTCCCTAGGCTGCTAGAACCGTCAGAAAGGGAAGGCGATATGAACCGTTACGTCAGGGAATGGAAGCTTCGAGAGGTCTACTGCCTGCCAGTCACGACCAGCGACTGCCGTTTAGGTGGGTCACAGGTGTGCGAAGGGCAAGTGCAATTGGCAAGTGCGTTGCTGCCTCCGTACCCGGTACTCACGTAGTTCGTTGCTTCCTCATTCATTGTCCCTAATCCATCGTCCAGTGCCATCGAGACTCTTACCTCGTTGTCGCCGTCGTGTCGTCGGTGATTCGGCTTGCTGCCGGCAACACTTGCATCGACGCTTGTACAACACTCCGTACAAGGCGTCAATCCGAGCCCCTATTCTCCGACGAGCATCACGATCTGCCTGAAACATCATAACTTTGGCATCTTTAATCCGTAGATAGAACATCTCTATTCTCCTCTTGAATGATTCTATCGTGACTTTTCGACAATTGAGGCCAAAAATAATCAATTTCTCCGCTGCTGAGGCACAGCAATAAGGTTCCCGTACAGACGCACGTGACCTAAGCAACAACAGCATCGCTCCCCTTTTGATGGTTCCCGCTCTTCGTAGTCTGGTAGATCTACACTTGGCGTATCGGTCACATCGAATATCCCGGCGTCTTCCCTCTCTAAGTCTGTGGTGTCATTATCGGTGTTCTCCTTTTTGTTACCCTACCGTAGTAGAGGGCCTAATGTGCCGCCGGTGACTGAGCTCTTGGCCCGATGAGCATCGCCATCAAAACCGGCTGTGGGAGCTGGTTTCTCAAGAAAAACCAGCCCACATCATGCGTGATCCCAGGATGTTCCACCTCTGTAAGATCGGCTCTACACCTAGTCGTGATTTACCAAGATTATTGCTCTTCCTTCGTTAGCTATTGGCCTCATGAACCACCATCATGCCAGTTCGACGGGATGATTACACAGATCCCAGGAACAAGTACCACGAGGTCTCTTCCTCGCCAATTGCAAAATCATGGATGTTCGGCTGCCAAACTAATGCGGTAATTCATTTATGCGGATTAGCTATCGCCGACATAGCAGTACCTTCCTCTGAGCTCAACTTTTGCGATCGGTCCCATGTATCTACGAAGTACCACAGCATGTACCATCCATCTACCTAGAGAGGTCGGTACATCAGGGATGTACTTGGTGGTCGTCCTGATCTCGAGTACCTCGACGTTCGGCCTGGGATCTCGGAGGTCAGTCTGGACTTCATGGTTGTGACTCGAGAGTTTAGTTATAGCTTTTGTTCTTTTACCCAGCTTTATATCATCGGGAATGGTTGTTATGTGAAGCTTAAAATGGGATTCTGCTTGTAGCTAGATAGCCCGAAAATAGAAGTGAGGAGTACGAGCTCCCTGCCTGCTGCTGATAGAGGCACGACAGAGATGAACGATAGTGGAGTCCTATATAGTGTTACCTTTCCCTGAGGAACTATCTTCGTTCCTGTGGCAGTATTCCAATATCAATGGGGCTACTTTTATCTTCTTGAGCAGCAATCGGAAGGTACCTCAACTACCATAGCATGCTGAGTACCCCCCGACCCCCTAAGTCGAGGTCCGTGCAGAATCAGTTACCTACTGGCTACATATCAACACCTAGAACACCTGCGAGCCTGCCTGCTCGACCGAGAGTTCCTTCCTCTTCATGATCACCGATAAGAAATCAGGAGGGCGGATGACTGATCATGGTCACCTGGATTGGACTATAAATTCCCCATTTTCCATTTTCCCTGTTTCTCTCTCTTCTTCTTCTTCCTTTCTTCCTCACACCGCACGAACTCAAGACAATCCACCCTTGCGAGAAGAACCTTCATTCTCGTCTTTCTGCAGTCCTCTCACCATTCACTCCTTTGTTCGTCGACTCTGTCAAGCACTCCCGTCGAACATCGCGCTCAGTACAGCCTGTGATTAACGTGAGTCTTCTAACCTTCCTGGCGACATCCTTCTCTGCCTTCTCTTCGCCAAATCTCCACCCATCCGCAAACTTCTCCACATCCTACCTCTTTGCACATCGTGAACTCTCTGCAATTCCCTCAGACGGTCTACATTGTCATCTTCTGCCGCTTCCACTCATCATGACTCCAGCCTCGTTTGTTGTCGTTGCCAAATTCTCCCGACAGACGTCACCTTCATCGCCAGTACCCATTCAAGTCTCACTGTCTTGACTGTAAGTTACCACCACCGCCACCATTCTAAAAGCGTCACATCTTTGTGCCGTCAACTAACTGTCCGATAGAAAGAATGGGCAAAAGTCCTTGGCCAAGCACTCTTCAAGCTGTAAGTTATCTTCCCGTCTTCCTTTCAGAGTCCCAAGCTCGCCGCCTCACGTCGACGAATTCATACCTCTCTGTGACAATTGCCTGATTCTCCCAGACTACTGTCGGTTTTACAATCCGTTCCCGATGGGTGCCTAGATCGTACCCACGCGACAAGACCAACGATCTCCTGCATCCGTAAGTCTTCCGTAGCTACTAAGTGCCCTCCTTCCCTCTCTTTCTCAGGGCTCTCTTCTCTGCCGCAACCATCGGCTTTCCCCCGTTAACAAGCCTATTAGTTACATCCTGTGATAACGCCACGAGGGCGACTTCCCTCACTGAAAGCAAACATCATCCAGAGACTCACGTTCTCTTTTATGTAAGCCTTAGGTAGATCACTCCCGAGTCACAGACTGGGAAAACTATGCCCGTGTTTCACATCCTCCACGGGCACCCACCCGCCTGATTGCCCATCCCTCGTGCCTTCCTGCTCCTGTCCTCAACGCACCGTGCTAGTCGAACAGCTGCCTAGACCCTCTGAATGCCGCCTAAAGGCACCACCCCGGGGCGTGTCTAGGTACCTCTGACCCCCCTCGGGCCCCCTGTGCACTTGCCTCCGAACCACTCACGCCCTCTTGATCTGTCATCCGTCCCACTCAAAGCCACTCCCCCCGTCCTCACTCCTTCTCATCCACGTCTCCCTTCCCGTCGCACTCACACCACCCGTCCAGTACTGAAATACGTCGTGTGCCCCATTCATCTACACTTGCACTTGCACTTACACTTACAATCCTACCCGAACGGCAACCTCGCCACGTTTTTCCTCTACCCACTGACACCATCGATTGATGTCATCGTCTCTAACTCACTACGTCTCTCCGTCACTATCATTCATGCATTCATCCCTTTCCTTCTCGTCTAAGGACATCCTTCATGCACACTCTTATTGCCCATCAATCACCAGAACTGACAAGCATGGTCAGCTTTCGATCTCAACTAGAGTCGCAAGAAATTTTCCCTGTAAGTCTCACATGCCCTCATTGTCCATAAGTAACCCAATCATCTTCAGGCTGGCTCAAAAGATCGCCGGTCCTGATTTTCTGTACCTCGCCGTCGCACCTGCTTGACTTCAGTTCTACTGCCTATTCCGAGCCCCTAAATCCTGATCGCCGACACTGACATCAGCCGCAGTATTTATTCCACTTAAGTGGTCGAATCCCTACCTCTCAGAGGCATTATTTATCGCCCTAACTTTGTGGTAAACAACCCATCTGTTTCTCATCCTTTCCTCATCCGTTTCCTCCTCCGTTCCTCATCCTTTCCCCATCCATTCCGCATCCCGTTCCTCATCCGTTCCCCATCTATTCCTCATCCGTTCCTCATCTGTTCACCTCAATCCACGCCTTCAGTTGCCAGGCCTCAACACTAATTACAACCACAGTCGTTGGCTGTCCTGACCCAAGATGGCGAGCTTCGCCTACCAAGGCCGACGCACCCGCTCGGCGTCTCTTTCGTCCGAGTCGTCGTCCGATTGTGACGGCGGCGTTTCCCTCAATGACAACTCGAACATCGAGCAGGACGGTAAGTAACTCTTATCCTTCTTGAAGAGTTCCATGTGCTAAACGCTTGTACAGGAGCCGCTTCACTCAACTCTGGCATGGGTGCATTGAATGTCAATGACAATCAGACTATCCGTCGCACCGCGTAAGCTCTCAACACCCTTCTCATGAATTCTTCATTGGCTAACTCAGTAACAGAAGCGAGTCCAACACCAAGCGCAGCGCTGAACGCGGCCGCTCTCCCCCAGCTGGTGGTTTTGCCCGTGGCGTCGCTGACACTGAGGCCAAAGCCTCCTCAGAGGATGCCAACAACTCTGATGGTAACGCACAGGACATGGGTTCCAAGCAAAGCTCCATGACTTCACAGTCTATCCAGATCAATGGACCTTCGGCTAGTGACCTGTCGGTTTTTGATGACACCGCACATGACCTCAAATCCAAGCATCGTCCTTCTCCCATCCCCATCGTCAAGGATGACTCCTTGAAGGCCCTGATTCCTGTTCATACTCACAACAGACAGGCGAGTGAGAGCCGCCACTTGGTCCAGGGCGTTGATGCTCAGCAGTTCTATCCGCCACAGGCGTGTATTTTCGTTGCCAAGTGAGTTCCCCTCCTTCCCCTTATTTGCCAGTATCATCTGATTTGATCATGGCTAACGATGAAAAACAAACAGCTTGCCAGAGTCTAAGTCCGATACCCAGCTGGAGGTTTCTCTGACCAAGGCATTTGATTCCTTTGGCCCGGTCTTTGTGAAGATCCGCCGTGATGCGAAGAACATGCCCTTCGCGTTTTGCCAGTACACCGTAAGTAGCTCTGACTATGACTTCTCAGCATTTGACGACTAATTGTCACGTAAGGATGTCGATCATGCCCAGATGGCCGTCGAACAAGGCAAGGGTCTGCTTATTGAGGGTCGACCATGCCGTACTGAGATGGTCAAGGCGAATCGTAAGTTCATGACCGTCGCTCCTGCTGCTTCTGCTGCTGGCTCTGCCGTGTAAGGTCTGTGCTAATTCCATTCGAGGCTCTTTTGTGATGTTCCATCGCCAAGGCTTGCCTATTTCTGTTTCCGAAGCTCGTAGCCATCTTAGCCCGTTCGGTGAGATCGAACGTCTGGAGTCTCTCCATGATCATGCTGTTGAGGTGATGAATCTCCCCGGCGCCATCTTCGTCACATACGAGCATTTTGATCCTGCCCGTGACATCATCTCGGTATGTTATGAATCGCTGTCTTGCCCATCATGAGCCCAGCTAATGTTGACTACAGACCTACCGATACAACGATGAGTATGGCGTTATTGCCTATGACCTCAAGAAAGGCAACGTGAACACTTCGGGTACTGGTAATGCGACTTTCCTCGCACGCTATGAGATTGACCGACGTTCCATCTACGTCGGAAATCTTCCTAACAACGTGGAGAACCTTGAAGAGATTCTCCGCCACGAGGCAAAGAAAGTCGGTACCGTCCAGAATGTGCAGGTTCATCGCAAGGAGGGCAGATTTGGTGAGTACAGCGTGATCCCCCTCTTTCGTGCCATTGACTAACTCCGATTTTCAACAGAGGGTGCACCACCCATCGTTTTCGCATTCGTGGAGTTCTCCCGCCCTGACGAGGCACTTGCTGCTGTTCAGCAACTTGTAAGTCTATTCATATGTGTGCGCGTGCTAGAGGAAGAAGCTGACAGTGATATGTCTAGCGTGGAACCATCTTGCTCAGCAACCGTATTCGTGTTGAGAAGAAGAAGTGCGCAGAGCAAGGCGGTATGGCACGTACTTCTGGCAGTCGTGTCGTCTTGCCCACCGAGCCTGTAGCTCGTATTGAGGGAAACACCGAGAACGCTCCGGTTACACCTCCTCGTGGCAATCAGGCTCCAAAGCCGGACAGCGTTTACGCTCAACGACGTAGTGCCAACCGAGCGAGTGCTAGATTCATCTATGGCCAGGTTGGTCCTATCTATCCACCGGCCCAGTTCGATCAGGGTCAGACGGCAGTCGTTCCTCAGAACCAGTTTGGCGCCGGTCTCATCAGTCCACCTCATTACGAGGGCCCTGGTTCGTCTCGATTTGGCGGTCCCGTGTCCCCCCCACACATGATGAGCCCCCACTATGCCCTCTCACCTGGTTACGCTCGCCCGTATGGACCCAATGACTATATGCCAGCTACTCCCCAGGCTATGGGTGGACAGACAGGCTTTCAGAGCATCACCAGTCCAGACTACCCATGCTGGCGAACGCCCTATCTCCAGGATCGCAATGACGGCTTCAACTTCTACAACGCACGTCAGCCACAGTACACTCCTGCGAGAGCTAGTGGCCGTGCCAGCTGGTTCTCTCGATCACCCAACCAACCAGGTGGTGGTCGTGGACGTATCATGAACCATCCCGTGGGTGTCGCACAGAACCACGGCGGTCTCACCAACGATAGCGTCGAGCAAGCTGAGGGACAGCAGAATGCCACTACTGTCAAGAAAGAAGACGAAAGCGGCGAGGAGCTCAGTGGTGAGAAGACTGGTGACGTGCAGACTGGCAGTGAGGAGGGAACTGGCAAGGAGTAAACCGGTGAGAGGAAAGGCGAGTGAGACTCCAACAATCTCGTTGGTACCCGTGTCCCATGCATCGTATGGCGACTCTGGTGTGTCTCGGCGCCTTCTCTCACTGGACTCACTGGGTCAGTACTTCGACCTCCATGTCCAGTCCCCCCATCGATTTGCCACATTGTCAGTAGGCCGGCGAGCCTCTTTGCTCATTCAACAAGGCCGGCGAGCCTTTGTGTTTTTTTTTTTCAACCAGGCCGGCGAGCCTGTCCGGTGCTCAACCTTAGTAAGGTCAATCTCGTTTGTGCTTTTGCCTTTTCAACCAGCAAAGTGGTCGGCTTGCCATCGGTCTGTCTTCGATCAGAAGCACAGGGCCTAATGAATATGGTGGATGCGATGTGCGTCTTCGCAATGTCGTCCAGTTATGTAGCTGATGAGCTTCCATGTAGCTGTAGCTAGACAAACGCAAACTGATACAACAATAACCGTCTTACTGTGTCGTGACTGTCGTAGTAGTATGGAATAAAGTAAGACTTGCCTGATCGGCACTACGAACAACGTAGGTGATCATGTGTCCATGTAGACTTGATGAATGCCACCACTATGAAGGCCTCAGTTTCGCGAGACGGATGATTACCTTTTGCCGTTGACGTCGAGAGGTATAGTACGGAAGGTTTGGGAGATAAGAGCCGGTGACTTCAGTAGCAACTTGCAAGTGAAACGACATGGGTGCTTCTTGAGTGTAGCTATGCGGATTCGTTTGGCATACAAGAGTGCCAGCTATTCAATATGATATCTTGGTATGACAGTCGACTGGACAAGAAAATCATCACCAAAGCCAAGGCAAAGAGTATCCGGGCAAGTAAGAGAAGGGGCTGTTACGATGACCGAGTAGGTAGTCACTGGACACGTTCCGAAAGCAATGTACGACATGGGCATGAATGGGTATCATGATCAGCTCCCGCTGATCTCAGATCGAACGGGTGATGGAAGATAAGTGCGTTGATATCGACTGATGACGACCCGGGGAGACGAAGATGATGGATTCATGGGAGGAGTTTTAGATTGGGATTCGGCACTGAAGAGTGTTGGGGGTGATACTACTGTTTTCCGGGGTGGCTCCTATAGTAAGGAGAAATACCCAGTGAAGAGGGATGAATTAAGAGGGATTGGAGGTGTTGGAAGAGATTAGGTTAGGTAAAGGTGAAGAAGGAAGAGAGAAGAAAGGGGTGAGGAAGGAAAAGAGAAGAAAGGGGTGAGAAGGAAGAAGAAACAGAGCCGAGGGAGTAGAAGGATGGAAGAGTAAGGAGGAGCAAGGACGTCGACGGTAGGACACAGCCCAACGCTTGACCGGCTCAGTTAGTGGTGAGACATGATGGGGAGAAGCTGAAGGTGGTGCAACCGAGAGCTGATACCAAGTAATGCGTACGATGTGTTGATACAAGTATGGGAATGCAGGCGAACGCTGTCAAGCCCAGTCCTGTCTATCCGTCCCGGATGATATGATGGATGAACAAACCACTGTTTAACTTCCACTTGGTGAGATACTTTATAGACAAAGGGTTCTGCGTAAGACCATCGAGGCTCAGGCTGTTGATCGGGATGGAGATCTTGACTCACGATCTATTATGATATCGCGTCTCTCATTGAGATTCTGTTAGCTACAAGTACGCGATAGATGGATCTGCCGATTCAATGCCAATAACGATATCCATGCATGTAATCCGTATTCTGAGTCGCCGGCTCCAAGGTTATTGGCGGAAGATTCCGCAGACCCAGTCACAGTGTATTGAATCCAAATGCGCACTACTCACTGTGTACGACAAGGAAGCCCTCGCATTGTTGGCACCCAGATAACCCGTACCGGCTACCTTCAATCCTTCGTCCACAACGACGTCTTTTGTCGGAAAAAACCGTCGCACTTTGAACGAAGATTACGCGTGCGGGAATCTGTCAAACGAAAATATTTTTAGGTCATCAGATAGAGCAGAATCCGCTCTTTTTAACGGTATATTTGGATTTTGTGAGAAACGCAAACTGCTCTTATAATTGATGGAAGAAGATGGTGACTTTTTCGGAAAAGTAGTGAGTGAATTAATTACTTGTCCAATCATGAAACCCCCATGGGAGTGATGGGGGAAACCTGAGTGGTCTATATACCCCATAAAAGTGGGTCTTGCCACCAGATTTTCTCCACACCACTTTTAAACTCAACCACGTCATACAACACGTGACCCCTATTTTCTAACACACCCCCTCAGAATTAGCCACAAGGTAGGTGATTCTGAACGCTTTTTCTCCTTATTCACCAAGCCTGATCACTGGAAGTTCGCAAATAGTATGCAAGATACTACTACTACATCTCCCCTTCTCATTTTGGCTGGTGATACTCAAACTTTTGGACTCCAAATAAGGGATTCTCCTCCAACAAGTGTGTTTTCTATGTGTTCAAGTTCTTCGATGCTAAGTTCTTGGCTTCTCCTTTCTGATAGCTTATTCGATATATCGACGAGACCAAGCTGTCTTATAAACACATGGTGCTTGTTAGAAGGGAGAACTTTCGTTAAGCCATCAGCAATCATGTCAGACGTGGGAGTGTATTCTACCACGATGCTGTTTCTCTGAATCTCTTGTCTGAGCC